>JAODUP010000003.1:1200000-1650000 GCA_025642065.1 Paralvinella palmiformis
CTAAGTTCGAATCTCAGTGTGAGCATAGCTGGAGGAAGTTTCATCTTTAACTTCGCTTCATTACCTTTAGAGGTCGTTCACCCAATTTAAACTACCATGTGCACAAAAATGGCTATACACAAATTTATGATCTTGTGTTCTCTGTCTATGCCAGCACAGTTTTGTTCTGACTATGGTAGTAAAAAATGGTTTTAATAGCTAGTAAATATTTATTGGATTAGTAATAATAATAATATGTGATATTTATATAGCACCCTATTCAGCTAGAAGCTGCTCCAAGTTGCTTTGCAATATTATTTACCATATTATTATCCCTGACTCAGACCTGTTTCCACCCAGCACATATCTCAACTCCCAAGGGAGCATACAACGCATGCTGCCATTATAGGCGCAAAGCATTATTCGAACACATAGCCATCGCGTCCTGTCAAGTACTCATTTTTTTATGGATGAGTGAACCAGTCGCCACATGACAACATTGCAGCTCATGGAGCCTCGAACCCACAACCATTTGGCTACAAATCCTATGGTCTAACTAATTGTGCTATCACATAAGAAATGTGTTGGGATAGTAAGAAATTTGGTTGGGCTAGTGGATTTATATTTTACTAGCCCAGGGGCTAGTGAGATGTAGAAATATCTTTCTGGCCCTAGATCATGCCAATACAATTAAGCAACTGTAATATTTGATACTAAGTATATGTTTCTTAATTGATCTAAATATATGTTTTATTTATGATATTTAAGCACTTAGCACATATTATTTGGCTATACATTGATTACAGATATTTGATGAAGTGTGTTATTGACCTAGAACAAGGAACACCTCTGGATCCTTCAGTGGCCTATTTGGATCAGAGCTTTTCAAAGTCAGAACAATGGTGTAGTGATGTTGATATGCATTCCTTGCTAAAGGCAATCCAGTTTCGAAGCAAAAAGTAAGATTTCATAGAAATTCACTTATTTGTACCAACTTTAATAAATGAATTTTGTATAATAACTAATAATGTTAGATTCAGAACATGGATAATTGA
Organism: Paralvinella palmiformis; assembly: GCA_025642065.1. Taxonomy (NCBI): domain Eukaryota; kingdom Metazoa; phylum Annelida; class Polychaeta; order Terebellida; family Alvinellidae; genus Paralvinella; species Paralvinella palmiformis. The sequence goes on from JAODUP010000003.1 coordinate 1,201,035, forward strand.
TATATAAAATATTTTATTATGGTTCCTGAATAAAGGTGTGAGTAGATCACTTACTGTCCAGTGTAGTTTCTCCTTGAAGATTGAGTAAGAAATGTGTTTATGACTGAAACATGAAGTATATATTTTAATAAATTAATTTATATGCTAGATTTACTGAATATGTGAGTAGTTTTGTGAAGAAAGAACTGATGGCAACAGGAAATCAGCAATTAGCATTTAATAAACACAAAGTGATATTAGTGGAATGTGCCAAAGTAGGTATCTTTTGGTATTTTGTTCCAAATTACATATGAACTACATTATCTATTGGTAACTCTTATGTGCATTGGCACACACACACACACACACCACACACACACACACACACACACAACACTAATTATTTCCATATAAGTTAAATAATAAATAAATGTTTGGCTTGTTTTAACACTATACAATATGTAGTTCTCTATATTATTTATCTTTTTACTTATCTTCATGATCATATTTTTTATTAATAATCTTTTTTTTATAAAGGCACACACTGAAGCAGTCATCATGAATGCTTTTGTTACCAAAGTGGATGAAATATTGCAGAGTAATCCTTCAGTCGGTAAAGTACTGAGTCTACTATGTCAGATATATGGTGTGACAGAAATACTGGCTCATAGTGGTGATTACATACAGGTATATCACATAGTTTCAAGTAAATGTTGATATATGTTCTGCGTGTATTATTAATTTGTTTTGCATTCTCGAAGTGCATGATGTCAATGAACATTAATCTCTTTTCAGTATGAATATTTGAGAAAGATTGATCTGGATAATATTCAGGATCAACTTTTTAAGTTGTATACATATATCAGGCCTGAGGCAGTTCTCCTGGTTGATGCATTTGACTTTCATGATGAGGTTCTGAAAAGTATCCTGGGCCGATATGATGGACAGGTGTATGAAAATATGTTCAAGTGGGCTAAAGCTTCACCATTCAACAAACAGGTAATATGTTTATTTGTGACTATCCTAGAATAGCATACCTGATAGGCACTCATAGTTCCTCATATCTGTAAAATGCTTAAAGCTATGCTATAAACCAAATGTTGTGTATTATTTTCCTTATTGATATTTAAGAATTTTATTTGAAACTATTTCTACAAAGTACAATTACACTGACAGTTCAGCTATTAATACAGCTACTGAAAAAAAGTCTCAGTATTTCTCCCATGCTACACACAGTGAAATAATTAACTGAAATGGATTTCTGTGGTTATGTTGGATGAAATGTCTGAGTCAACTAAAGCCACAGGTGTTTGTTCATAGAATAAATTACTATTTTTACTTTTCACACAATTTTTACTAACTGCTGAATCCAGCCATTCAACTATTAATTACAAAAAAGTCAAAAGATTAAATCTGTTTGGTGTATCAAGAAACAAATTGTTAGTATCCTACTTTTCAAGTTTATTATTTATTTCCATGACTGGTTATTAATTTACTTTAAACCTAATAACCACCTTTGGATTCCCATCTCACACCTGGTACTAAAGTGGTAGTCAGCTGCATGGCAGACCTCCAGGTTGAGTCTCAGTATTAACATAGCTGTGAGATGCTTCATCTGATTATGACCTTTCCCTGATGAGTCATCCAGTGTGGAGACTAAGCAAACTCACTTTATCCTAATAATCAGTTTTAAATCAACTTCGAATTATGTCCCTAACTAGATATATTATTCAATGTATGATATTAACTTTACTTCAAACCAACATGTTGACCAAAATGGGGGGGGGGGGTTAATGTGGTTAAAGTGAATGTTATAAAAGAATAAAAGAAGAATCAAGAACAAATTGTGATGTTCCACAATGTTTAAAATCAGAAAACTTAGATAATATTCACTGCCCTTTTTCAGTTGTGTGGTTCTTAAGCTGGGCCTCTTTCCCTTTATTGAGCATTTGGCAAATATAAAGGACTGTGGCATGATGTCACAAAACCTCCCAGGTTTGACCCATGCCAAGGCTAACAAGTCACTCACTCTCTTGCATCACATCATCTAAATATTCACTTCATTGAAGCATCCTTTATTGAAACCAAAGAAACACTAACAAACTAGAATTCTCAGGAAACATATGTACAACTCTAAACTCATTATAATTTGGAATTTATATTTTGAGCTGTTTAACAGAATACTTCTAAGCACATTATGAAAATATAGGTCAAATGTTCAACTGTATATTTTGTTCAGTGTTGGCTGAATATATTAACAACAGTACATCCATAAGATTGTTTGAATAATATAACATATTTTACTACCATATACTAACAACTGGAGAACAAAAGTATGATATTTTACACATAAGCCCAGCATGCATTAGTTGATAACATATAGGGCTAAAAATGAGGTAGCAGCTATATTTACAGTAAATAAACTCTGTGACGTTTCTGTTGACTTGTTATTTTAAGTTATATATGTACAATATGTAACTACCTATAGATAACCCTGGCTGTTACCATTGTTCTTTCAAAAATATTTGAAGCTGTGCCTGATATTTATGTTCATCATTTCAGTTACATGTATTCCACATTAGTTATAAAACTACTTGCATGGAATCATTCATTGTATACCATTAATTATACTTTGTGGATTGAATCCCTGTGAGTGACAGTGAATGCTCATACATGTGCAGTTTTAACACACATCAATGTTAGAATGGTTGTCTATATATAATTACTTGAAAACGAACAAGTAACTTTTTTGGCGTTATTTTCATTTACTGAATATTCATTTTCATAATTGTTTCAGGATCAAGGGACTTTCCGCAAATATATCCAGCAGCTCAAGCAAGCCAAACTTTAAGAAAAATATATCTGGATGCAGTTTTAGGTCATCCTGTTTTGGTTACCTATTTTTACACACTTGTAAATCCAAGCAAAATATTTTTTAAATTATTTGTAACAAATAAATTTATGCAGTATTTTAAGTAATATTTATGCAGATATCACCGTGCATATGATATTGAAACTAGCAGTGTGTATTTCACAGCTCTGGGGATTATATTTCTTAAGAAAAAACAAGAAATTATTTGATTATTCAACTATACATTTATAATGATAATGTATATGTACAAATAATATGTAATATAATAATACCCCAAATAATATGTCTGTAAAAACCAATGTAATTAAACATAAATAGCAACTAACAGTCATTAAATCACTGCAATGTGGGGTCTGACAATCAGAGCCAAAGAGCCTGCTATTATTTCCCAGACAAATTTGTGGAAAGTAATACATTGGCTTTAGCATTTCCTACAACTAACAACTATTTTGGGAAAATCTAAGTAAAGTTTGGAGTTTTGCAAATTTCAACTTATTAACACATAATTGATAAAGAAAATCACGGGGTGATATTTATATTTTACAAGACTGGTTGCATAAAATTGCATTGAGTGTGTGTGTGACAAATGTACAGTTATTTAATTACACCAAGCTAGTAGTAGTATGATTATTATTCTTATGATTTCATTTCAAGTGGCATATGCATTACAGCATCAAATATAATTTGTTTTAATTGCTGAGTGATCTATATGCACTAGTTGGATATGATCTATATGCACTCGTTGGATATTGACAGATTGTATAATATTGTTTCTGTTATTGTTGATTACACAAGAAAATAAAGCAGAGTGTTCATGTTTTTGTTTACCTGTGTGAAAGATGTGCTTGTTCATTGCTTAATGGATATGGTACCCATTGTTTTAGTAATTTATTTATTAAACATCTTCCAGTTATATCATTCATAACCTAAAATTAATAGTGTTTAAAAAAATAATCTTGGGAACACAATAGTTATCATAAATAAATTCCCATGATAAATAATAAAACAAATAAATAATACGTACAAATATCACACACACGCACACAGGATATGTGTTTAGATGTGCACATACATCAATAAATAGACATGTAATTATATATACAGCCAGTTAAGATATTTAGTAATGGATTTAGAAAAGAAATTTTATATGATATAACTCGTTAAAATAGGATTTTGCACAATTTCTACACATTCAGAAAACCCAAAATGAAGTTTATATTAGTTGTACATTTCAATATATCTTGACAATGAATTAAATTTTTCCTATTCATTGCATAATTTGAAATATTCTATTGCTGATATTTGACCATGAATGAGTAAAAAATCTTATAATAATAATAATTTATATAGTGGCCTATATAACCTTGTTCCTCTAAGTACTGAGGGGCAGTCCCTTGAAGTGCCTTAAAAGTGTACACCAAAATCTTCTACTGTGACCTATATATAACCGGAAGCCAATGCAGGGAGTTCTAGACTGGTGTTATATGTTTTCTTTTATGAGTGCGAGTGACTAACCTGGCAGAAGAATTCTGTACTTTCCGTAGCCGTCTCATCAGTGTGCTTGGAAGACCATACAGGAGAGTGATGCTGTAATCTAGCCGAGATGTTATCAGGGCGTGTGCCAATGTTTTGCAAGTATCCAATGTGATGTACCCTCTGATATGACTAATATTACGAATTTGGTAATAACAGGCTTTGGATATTGCATTTACTTGCCTCTCCATGGTCAGGGATGTATCAAAATATACTCCTAAGTTCTTTACTGACGATGCTACAGAAACAGTATTCTTACCTACCTGAAGCCGTAATTCTTCATTTATCCCAACCAGATGTTTTAGGTTAAAGATAATGAGCTCTGTCTTTTCCTCGTTTAACTTAAGCATGTTTGCACTCATCCAAGTACTGATATCAGCCAAGCAAGCTTCCAATTTCTTTGCAACGTCGGACCAAGTTGTTTTGGGTATGATCGCCATATAAACCTGGGTATCATCTGCATAAAAAGTGGTAGAGCAAATTATGCCGGCTACATATCGCACCAATTGGTTTTGAATACAAACAGTACTACGTGGTCCAAGTACCGATCCTTGTAGCACTCCAAAATTTAGGCACTTACTTTCTGGTGTCGTCATTCCTATGGCAACACACTGAGACATGTCACTCAGATAAGACTTGATCCAGGAAAGGGCACTTCAGGTTACTCAAAACGAATGATCTTGTGATCTATGACATCGAAAGCAGCAGACAAGTCAAGCAGAACTAATGCTGCCATACACTTCCTATCTAAAGCTTCAGCAATGTCACGATGGACCTTCAGGAGCGCGGTCTCTGTAGAGTGACCGGTACAGTAAGCTGACTGAAGATTATCATGCAGTCTGTGACTACTCAAATGGGTCTCCAACCGCTTAGCAACCAGCTTCTCCAGGATCTTCGATAAGAAAGGCAGGTTAGACACTAGGCGGTAATTTTTCAATTCCTCTTTATCTAGATTTGGCTTCTTCAGCAGTGATCTAATAGTGGCCTTTTTGAAAGAAAGCGGAACCTTGAACTCCATCAATGATTTGTTTATAATAGCCGTAATCAAAGGCAGTAGGTATTCCAGCACTATGTATGTAGGTAATGGGTCTAGTTCACAAGATTTTGAGGGAGACTTAATGATAATATCACGTACCTCGTCTTGAGTGGCAGGCGCAAGTTTTTTCAGAGGCTATCCTTCAAATTTTATATCAGCGCTCATCACGACTTATTAGAGATTTGTAATTATCATTGTCGTCTCTAATGGTTGTAATTTTCATGAAGAAATCACTAACTTGTTGGCAAAGTGGTCATCAGATAAACAGCTTGGCAGAATGATTTCTCCTTTAAATGTTTGACTGTTCCCACATTCCGCTATCTGAATAATAAGTCCTCATGCGAAGCTTTCCTACTTCACGATATCTTTCTTTGTATAGCTGATGGTGGATCTCCAGCTTTGTTTTTCCGCCACAATCGTTCAGCTTTCCTACGATTGTGTTTTCCTTCTCGAAGTTCTTCTGTATACCAGGGAGCATTTGGCCTCAAGCAGAGGGGCATGTTTATTGATCAAAAACGTAATACCCGAATTATATACTTCAACTACAGCGCCACTTGTACATAATAAGGTGGCAGATGATTTGATGTCCTCGATGAAATCTGGCAAAAAAATAGCACAATGCCTGCGGAAAGTGATCTTTTTTTTACTATGCTGCGGCTTCGCACAATCCAGTGTGACCTGAATTGCAAAATGGTCACCTGAGTCTACCTCTACTATCATACAGACATGGGTCGACATTAGATGGACTTCCCTTGATGATGGAGTTGCTTTCTAATGTTAAATTATGATAATACAAATATTATCTATTATGCTTCACCTAAAAATACCAGCATTACAGATACTATATATACTCCCGTATAAGACGCACCTAGTTTTAGTTTCAATAAACCCCCCTGAAGTCGAACCCGCATATAAGACGCACTAAAATCAGCAACATTGATTCAAAACACCACAATTCATCATCATCACTCTCTTCACTGAACATCTGTTGTGTCTGTTTATGTATTACAATTTCATAATACATGTCGTTGCCTTTTTCCTCGGAGTTAGTGTCGGATTTGTCATACTGCCCACAATACATCATCTTCCGTACCATCTAAATCATTGCTGATAAAGGCACTTCTTGAACGATTTGGTAATGATGGTGGAGTCGATTTAATCCCAGGCCGTTTTCATCCAATGCATGACGCTAGGTAACGACGCCGCTTCAGTTTGCCTGCTGCTGTGCGTTCGTTTCCGTAATGCTGTAGTTTATTAGTAGTTTCCATGGGTCAGCTTTGGAAGTAATTTAAAACGCATTGTTTGCTGTAATGGTTTTCCTTTGATGTGGCTTCTATATGGTCATTTTTGCATGGCCTCATTTACTGTTTCGTTCAATTACACACGCTCGTCTTTGTGGTCACGTCCTAGAGTCAAAATACCTAGCTAAATTTATTAATGGCAATATTTTATAGAGATTTTAAAATGCTTGCAAAAATTACCTGCAAGATATTACATCTTGATATTATATATATATTATATATATATATATATATATATATATATATATTCAATATCACTTGTGCTTCTGGACCTGACTGTCGCATTTGATAAAGTTCGCCATAATGTGCTTTTCTCTAGGTTGAATTATATACTTGGTTTATCAGGTAATTAAAGTATTTAAACGGTTTTAGTTCTATTAGAAACAACGTTCCCAGGAATGTCTGTTCATTGCAGTTTTTCTGATGTTCTGTCATTGTTATCTGGGCTTCAGTTGTTAAACTGTTCCTTTAGCTTTCACAATGTACACACGTCTTCTTATAATCATTGCACAGTGATATAGGATTAAATATTACTTAACTGTATGCCTATGATACACATCTCTATATATCACTGAATCCTGACAATCCTGGCATTGCTGATATTCGGAATGATTATAAACATCGTCCAATACTAAAATGTATTTGACAAATATATTAATCTGTATAAAAATGTTACATCGAAACAATCTTAAAAACATCTAAGAGCATTCTTGACACCAGGTCATGCCTTTGTTACATCTTGTATAGACTATTGAAACTCTATGTTATATGGCATATCTGATTATACCATCAATCGATTTAATCGAATTCAGATTTGTGCAGTCCGCATAGTGACAAATATTCGCAAACATGATCCAAATTCTTCAAATATTACACTGAATACCAGGATATCAGAGTACGGAATAAAAGGCTACTGCCTCTCGGGTATTCCGATCTTGACTACTTTTGTTTTCTCTGCGCAAGAATTCTTATCATGCAGTCTATGACGTCGTGTACATGTCGTCTTTCCAGTACTTGTTGAGTCTAGACTTAAAAGAATTTAGGGTAGTGGCTGTGAAAACATGATCTGATAACGAGTTTCAGTCCTCAATCATTCACTGACTGAACTAGTTTTTCCTTATTTCGAGTCGACAGCACCCCACGAATACCCTCTGACATTGGCCTCTGGTTAGTTCATTGAGTAATCTGTTGAAGAATGCTCTTGGGTCAAGTCTGTCTATCCCATACATGATCTTGTACACCTGTATCATTCCCCCTTGTCGTCTTCTAAATAGGAGTGGTGGGAGCCTCAGGGCAACTAGGCGCTCTTCGTAAGACAGATGCTTCAAGTGTGGGACTAAGGTGGGGTCTGACAAGTGTTTTGTACAGCCTTGGCAGAGTGTCTTCATCTAAACATGGTAATGTCTTTTCGATGAGCCACTGCGTCTTACTGGACTTGTTAACAGTAAATGATATGTGTTGGTGGAATTTCAGCTCCTCGTCAACATAGATAGCGAGGTCCTTTTGGACTGCAACTCAATATCTCCCATTTTATAGAATAGACGTGTGTTTTTACTCCCGATATGGAGGACCTTGCGCTTGTTGGCATTGAACTGCACTTGCCATTCATTTCTTAAACCATTCAATGAGTCGTTAGAGATCCGCTTGCAGTTCGACGCAGTCATTCTATGGGGAGGATTTCCTATAGAGCGTTGTGTCGTCCGCGAATATATGTGCTGTGCTGCGTATCATATCGGGTATAAGTCATTGATAAAGATGACAAACTGTATGGGCCCGAGAACGCTCCCTTGAGGAATACCGCTGAGCACCTCCAGCCATGCTGACAGCTAGCTAGCTATTCACCACTACACGTTGCTTACGGTCAGTCAGGAAAGCCAGTCCAGGAATGTGCCGTTGATTGCATATGCTGCTATCTTAGCATGGAGTCTCTGGTGCGGTACGGAATCAACTGCCTTCCGGAAATCGAGGTACACTGCATCAATTGGGTCACCAGAGTCAAGCATTTCAGTCCACAGTTCCAAGAGCTTGAGGAACTCCTAAAAATCTATCCTAGTAACAGCTGATCATTTCCTCTCAGTGTCACTGTTTGTCAGTGTATCAGTATTAGTGTATGACATCATCAATGAGTCTCTAGTCAGCTTACATGGGTTAATTTTCACTGGGTTATATACTATTATAGGTAGCTGTGTCTCGGCTCAAGTCATATTGACATATATGGCAGCCAAACACATAAATAATCATTTATGTGTGCGCATAGTAGAATATATGGTGCACATATGTACGTCCTTTCATTCGGCAGCCTTATAATAGTTATATCCGATGAATCATATATTTATATATTTCTTTGAGAAATCTTCTGAAAGAATACGAGAGAAATAGCACTTATTGTGAACAATAAGTGAATTTTTTTATGAGGTATGTCATATCTTGTTGCGAATTAAATATCCTGGGATTAACAGTATCTTGACTTCCTATTATTTGCCACGAACTTACGTGCATGTCTTTTGTTTACCATGTTCCATCTTGTATGTGTTTACATTTCACATTTTCTAGTGAAGTGTTTTATCCAATCACAGCTCTAATCATAACTTAACCAATTAACCAATCAATCAATCAAATGGATTTCAAGATCATAAGTTACAATAGACCCAATTTTTTTCTTCTTTGTTGTTCGGGGAGAATCCCCAGGCTGTCGCTTATTCGGCAGAGCCTCTATGTTGGAGTGGTTGAGAAACCCCACCACCACCACCACTCATAGGGGAGTAGTACGGAAAGATGGAGCCGAAATACCCTGAGGGTGGTCATTGCCAGAGTGTTTTACGTGTTCAGGGGAATTTTAACGTCTCCCTTTATTTTAAATAATTCAGTGGAGACGGCAGCGCCGTTTAACGTGGTCAGCCACCCACGATAGACCCGATTAATCATCCGGGTTTTTTGTATCCACGCGAAGGGTCATGTGACCTCTTTGTTTCCAATGAGTTTCAGTCTCCACCATTCTTTACATATACAATGTGCAAATTCGTCTGGAGTTATATCATTACACGAGTCATCCATCTTCCCTCCGTCCATGCACTCATTATAATCTCTTCCGACAATTAGTGATAATGCTTAATTTTACTTAATTGTTTAATTGTGGGGTTGGGCCCTCGCCTATTTTGTATATAACATGTTACATGTATAGTAGATGTGTAGTAACCAGGTTTGTTCATTTACATGTATCATAGTCAGTGTATATATAATTTTTTATATAATTTTGTCGAATAAATTCGGCCTTTACAACAATCGTGGGGGTTTTAATATTATGTAAAATCCTAGCTCGCTTTCATTATACATGCAATACATGAATATAATACCTTATAACAAACATTTTTGACACGTGTGAAAAGAAAAGTTATTATCAGTTGTAAATTCAATAAAAGTTATAACTAAGGCAGATCATTCTCCTGTATCTTTATAACAATATACGCAGTTGGTAATTTATATACAGAACGAAGGTATCCATTCAGTATTAAAACTATATAGATAGCCTGGAAAGTTTTCTTGATTTCTGGCATGAAACCCAGCATATTTGATGGCCTATATCAAGGTGATTTCGTATACAAATTGAGGCAGGTCGCTCTGGTAAACAGGTGACTGAAAGACCGGAAATTACTCTTAATTAGTTTATAAATTGAAATTAACTTGATGGTCGTTGTCATTAATGCAATTGTCACAGTAATGGTCATTATTTTTTTTTATTACGCTTAATTGTCACAATTTCTTATATTGGCCAAATACGTTTTTAAAAACTTCAAAATGTAACAACAACAAATAAGTTGTGCGATTGATAGCATATATATTTAATAGGATAATTATATATAGTTTATCACATGACCGAAATACAGTAAAAATTATATTTTTCTGACTTGTTTTCAATACAAATGTGCACAAACAATTAAATGTTAAGGTCAATTAAATAAAGTCTAATAAAACTTTTACTTTACTTAAATATATGAATGGGTAAAAACAAAAACACCGAGGAGATAAATAGTGCCATATTTCATCCTCCAATATCATTTTGAGGTGATAACAAAGAGTATAAAATTTACATAAATTGCATGCTTTGATAATAATGAATAAGCCTGAAACTGTCTAATGCATATATAATTCCCCGTCTGACTATAACCACCTAGTATAGGTGACCTGTTCAAGTGCGGAAGTACATTACTTATTAGATGGTACAGCTAAAGTTGTTGTGCTTTAGAGAAATACCGATGTACAGACCACCGTTCATAACCAAATCCTATAGTCTTCTTTATTTGTATTGTAATTCAGTTCCACGCAAGTAAGAGACATATAATGTACAGTTAGCATGATATATTCCATGCATTTGGGTATACGATAACTGTAGGCATATATATATATATATATATATATATATATATATATATATATATATATATATTATATTAGACTTGAAAGACCAAAGAAAAAAACAGCAGTTGTCTCATACGCCAGAAAAAGTTGTAGTTTACATTTTATCATGCAATACCGCGCCACCAGAGAAGTAAAATCTTCCTTACTGCCGAAGTTGCATTAACATTTTGAGCAGAGCTTACTGAAGACCATGCACTGCCATACCTGCTTTATCACCCATCTAAAGATGGTCAAGGTAATCTTAATCTTAATCAGCACATTTAGAAAATGGGATCAAATGAGGCTCCATTTCGAAACCTTTGCGACGAGTCGCTATGAAAAGAGCAATACATTAATACGAAAGTTAACTAAGTATTTTACCGTTGGGTAGTTCTCCTATATAAAGGAGGAATCACAAAACAAGAAGAGATCGCTACCAAGGTCCCCTTTTAATAAATTCGGTAGGATTTTTTACTCTGGTTATCACCACTGTGCAACGATTCAAGCGCAGCGCCATCTACCTACCATCCTACATGTAACACCCGCAGCGCTGCAGCTGAGAACCAACATTAAAGTAGACCAGCCAAACATGGAAAAAAACTTCTAGAAAGTTTTATAACGGCATCGTTTGTTAATAGCAGATATCCATGTGGAATAAATCATTCATAGGATGACAAAAACGATGTGGGTGGATGTCATTGTCAGTTTTAGGTTTCAATGTCATTTGCAAGGTCATAAATGTCATCAAGGTAAAAAATGTCGTTTTCACAAGTTTATTTGTCTAAGTAGTTTATAATTGCAACAGAAGCATGATAATTGGCACACAAAAAAAACTGTTTTTGATGTGACATTGTCAAAAATCTTATTTGAACCGTCAAAAACCGCCAAAAAATATGGTAGTTTTGGATGTCATGTTTGTAGGTCAGATGCCTTTGTTTATGATAAGAATGCATTTATTTATATTGTTAGAAGTTTGATTTTTAATAATATTGCTGGAAATGAAACAAAACAACAGTTTCCAGCATTCATTTTAAAAGCAGCTAGTGTGACAGTTCATCAGTGTTCTATGCTTATATATAGCCATTCATCTCAAGTTAATCAAGTAAACAACTATCCTTTTGATTTATTTACCTGCACTTAGCCATGCACACATGTTAATTCACTTAATTGTAATTTGCTAACTTGTTGTCACCATGTGGAAAATACAGTTAACTTGTTCAAAGGTAAAGAGCTCTTTATAAGTTTTCCACTTTCTACTTTATGATTTTGGCCGATAAGTGTTGCCAAATATATACCTGCGAACCCTAATTTTGAAACATTCGTCAAATCCAGATAAATAAACATTTGAAAATCCAAGATGGTGGCCACTTTTTGGTAATTTCTTTACATAACTTTGCATATAATCATTCGATTTCAGTAATCTTGATGTCTGGTTTGAAGCACGCTGAAGCCATTTTTGCTATCCTAAATTCTCTCCAGTATACTATTACCCTAGTTTTAACCAACTTGTGTGCGGGTACATGTAGATCAGGCCACACATCGTAGACACGAATCCAGGACATAATCCCCAAGGACAATATCCGCTCAGGATATAATCCACTCAAGACAAAATCCCCTCAGGACATAACCCTCTCACACGAAGAATATACAAACTTTAAGATTTAATTTTACCAATTTGTTTTTAATTTATAGTTAGTTTAAACATTATTTATTAATCCCCGAACACGTTAAACGTATACAAATGGGTCTTAATTTATATTTATTCTTTCCTCCCATTAATAAATTAAGTGCTGTAATTATTAAAATCCTTTTTATTATCTAAATACATTTTCATTGAAATGAATATATTAATGTTCATTTATGTACAATATATTGAATGTAATACCTGATGAATGACCATTTAGTTTAATTATGGCAATTCACATTCAGAGTTTATTGGACAATGGAGATCAACTTGTAAGCAACTTAAGCCGGGTGTTTGTTAATCTGCTTGATATCACCCTGACTGGAAGGTCCAGACCCAACAATATCGGCGAAAGGTGGAACACTGCCTTCGTGAAGCTTGTCGTTCATGCACATCCCACTATATGGAAAGCCATTGACAGTCTGCACAAAGATCAAGCCCTGTTCGCAACTGCCTTGTTCCGTGATCGTCGTGGCGACTCGCCAACCAAATGCAGAAGACGGCACACAGTCAGCAGGCAGACTTTGTTCAGAAATGAGCCAGGATATCAAGAAAATTCCCGAGGTTTTGGGAGGTGTTGCCCACTGTATTTGATGAAAATAAATTTTATGTGTTTTACACATAGACTTGTAATAAATATCTGGTGATCAGTGCAGAGCAATTTGTGATACTTTCAAGAAGGACTTTACATCCTTACAGAAGAGGACATGAATTCACAGGACATTAAATAGCATAAGGGGTGCTATTCTACCTTTACTTCTGAAACCATGTTAGAGAGAATGAGAAAATAACAACATATATCAACTGACCAGTGGGACTGCACCTGTACCATGCTCAGGTCTACCTTTAGGAACTACAAGACGCAGTTCACAATCAGGAATTGACTTGTCGATCTGCATGTTCTGCAAAGTTCAAAGCAAAAGAAAGGTTGACTGAGTAAAAACACTTGAAATGTTAAAAGACATAATCAAACGTGGCCAAACAGATCCACGGATAAGTACGCACATTTCTGAAATCAGTGACCTGATTGCAGCTGAAGGTTGCTACCACCTCCCATGCTTGATAACATTTTAAAGACGAACAGACAGGCTGAAATCAGGGGATCCACAGACAGAGACAGGTGGTGCAGGTACGAGACACTGTGAAATGGGTACACCCATGCCAAAGATATACCAGTCTAGGATAGCAACCTTCTATGAAGAGATTCAACAGTTTGTTGGTCCAAAAGCCAGCTTTGTACGACCTCTTTCTAAAGGATCACCACTCATGTACTCTGGTGAACAATCTGAGTTCATCATCTCCAAAACCCGGACAAATATTCTCAGCAACATGGACTGTCTTCATTGTTCTCAACAGATTCAGAATCAAGTGAAAATGGAAGATGATTGCAAATAGTCTGCATCTTCTTCTTATGTTTCTCTTTGGAAGAATAACTGTAATGGGGGAGGGGATCGAAGAAGAGCCCAATATCAAGCAAATTGTATGCAGTATTTTTCAGAATATTGTGTAAGTTGTGTAAAACAAACGAAAGCTCACTCCAAAACATATTGGATTAGGTCATACCCTCCACCAAGCTACTCGTTCTGAAGCTCTTTCATACTTATTCTAAGCAACCAACCAGAAGAAGCACAGCCACGTTGACCATAGAGCAAAACCCTACACTGCAATCGACCAGCTGTCATATGCACTTCGTAGTTAGGAGGTCGAGTCCCTCATGCAGGGGTTTGACCAAGCGGACTCTGACAATCCAAATTCTACACCTAGAAGCATTCACTGCGATGATGCCCTGGCTCACAATATAGGACCACACAAACTATGCACGGTGGGGGCCAATTTACGTTGCAGACATGAAACTCCTCGTGAAGACAGCACCAGATGTCTATGCAGAGTTTCTTGATGATCAGGCAAATGACTGAATTAATAGGACATGCATAATGACACCATCGGCATAACAAGAAATGACCAAGCCAGAGATAAGTATTGTGTCACATGATCAGAACGATCGCGCATTTCACAAGAAACTAGGGCACTCATTAATCTAGAAGATGAAGATGAGGTGACTGTTTTCTGCTGTTCTGACAGTCTTCCATCTCGAACAAGGCGTGATGCTGATGATGTAAAGAAGCTTGCTACGCAACTACGAGAACAAACTTTTCGTGTTCCTGGTAACAAACGACACTGCACCAAGTGAGGTGGTCAGCGATCTCTTAACTGCAGAAGAGAGAGAGAGAGAGGGGAATGCAAGCAGTCATCAGCAATGTGAAGGAATGACTAGCGGGGGGTGGGGGAGGGTCAGAGGGATCTATGATGCCCTAAGACTTTTTCTGACCTAAAGTGTCTACTACACAGAATGTACAGAAAACAATCAAAGCCGACAGGAAGCTTTTGCAGCGTCTGCTCAATGTTGTCATCACAGGTCGAATAGTAGAAATAGTGAATGTGGTTAAGCATGAGCTGTCTCCATTCCCACAATCATTAGCAAAGCCCAGAAGAGAGATGAACACCGAAGGCAGACTGTGGGCTGATTGATGGGCATGAACTGATCCATTCCATTGGGAAGTCCCTTGGATGTTAGACATTTGGCGACATAGCTGGTGTGCTCATGCAAATTGCAACACGTTACTTTGGATAACACATAACCATAGTTGATGTTGTGTTTGATCGCTATATAAGGGACGACTCAATCAAGGTAGTGGCACGATCAAAGAGATTGGGCAAACAGAAGCCAATTCGCAAGCTTATTGAAGGACCACATATCACACTCCCACGGGTATGGAGTACCTTTATTGCTTTGGATGAAAACAAGGCCGATCTTGCCCGGTTCTTATCGGATGTCATCATGATAAAAGGCAAATACCTACCAGAAAGATAAGAGATGGTGACGGGAGGCGGATTCATCAATGCTACTTAAAGCAAGGTCAACGAGAAGAGGTCAAACCAAGCTTTCGGGAAACCATGAAGAAGCGGACACCAGTTTAATCCTGCATGCTTGTAAAGCAGCTGACAGAGGATATGAACGAGTACTGGCCATCTGTAGATACACAGATATCCTGCTGCTTCTGGTGCACTTCATGTCTGTAGTTGAAGTGTGGATCGCTGGGACAGCCAAGAAGCGGAAATGTTACCCAGCACATGAGGTATCTCATCGACTTACACAGCCTGTGGGGGACAACCTACTCAGCTTTTACGCACTCACAAGCTGTGACACTACTTCAGCCTTCAGTGGTCATGGGAAGAAGTCCTGCTGGAGAACATTCCAGAAGCATCCGCTTCTTGTCAGTTGTCGGAGTTGGTCGTGATGGCGAGCTTGCACCAGTTGAGAAGTCTGTGTGTCACCTATATGACACACTGGATCAATCAACCACCAACCATGCCAGGTTGCAGTTATTTGGTAAGGCCAAGAAGATATTTTGTTTCCAAATATAGATGCCCTGTAACTTCATGCAATACGTGCCAACCGCCAGCAAAAGATCTGGTTGCAAGCAAATAAAGAACACGCCACGGCCTGGGAGATGGATGCAGAATCTCTGACAATAGTCTGAAGAAGACTCCCCCTATCCCAGATGCCTGCGTGGAACTGGTGACATGTAGCTGCAAGTCAAAGTGCAGACCTGACCTATGTTCCTGCTTCAAGAAGAAAATGCAGTGCACTGCAACATGTGGATGTGAAGTAGTCGGTTGCTGAAACCCAGCTGTACAATGGACATCTTTAACTTTGCCCTTTACTGTACCCTAGTTATATGTGCATAGACAATTGTATGATAATTATTTATTTAAAAGGACTAAGAAAAGTAAAACGGCGTCAGTAAAACATACAAATAGACGCCAATATCACTCAAATCGAATGAATCTCAGCAAAGTTATGTCCAAAAGTGCAAAACTTGTTGTCATCATGGAAAAAAGTAGCCGCCATCTTGAATTTTTAAATGTTCACTTGTTTGGATTTAGTTTCTGCTGCAATTATAAACTACTTAGATAAATAAACTTGTGAAAACGGCATGTTTTACCTTGGTGACCTTTATGACCTTGAAAATGACATTGAAACCTAAAAGTGACAATGACACCCACCCACATCGTTTTTGTCATCCTATGAATGATTTATTCCACATGGATATCTGCTATTAACAAACTATGTAGTTACAAAACTTTTTTGGAGGCCTATTGGACAAGACAATGAAACTGAAAGGGGAAACGACGAGTAAATTTGTTTGTTATTCTTGTTATTTTAATCAGTCTAATAAATAAATAGATATCTGGCATAAAACATATATCTGATAGAATA
Source organism: Paralvinella palmiformis (assembly GCA_025642065.1). Lineage (NCBI taxonomy): Eukaryota > Metazoa > Annelida > Polychaeta > Terebellida > Alvinellidae > Paralvinella > Paralvinella palmiformis. The sequence continues at coordinate 1,218,117 of JAODUP010000003.1, forward strand.
TCATAAATAATTTAACTTGTTGTAATTTATTTGAACCATTACCCTAGAACTCACACATGAAATGACTAACCTTAGAAGGAAAAAAATCATAGTGATACAATAATTTAAACAGGATTTATATCACAAAACTGTTATAAAAAAGAATACTCTTCCATTATACATTTGATTTTCTTACATGTGTACAATATTGTGTGCTCCTAGAATGAACATCTAATTAAGCTAATTTGTTTTAATAATCAAATTCTTGGATATACGTGCAGTGCATAAGATATAACATTTTAATAATATGTGATAATAATATGTGATATTTATATAGCGCCCTATTCAGCTAAATATCTGATCTAATTAAGGCGCTTTACAGTATTATCGTCTCTGACGTCCCAGACTTGTTCCAATCCGGCACACATCTCAACTCCCTAGGCAGCATACAAAACATGCTGCCGTTATAGGCGCAATTAAAGCATTACTCGAACACATAGCCGTCACGTCCTGTCATATTCTCATTTTTATGGATGACTAAACCATGCTTGACATGACAACATTGCAGCTCCCGGAGCCTCGAACCCGCGATCTTTAGGTTACGAGTCCTATGCTCTAACTAACTGCGTTATCACGGCTAAATGGGGGTTTCCCTAGAATATTTGGACATATCTGGGATAGGCTATATCGTCTAAATAAAAGCCGATTTAGCAATATTTTAATTATAATATCGATTCTAATAGTTTTCAAAACCCTACTAATATGATTCTAATATATAAGCTTCAGATATGTGGACGATCTTTATTTGACAAAAGAAGAGAATAAAGTGATATAATATAATTATTTTCCCAGGAGAGTCCATGGAGATAATTATTCTTGATTTTAAGGGTTATTTCTCCTGGTTGCTTATTAAATTGTATGCCAGAAAATTAATATAACTCTACATATTACTTTTTCAGGGCTGGTGTGATGATGTTTGCAGCAGGTCAGTCTAGTCAATTAATGTATCGTTTTTATCTTTGGCAAAACATTAAGTTACGGTGGTAAAACATGTTTGTCATTATAGCAGTATATACGTACTTAATCTGAAAATTCTCAAACTCCAATTATAATTAACTGTCAGTATGAAAGGACTCGACATTTAATTAACTATACTGCATGGAATAGCCTGTTAATTATATATCTATGTTGTTAGCCGAGAAATTAATCTCTGGAAAAGTTTCGACCTCTTGCTGGGGTCGAACCTGTGACCCTTGGCACCAAGTGCCGGGTGCTTAACTGCTAGGCCACCGGAGTTCACCTAATTTTTAGTTGGTTTTGGTTTTGTTGTTCGGGGAGAATCCCCAGACTGTCGCTTAATCAGCACAGCCTCTATAGAGAGTTGAGAAATCTCCTCCTCCCACAGGGCAGCAGTACAGAAAGATGGAGCAGAAATACCCTGAGGTTGGTCACTGCCAGAGTGTTTTACGTCCTCGGGGGGGGGGGGGTTAACGTCCCCCTTTATTTTAAATAATTCAGTGGAGACGACAGTGCCATTTAACGTGGTCAGCCACACACGATGTAGTGAGCCGAGAAATTAATCCCTGGAAAAGTTTCGACCTCTTACGGGGTTCGAACTGTGACCGTTGACACCAAGTGCCGGGTGCTTAACCGCTAGGCCACCGGAGCTCACAATAATTTTTAGTCTGCACAAACGGCTTATATATAGCCACGCAGACTGGGGGACTTTATAACGTATTAGCTATGAATATGCTTGGCGCGGCTCTCCTTAAACGTTGTATCGGTATTTAATAATGTTAGTCAATACGTGTTGTTCTATTAAGCTTGGCCAATCGTCTGCCCTGTTCTAGTGAGCTTAGCTCCGCTTGTGTACGACTGTGTTAAGCAAAAAGAAATTACATAACAAGAAAGCTTATTGGTCTGTCAGCTGTTCGCCATGAACATAAACATTAAATGAGAATTGTTTAATTTCTTGGTGAATATAATCGCAAAAGACATACTAGTTAATTATGTCAGTAAGCAATCAAGATCGATCTCAGTGGCTGTCAGTGACAGAAGAGACTTTGTTTTTGCATGATGGACTGGTGAGAGTCAGCGATTTAGTAGAGCTACCCTGTGATGTAAACACTAACACGGATGGAGACAACGAGCTTATGTCCTTCGATTCGAAAAGTCCTGAGGAACTCAGCGAAAAATTGATGACCATATGCGGCGCACAGAATAATGCATATTCGCGACTGTTGGAATATCGACTCAACGCCTTAAGTGGTTACTGGAATGCACAACGACATATAGCCTACGAACAACAAAATGAAAGGGAGAGCACGTCGCATGAAGAGACATTGGTGTTACTTCGAAAGCAGAATATCTGGAAAGAGCCTGAGAAGGCATCTTTTTCCACCCGAGTCAGTTTGTTATTGGTGTTGCCACTCTTGCAGTCACAAAGTAAATTTGACCCAAGTCTCTGTGGAGTAACAGCTGATTTGTTGTTCAATTGTTTACATGACTGTCCCCCACTAAGTCTGTCAAAAGAACCTGTTGATTGTCTTAATGGCTTGGAACAATTGCTGAGCAGTTGGCTTGATGAAAAAGACCAGGAAGATAACACAAGCAGTAAGAATGCTGTACAAAAGGAAAGTGCAGCTGCAGCATTTGTGGCACTTGCGTGTGCAAGGTGGGTTGAATATTGAAACTTAGAAAACATAAAACATGAATGTTAACTCAAGATATAGTTTACATCAGAGCTTTTGTGACTTTCAATTAAAGCAATGGAAATTTCATCACTTATTGGGGCAATGGGGGTAACTCCATAGCCAAACAAGTAGCACAATGGATCAGCTGCCAGTTCAGGTAGTTTTCCCAACCGTTTACTTGGTTCAGCACTGTTTTTGCCATATATGGTGAGGTTGGCCAACAAGAGACTTTGAAAGCAACATACAAATTCTACAATTTAGATCTAGTACAGAATATATAGGCATATATCTACCTTTTTTCTCCCCAGACTGGCTCGACATATAGAGAAAAACATGAGTCTGAAAACGAGTTTTATTAAGAATATTCCTGCTGCCCTGTTTATAATGGAAAGTATATAAGGAGATGGCAGACAATAGTGTTTGTTTACAATTATTTATTGCCTGTTAAAATCAATGACGTTCACTTAAAATGAAAAGGAAATACATTTTCTGTTAGCTTAAATGGTATTCCATCAAAAAACAATGTCAATCCGAATTGCAAACAAGTTTTGATAATTTGCAAGTAACTGGCAGATTATTACAAGGTGTTTTCAGTGTTGTTGATCCATCAGCCTGTCAAACCACATGCCACTAGGGGGGCTGTCAGAGGCAGTTTAGCAAGGGGGTCATATAAAAATATATATTCAGATATAATTTCCATTTGTACTGGTATGTTTTCCCTACTGGTGAAAATTTGGACAGCGAAGATGACAAACATTATCACACACACACATGGGTGTCTGCCAATGCCATTTATCATGACTTGTTGCAGTGAATGATAGCCAATCTGAGTCACTCATCTTATCTTGTTTATATGCCTTTCTAACTTACCGTTTCAATGTTTTAGCATTTTTCACAATACATTTGCAGAGTTTACTGGAACAATGTAATGTGTGTCAGGTTAATATTGGTTTTGGAAAAGGGGTGTGATTTTTTCCACATGTACGTATCAGGGTCTGGTTAGATCTGGCAGGTGGAGCACCAGAGATTGATCTCCCTGGAAGTCGGGACAGCACCCCCAGTGAACGTTTGTCTAGATTTGGCAACTAAGTCATTGACTACAGACTTCTACTGTTTGTATTTAAAACCTAGGTAACCTATGTGTGAGAGATGGCTCATAAGAATACCATAAGAGATTGAATGATACAGTGATCTCATCAGGGATGGCAGGTTTTTTACACAGACATTATTAACACCATTGTTTAATGTTTGACTGGGCTTTCTCTTCAAGCTCCCTCCAGCTGTAACCTGTCCTTTTTATGTCTGTCAGGAGATCCCTTCTCCGTGTATTTCTTGGGCATTCTCTTCCCTTGTGGGTTTCATGTTAGGGCCTGCTGGTGATAGTTGATGCTGGTTTCCAGAGTGTCTGACCAATCCACCACCATCGTCTCCTTCTGATCTCATCTCCAGCATTCTGTTGGTGTGTTTTCTCCCACAAGTCGCTGTTACTGATGGTGTTTGGCCAGCGAATTTAGAGGATTCTTCTCAGACAGTTATTAATAAAGGTCTGTAATTTCTTGGTAGTGGTGTTAGTTGTCCACCATTTCTCTGCTCCATACAGTAGTACAGACTTCACATTGGAGTTAAACAGGTGTATCTTTGTGTGTAATAACAACACTTTTGAGTTGCAGATGTTCTTGAGCTGTATAAATGCTGCTCTAGCCTTGCTAATCCTTGCCTTAACATCCGCATCTGTACCACCATGTTTATCAATGAAACTACCCAGATATGTGAAGGCCTCTACCTCGTCAATTTCATTTCCTTTCAGTTTGACTGGCTCCATGCTGGCTGCATTTACCTTGAGGATTTTTGTTTTGCATTTATATATATTTAACCCCACTCATGAAGAGATGGCTGCCAGTTCACTGGTCTTCTCCTGCATCTGTTGATGGCTGTGGGACAACAGTTCTAGGTCGTCAGCAAAGTCCAATTCTTCAAATTGCGTATTTAGTGTCCACTGAATTCCATTTCTTCTCTGCTTTGTGCATATCTTCATAATCCAGTTGATGACCAGAAGGAAGAGGAATGGAGACAGCAAGCAACCTTGTCTAACTCCAGTCTTCACTTCGAAATGCTTCGTTAGTTGTCCACTGTGTATTACTCTGCAGCCTGTTCCTTCATAGCTGTTCTTAATCAAGCTGACCAGCTTGGTCGGTATGCCGTAATGTATTAGCAGTTTCCATAGTGTACCCCTGTTTATGCTGTCAAACGCCTTTTCATCGTCAACAAAGTTGGTGTAGAGTGGGGAGTTCCATTCCAAGGATTGCTCTATTGTAATGCTTAGTGTTGCAATCTGATCAGTGCATGATCTGTTTGGGCAGAATCCAGCTTGTTCATCTCTCAGCCATGGGTCAATTTCACCTTTCATTCTTTCCAAGATTATTCTGTTGAAGACATTCCCAGCCACTGACAGAAGTGTGATTCCTCTGTAGTTAGAACAGTTGCTAAGGTCTCCTTTCTTGGGGAGTTTTATGAGATATCCCTCTCTCCAGTCTGATGGCACTTCTTTCTTTTCCCAAATCTCAATAAAAAGAGGGTACAGTAGTTCCACAGACGTGTCTATGTCTGTCTTGAGCACTTCTGCTGGGATGTCGTCTGGTCCTGTTGCTTTATGGCCCTCCTGATTTCTTCCTTGGTCGGCTTGTCACAATTGATAGGTAGATTCACTATTGCTGGTTGTATGTCTGAGGGGGTCCAGTGTGGCAGGTCTTTTCAGCAGTTCTACAAAATGTTCAGCCCATCTGTTGAGTTGTTGCTCAGTTCCGTGATGTTCCTTCCTTGCTTGTCTTTAACAGGTCGTTTTGGCTTGCTGTACTTGCCATCATCATAGTTCATACAAAGGTGTAAATCTTGCTACATAGCAATTAAATACTACTGATGAATGGATAACTATGAAAGACCCAAGTTTCATTGCCTTTTCCATCTACATTTTTTACCAATGTTCCTACCAAGATCTTACTGATTAATTGGTGGAAGGCCCTCAGATCTTATAGAGTGCCAGTTGACTTTCTAGAATTAGCTGTCTAGCTTCATCAGCATGTTTTCCAATTTTGGAAATATCCACAGTTAAGTGTGCAATGAAATGAGTTTGAAACTCTTGAGTAAAGGTAGTATCACATAAATGTATTGAATGACATTTACTCGGACTAGTACAATTGGGTTATAATTAAATATGTTTTTATGGTATTTTATAGTTAATAACAGTTTTTTTACAATGTAATTTAAAAAAATTGCAGTAAAAAGGCCTGAATACCAAATTATTTTATAATTCATAGAAACAACATATATTCCAATATAAATGATCAGAGATTTATAAATAAGCATTCTTTGCTTATATATCATCTCATTTTCTGTATTGATACTAAAATGTGTATAACTATAAGAATTAATTATAATCACTCTTTATCCTGTACTACTCAGTTGTTAATCAATTTTTTAATTATTTTGAAAGCCAAATATTGTTTCATTTAGCTCTTTTTTATTTAGATGGATGTATGGTTTATATTTTTCAGGGGTCACCTGAAAATGTTTGTACATACAGTACACTTACTGCTTCACCTCACAGATGTTGGACCACTGTCAGTTGCAGATATATTAGAAAAACTTTTAGAGACTGAGGGAGGTCGCAGCCAGCCATCGTCCTTGTCTGGCAACAGACATATTCTGTGTTGGGGTTTTGAAGATGCATTGTCTAGTCATGAGAAGCAGGCTACCAGCAGCAATGCTGTGACTGCAACAAATAATACTAACAATTCACCAGGTCCAGGAAGGAACATTAGTGGCAGTGATGCTGGACAGGCAGCAACTGACAGGGGTAATATTCTTTAATATATGATTGTTTTCTTATATGTTTAGATTTCCATCATATAACTGCACGATGGGTTTGCTTTTATTCATTTCATGTAGTTAATTTGATAAAGTTAGTGCTTATATATCTAAGATTCTTTACAGTATGACTTTGAGTAAATAACATTGCTGCCATGTTATGATTTCAAGACATGGATTATTATAACAGTAGATTGTAGTTCTGCATGATAGATTACTGACAAAATAAACCACATGCTCAGTTAACACAGTTTCTCACCTGTAAAAGCCTTATATAATGACTATTAGATTTATATAACATTATTAGCATTTTTTATTTGGTAACTTGCATGAACTATTCAAACTTAAATTATGCATTATCATGGAAATAGCATTCACTCTCTCGAAGCTGCCTTATTAGATTTCTGTTGATTTGCTACAAACTGCAACTACCTACTACTGTATTGAAAAAGGCTTTGTAATAAAGAAAAACATCTATTTAACATATAATTAACCTTCGAAGCTGGAATATTTAATTTTACAGGTGATAAAATGTATACTTACTCTTCTTAATTTACATGTTTTATATCAGCAAATTAACACATTTATTTGTATGTAATTGGCTTTTTAGTAAAACAAATTGTTAACTAGAAAGTCTATGTAATACCAAAAATAAGATAATTATGACAATGCACATATTGTCTAATATCAAAATATTAGCTAGAATTTTAAGGTTGTGTCAATGTTACAAATAAACTTATTTTGAGGCATTTTCTACAATGAAGTATACTTTTATATGTGATATTTATATTACTTTAACTATTTCTTTATGTACTCTTTGAATGGGTATACATTTTTACTCATATTTTATACATAGTGAAATTTGTTACTGGATCTGTGTCTGAGCTAAAACAAGTCATAAGATGATATCAATATTTGTAACCTCTTTAATAATTGCTGTGAAGGACATTTTTATTGTTTGTACACATATATCAGATTTAATTCATAACACTACAGCAGTTACCATAGATGCTCTTGTTACTTCTTGTAGTGCCCTAATAAATTGAGCGATGTCTAAGGTTATAAGTAGCTGCAGTTGTCTTTTTCATGATGGTTTCAACTGTAATATATGTAAGAAATGTAATGCAAATATTATGGTTTGCTAGTCAACTGCACTCTTACTTAACAGAGTTTGCTGTACACTGCTCATTTGTAATACAATACAGTTATGGCCATAGGGTTCATGACAATTTGTTTTCTTGTGTCTGATCTATGTGAAATTATACTAAAGATGAGGAAAGTTGTAGTATTATCATTATCCTTGTTGTTCATTCATTTATTTTAGCTATAGGAGGTAATTGTTAATATGTATGTTAAGAATGTTCATTAACTATTAGATATAAGTTTACAGAAGTACAATAAGTGTGAAACTGATCATTCAGCATTCCAGTTAGATGCAATCATTCATAAATGCAGATGTTATTCCTTAAAACCTACAAAGTAAAATATATATCAGTATCAATTCAGTACACATTCAGTTGTTATAGACATGATACTGATGACAAGAGCCTTTAGATGTAGTAGTTATTTATCTTGTCAGCTACATGCGGTGTTTATTGGTTATATATGAAGCAATTATAACAATAATAATAATAATAATGTATATTTAATAAAGCGCCCTTACTAGCAGGAGCCATTCAAAGGCGCTGTACAAATAATAATTTCAATATTTCAATAGATACAATACGTAAACCAATTGCAGGAGGAAGGAGCTTACAAAAATAATCTACAAATTAAATTACGTTTAGCAGCGGTGTATTTGTGTTATTACTGCTTTCTTATCATATTCTCTATGTACACCTCCTTAACAAAGACATTGGAAGAAACCTATTTCTTCTGAAATCTAAATGTATTTTGAAGAAACCACCCCTGAGAAAAACTGCACATTCTTGTTTTTGGGTGACCCAGCTGACCAAGTTTTGTTTGCTTATACCATATAATATGTTATTAAAAAAGGGATAAGATTTAATAGGACTTTAATTTCATTGGGTGACTTTTGTTATTAAAGTTTCCTACTAAAACTTATATGATGTAAACTTTTCTAATGTTAGGTTGGTTGGTCTTAAACAACAAATTACATTTTATTCAATATATTCTTGATGTTTTTCTTCATATTCAGTTTCTATAGTATACATCAGATTGGGCTTTTGTTGGGTAGAAAAACCTTTCTACCCAATCCATGGTAGAAACAATGATAAGCATAAGGAAATTGGTAGAAACTGGAATTACCAGATAGTTACCTGTTTTATTTAATTATTATAAATAAATAAAAGAACACAATGTATTAATATTTATATGTTGTAAAGTGGCACTTAACTAAGTTACTAATTTAGCTATTAAATATAATATAATACTGATATGTGGCCACCAGTTTAGCAACCGTGCGAATTAATCTTTTATTTGTCACTAGGTGTAATATCACAACTTAGCCATTTTGTTAAGGTGATAATTGAGTAAATTTGATGTAACTGACAATCAACTGATTTATGAATGATATGAGAATTAATTGATGTGATATAAATAATTTTTGTAATACTCTTTAGCTTGGGGCATTTGAGTTTCAGCCCTCATATTAAAGGAATTATAAAAAAAATATTTTAACTATAATTAAAATTTAAGCAGCACCATATTCATAGATTATGTACATGCAAATAGCTTTTTCAACAATAACTTAAATATAATAGTTGTTTCTACAATTCTACCCTAGCTATATAGAATAAAGGTATTTCTACCCCATGGGTAAATACCCAGGCAATTATCTTGCATGGTAGAAACTTCCAACCCCCAAACAAATGTTTTCAGTTCCAGTTAAGACTTTGCATGCTTGTATGCTGTGAATAAAATGTAATATTTAATTACTTCCACACAAAAGGCCACAGAATAATCTAACTTAGCACCTAAAATAAGTCTTTCATATATTTTGCTTTGAGTGTATCCAAAGTTCAAGAAATGCATTGGACAGATACTTAGCTAATTGGCATTCTAAAGAACTGACATGGAATCCTGAACAGAGCTTGATCTTTAAATTTGTAAAGCCATCATCATCATCATGATCCTCTGCATAATGTCGATAATGATATTATACCCAGGTGTAGTTAAATTCATTTAATAATTAAATTCTGTATTTACTATACCATTTAACAGATAAATGTTGGATAAAACCAGTAAAAGATAGCAGATTGATTGCTATCCTCAAAATAAACACACCTGTTTGATTTGGTGTGAGCTAGCTGGGGTATTTTAACTTGAAGGTTTATTTGGAGAAGGTACAACCATACTGTGTAAATAGTCTATTGTTACTTAGCTTCATTTTACCTTAAAAATAGGTAGCCTCTCTATTTCAGGATTGATTTTCTATATGTTTTGGTATTATTTGTCAGCTGCTCTTTATGAGAGTGTTTGTTTGGTGATGAAATACTAGATGACATTAGAATCTGGTAAGCAGTATCATGATTCTAGATATAGATATAAAGATATGAAAGTGTGATAATCAAGTCATCATTGTTTAATTGTGAGACAAAGCTAATTGATATGTTAAATATTGATAGAATGTGTTAGACAAAAATGGTCCTGTAACCACTATCAGACTTACCTATTAGAAAAAGACCAACTTACAGTCGTGTGCAAGTAATTGTGCTGCAATCTCAATGAATTAATGTGAAATATTATAAATAGTCTTTGGGGATGTAAACCATTGCATCTTTGACCACCATTATTGTATTTGAGCTTCACTTTTCCACACTGGTTCCCTATGAGTGGTGTGTTTGTGTGACTTGAAAAACTGCCTTTTGTGATTACATTATCCATTCAGTCAACATAATTGAAACTGATTATCACGACCAAAAATTATTTATACTGCATATGTAAGCTATTTAATACAGTCAAAGTAATGGAATCCATTTACCTGGTTTTAGTAATCTTGATTGTGATGGATGGTGTGGAAATCATGACTTTCTTGAGGGTGTCATGGGTATATATGAAATCCGTTGGGTAGATTTTATATATATATATATATATATGGATATGTTCATTATATACTAAATGTAGAATTTTGACCAGTGCGACTGTGGAACTGCTGAGTTGGACATTTCTTTGTAAAGATGTTCAGCAAAAAAAGAACAACAAAACTGTATTATTCATTCAAAATGGAGTTAGCATTAACAATAACATGGGAGCTGTTATAAACAGATTGTGTGGAAAGTATATATTGATTTCAGGTGTCTAGTCTGCTGGTGTATGTGGTATATTTATGAAATCTATAATGTTTATCTAGTAGTAGTATAACATAGTTAATTTCTTATCAGTAAAGAATGTCCTCCAAAAATTTTTATTTAAAGAATTCTGATTATAGTTCATGATTTATTAAATATGTTAGATATGTTATTGTTGGTATTCTGACTGTAATAAATGATGAATATTTTCCATCGTCTGGTTTGCAGATTTTGAAATTGGCAGAAGTGTAACAACTTGTGGCAAGTTTCTGTTCATGACAAGCTCTACAGGGAAAGGATTGGTGAAGATAGGCTCAGGCCTTCATGGTACCTTAAGGTGAAACAGTACCCTTTATTTTTCATGTTTTTGAAAATCTATCTGGAGTATTCTCATCAAGAATAGAACATAAATATTAACTTTATCTGTGGGGCCCTCCAATAGCACTGTAAATAGAGCATTGTATTTCAAAGCTCCACATTGTGGGTTCAAATTCTACTCATATCTGTGTTTGTGGAATGTTTCCTTAGAGAGTTGTCACTTAGCTGTATATCCTAGTTATGACCAGTGTAGAGGCTAAGCCACTCGCTCATTGTCTGTCTATCTATCTCATATGTGTACCATTTGAGAATTTATAACATAGACCAGTAATTATAAAAAGACTTTTTAGAATTTGAATATCAGCATTTCAATGTGGTCATCATAATATGAATACTGATGTAATTAAACTTTAGGTCAAATATTTCTTGTTGTATCACTGGGCACCTCTGTTACATATCACTACCATTGTTTTCGAAACTTGGCATGGGCATATCTGAAGGTTGTTTCATCTTTGACTTCACTTCATTACCTTTGAAGGTCGCTCAGCCCATTTAGCCTACCATGTGCACAAAAGTGGCCATACAACACCAATCATTTGACCAGCATGTTTGTTTGTTAGTAATATATAATTAATAATTTTGTTGGTTAATAAATTTTACTACTGTTTCTTGAACTTATTGTACAGGTTTGTCAAAACTTAGGGAGATAGAAAACAAAGTAGTTTACATATGTTAAATTTGTTCATACCTCAGATCTATTTAATCTTGTTACCAACATCTGATATATTAGTGACAAGTGGTACTTGTATGAGGCATAATTTGTATTTGTTAATACATTTTACTACTGTTATTCAAACTTACTGAAGTGGTTTTTAATAACCTAGAGTCAACAAAGAAGTTTATATACATTAAATTGATTTTATGTCTTAGAACTAATTAATGTGGTCCAAACTCTGATAATTAGTCATAAGTGGTACTTATTCAAGATATAATTTTGATTTTTTTGTGTAAAATAATATTTACATAGCCATATTGTGGTGAAACTGTACTATGGTTTATGTATTATTGTTTATATACCATACAGTGTGATAATAGATTGTAATTATTACTTAATACTGTCAATGTTGGATATTATTAAACTGAAATGTGAATGGTTTTACCTTTAACACCTTTTCCTTATGACTCTGTAGGGGATTTATATATGCCAGCAACCCAGACATGACTGGTTACAGGATAGCTTATGGAAATAGTGTGCTTTTAGCTCGTTCTCTAGACATGGACACAGACAGTGAGATACGGTGGATGGCAGAAATAATTGATACAGCAACTCTTTTGGTATGTACTATGTGCCCACATATAATGTTCATTTACATTCTTAATTCAGTAATTTTTTCCTGTGTAAATGCTCAATGTAAATCAGTATGAATAATGTTAAATGTCTTATAGGTATTTAAGTTTTACTTTGTCATTTCATGATAATTTATCTGAATGAATGTGAGCTGACATGAATAATAATACACTGGATCAGAGGGTATCAGATCCCTGAGTTTGTACAGCTATTTAATTATATATATATATATATATATATATATATATATATATTTATAATACTTTCAGCCCATTAGTAAGCTGGCAGTACCTGAGGAGTGTGTTACAGAAGGACCAATGACAACTATAGCTTTCTGTAGTGATGGAGACTATTTTTATTGGATCTGGAGCCCTGGCATTCCTGGTGATAAAAATACCAAGCCACAGAACATTTTCCTTGACTGTCTTAGATACAATGTAAGAAGTTGCTATTATGGTCTTATTTATTACGTTACTGTGTAAATATTGTGGGTGCAGTTAGATGCCATTATGCTTAAAGTTATTTTTTTTTAAACAGATCATATATTGACATTTTTCTTTGAGATTTGTATGAGATAACTCTTATGAGATATAGCTGAACTGGCTGTAGTATAATAATTATTTACAGTTTTAGAGTGCCAAATTTAATTTATATGCATACTTTTTAGACTACAAAATATTAAATCTTCTGGATTAAAAGAATATGTATAAATTAGTTATTAACAAATATGAGATGAATATAATATCAGATCCTGACAAATATCTGCTAAAATTGGCTTAATCTGGGATTAACATATAATGATCATCCTAGTCAGAAATTACTAATGTTACAACTGTAAGCCTCATGAACATCAGAATAATGGAGCACGTTTAACTGATGTTAAAAAGGTCAATTATTTAAAGAATTCTTTGTTATTCAAGGATATTTCCAGCATTTAGTACGTTTCCAAGTGAAAATTAACTTGATTGTTATACCTCTCAAGGGTAGTAAAAGAGTGTTTTAAAATCTGTATGCGCAAGAAATAGTTCTGTGCTATTTGATGTGGTTTAAGCTCAATCTGAAAGGGTTAAAACTGTCAACTTAAATTATCTATTCTCTTGATTTCTTCACCATGACATGTGCTACCACCATGAGTATACATTGCATGAATGAGCAGTAAATTATTGCACGATATGGTGCTATGAATGACATGGATTTTTAGTGTGAATAAGTATGCTTATATATCAGTATGATATATTTCACTATGCCGTAGCTGTGTAGCTCATTCATTTGTTACTGAAAGGGTATTTATGTTATTTGAACTAAATAAAAGCCAACCGATCAGAATACACAAAATATAGCTTGATGTATTTATCTAATAAGCTGTATTGGAAAAAGATGAAGGAATGTGAATAAAATGGCTTCCTTGTAATATGTTTATATACTAGATATAAATAGTACTAAATACAGGAGATGGGGTATTGTTTATGCCATAAATATATGCCATTATAGTGAATAAAAAGGTTTATGACATTTTACGATGGTATATAACGTCATAAAGGTATTTACGACAGGTTTATGATAGTGTCATATCATAAACAGGTTTGCAACTTTCATAAACCCAACCCTGGTTTATGGGTACTTATTTTGTGATGAAGCAAGCCAAAATCAATTCACTGATTTTAATATTCATGCTAACAATAGGTTATAAAATTAATGTTTAATTGAAATAATAAATTAACTGAGCAAGAAAAGATAAATATTTAGCATTGTGCAAGGATTCATTGTGGCACTCCAAAATTTATGTAATGAAATTCATGTTTGGAAATAACTGTTATACACCCAATATATATATTTATATATATCAGTATATGCAATATCTATTAATGCAAAAATGTATAGAATGTGCAAACCCTATTGATGCAACTGTGTAGGGCTATGTTAAAAATGTGTTTGTATCTTCTCCAAAAAAATGGTTATATTGTTTGGTGAATATAAAGCCATTTTTACTGTATTCTTATGAGGTACTTATTACATTTTTAGTATGCAGGTGACATATACCATTTTTTCAGAGTGTAGTAACAACTTAGATTGGTGTTTTCTTATACTCCTGAAAGTAATTTTCAACAATAAAGTGTGGAGAGAATAAATAAATTGATATCATTTTTAATCTTTATAATGATACTTAGTGAAGATTCTAAAGAATTTATGTCTGCATCTTCATGTGATAGGCTAAATTGCTAAATTTGTTATACTCTTTTTCTATTCTGAAATAGGCTGAGAGTCAAACACTGATTACAATGAAGGATCGCATGTTATTGCTACGTAAAGATGAAGGTTCTGTCAAGTGTTTGAATGATACACTTCTTGCTCGCCTCAGACCATACAGATCAGCATCTGTAGCTGCAACATTAGTTACATTGACTGGGTCAGAAGCACAGTTACCAAGGAAAGAAGATGGTTTGTTATCTTTATTTATGATGTTTTCTTTTAGAACAAGAAATTGGGTCCTTTTATTGCTTGTTTTTTTTTTTGGTTGTATGTTATGAATTGAAGCTTTGTATTATAATTATAAGTGGCTCTCAAACATAACAATGTAAAAGGGTCCCTTTTATGTGATGATAGTATATTTAATTTATCTGTATGGTTATTTAAGGTACTGATATGTACCACTTCCTGTCCTTTTTATCTGCAGTATGTTGGTGTCTTTCTTGTGTACTACAGCTGAAGAACATAAAATTATAGCTTAACTCAGTTCCATGTACATGTTCCTGTAACCATGCTGTTTAAGACTTACAACTGTACAAAATCTTGTTTATATCAGTATGACATAACTGTAAAAACCCTTTATTTGATCTAGTCAGGTCTTTGTTCCCAGAGATCTGTAAAATTTGGGTTCACTGTGTCTTGTATGTCTTGTTTAACTTCTTTATGAAAATTTTAGTTGTTAAAAATTAGTTAACATTTTTTGTCTCGACTGACTATCTAATTGTGCTGTTTCAGTGTTGTTAACAAGGTGATGACTAAACAAGTGTTTGCTGCATCACAGTTTAACCTATTAATTAATTTCTCTCTCTCTCTCTCTCTCTCTCTCTCTCTATATATATATATATATATATATATATATATATATATATTGTGTATGAAAGTATTAATGCATTATCTATTGATGCATTTCCTTCTTCACATGGTCAAATGCTTTTTATTTCAGTCACCAGCATAGGCATACCACTAAAGACCTTGTTACGAACACCTCTATACTGTGATGGTAGTACTGTTGTATTTCTGACTCCTGCACCAGGTGGAAGCACGAGTAATGCTGCAAGATCTCTGTTTGGAAGTGGGCCAAGTTTAGGTTCATTACGCTGTTAGTGTTTGGGATGAGTTAATTACATTTCAGATCAATGTTGTTGTCTGTGACACACACCACTTTACTGAAGTAGAATTAAATGAATATTTACATATACAAACATTTATTTGAACTTAATCACTTCTTTGTTTACTATTTTTAAGAGGAAGGTTATAACTGTTTCATGAAACAGATTAATAAAACCATGCCATGTGATTGTGTAGTTTATTTTGTTTGCAGTGGCCTGTAATCTCTGTTTTGATGTATCAGATGGCATGTTCAACAGTCGATCTGATTTAATGGATGATGCAGCTTGTGCATTGGTCAGAGGAGGCCAAGTTCTTGGCACTGGTATGCTTATATTATTTTATGCATATTTGTGAGTGTCATTTTTTGCGCGTCTTGGCAGGGAAGCATGGTATATTTATCTTATTTTACAGGTCTCTGTTATGATGTAGTCAATAATCTCATATGGATGGTCAGCAATGACTGGGTAGATCAGTTTTATAACAACGGACACCAAGCTTTACATCGTATCCTTACCAGATTAGGGCTAGATCATCCACAGTCATGTGATGTCCATGATGGTGAGTATGGTTTATAATGTGACATGAACATGCAGATAGTTCACAAACAGTGCCCATAAATTTTAAGGACAGTGCAATAGTACTGTAGTTAGAGGATTGTGCTGTAAACCACCAGGTTTGGGGTTTGAATCCCAGTAATACCTCTGGTTGTGGACCATATGCTCAGGTCTGACTAGTTAGTGTTAAACCTAAACAAATCACTTACTCTTATTTTTTAAATGGTATGTAATGTTTATTAATTTGATATATGTCTTTCTATGACCGTATATTAACTAATAACTTATAGAAAACACTAGAATCAGTAATTATGTTAAACTGGCTAAAATGTGTATGTGTGGTTTTTTTAACCAATATGATTAGAACTT
Source organism: Paralvinella palmiformis (assembly GCA_025642065.1). Classification (NCBI taxonomy): domain Eukaryota; kingdom Metazoa; phylum Annelida; class Polychaeta; order Terebellida; family Alvinellidae; genus Paralvinella; species Paralvinella palmiformis. Next base: position 1,234,849 of record JAODUP010000003.1, read on the forward strand.
ATACATTTATGTATGTTCACACACACACACACACACACACACACACACACACACACACACACACACACACACACACACACACACACACACACACACACACACACAAGAGAAACAAATTATTTTGTAAAACATGTTTTTGCTTCTTTCAGATAACATGCTGAAACCCATTGTTATTGCTGAGAAGATCTTACAACACATTGGTGCTATGTGCTTACATGAACTAAATTATGACATCGTTAACCTGCCACTAAATAACTATGTTCTGCAACACAGTCTAGATATAGTGCACCTTGAACGTGTTATTGACATTGTACAGTATGCTGTCAAAGAAGATGATCAAAGGATGTTAATTGTTGGACTAATAATGCTACAGGTTTAATACATGATTGGAATTTAGATCATCATTAGGTTTTCTTTGAGGCATAATCATATTTGATCTGTAAAGAACTGTCTGGTTTAATAAATTCATATTGAAGATTACATTGAGTTTTGACCGGGTTAAAGTAATTGGAATGGGAAAGAAATGTAAATATCAGTTTTTGTAATTTATATAGTTATAGATTAAATATCCTTTCTTTTCTAGGTGATATTTAGAATGAACAGCATGGATAGAGATGACAGCAGGTTGAATGAAAACATACACAGAGCCAGGTATGAATAAAATATTAGTAATAATTTTGTGAATACATCTTGCATCCTGAATTGACTGTAGTCTGTACTGGTTTATATACTGTGATGATGTGTAACAATCCTATTTTCCAGCAAAGTTGTTTGGAGTGTATTTGACAAATATCATCAGTTTACACCTAAAGGTCACACTTTGGAAGATGCTGTTTTACGAGAGGTCTGCAATGTGATCACTACTGGCTTGAGTATTATGTATCCTCAACCAAATGATCGCTGGAACCTGTTGCACAAACTTTTGGCAGAAGGTAAAAATAGTATACTAATCCTTAATCCTGTCAACATTTAAATACATTTGTTATGCCCAAAGTTTAAATAGTTGACTGATCCTATTTATTTAATAGGTGTTGCACTTGCAGTTTTTCTTTCTGAACTTCAGTTTGATTAATACCATTGTATAAAATATGTCTTTATTAATATTATTTTTGTCTTATTAAGGTGATAAAGTGGGTATGATCCACTTGAGAGATCTGATACTTATTGAATACAGTGAACAGCTCAGGAACCAAATAGTGAACACTGAGGAACTTGTATTCCTTAGGTGAGTTGACAGTTAGTAACAATAGTGGATATATAACTGACCATTGGAGCCCTCATACTTATTTTATTGTTTCTTTTAAATGTAGAAGGATATTAGATGTGAACATTTATCTTTGCAGATTATCAGATGATTTGGTGCACTACATATTGAGAATTGCAGTAAAAGAATCATTTGATTTACTGCAGAGTTGCAAGACAGCTGATAAGAAAGAGATTGATCAGATCCTCACCTCAGTTCCAGTAAGTTGTAGAGTAATTCTTGTCATCATTAATGAAAACTACACTTTATTTGGAATCTGATTCTTTTATTTGTTGCACCATCAGTATTGAGCCACAGCTTAATGTCTTAGAAATGACCATTAATCTTGGGTCATTTTATACATGGAATGTTGCCTGAGGGATAACAGTATTTCATAATACTGACATGTTTGTTGGTATTTTAGTAGGTGACAATACCTGCATCCCATGGGTATTTCGCATATACATATATTATTGTTCTATACATTCAACTAAATAAATTGAAGTATAAATTAAAAATACTAGTGAAATACTAGAAAAGTTTATACTATTTTATGCATTCTTAATGCCTAAATTTAATGAAACTAGTATATTGTAAAAAGTGTTAATTTATTATTGGAGCTTTCTAGTATTCTGACAGAGATTTGTTGGAATTTTCGGGGATCAGTAAATAAATCCAATCTTTTACCTTATTGTAAATAATAATATTATATATATAATTTGTTACAGATGGCATCACCATGCCTTCGTTATTTGATGGCCCTTCAATCACATCTGCTTAGAGAGTGTTTGTTGCATCAGGATGAGAATGGCAATGAAGAATGTGATATACCACTGCCAAAGAATTTGGTTAGAGAGAACCTGTCTGACCTTCAGAGCGTTCTTCTGACATACTCATCAAATGTGTTTAAGGGAGCACATGAGGTTCGTAAGATCTTTATTATAGTAATACATTTCCCATTAAATGTCCACAGAGGTTATGATATCCTTTACAATGTGAAATCATTTATTCACTTGATTGTACTCACATATGAGACACTCTAGTTTATTAATTGTTTTAGCACTCATCTTGCTATTAGTAGGTTTGCCTTTTTAAAACAATTATGGCTAAATATGCGAATATTTACTCATATGAATTTTGTTTGGTATTAATCTTCTGTGACTCAAAAAAACTTTTCTATTTGATTCTGACAGGTGCTTGAAATGCTGCTAGAAACATGTAACTCAATTATTAACAACAGTGACATCCTAGATTTGGCCTATTGGTTACAAGGCTTAGAGCATGTTATTAAGGCAACAATACTTGGCCATCTCTTGCCAGTGTTATTGACCGCCATGACTCATAAACATATGAGATGTTTGTCCATAGCTGATCAGCTCATGTCGCAACTTGTTCAGCTTGTCATACTCACAAGTCAGGTATAACTAATTCGTTTTATTACGAACTAAATAAAATCTGTGAATTTGGAGTAGCTACCAGCAGGGAAATATCATAATGTGTGATTAGTAGATTGATGTTACATCATTAAATAAATGATCAGATAAGTTGTAAAAAGCTGTTTGATATGTTTTTTTAAAATTATTAATCATAAGATGAGTAATAATTAAAAATTGCATATGTTAATAGTGTATTTCATACTATATATTAATACCTATCTTAGTGAGCAAAATTAAATTTAATTAAAATTAATTTACTGTATTGAGTAATAACAAAATCAACAAAGAAAAAACTTAAAGTTAAATTTTAAGTAATAATAATATTAACTAGATTAATATCGTTTAATTAGAAGGAATAATACTAAACATATATTTTTCTGTATGTTAGTTTAAGATTTTATTTTAACAGCATCATGATACACCAGTAATAATATGATATGTTAACTATACAGCATACACACTTCTGTTTATGTAACAGCCTACAATAAATGTAAATAATCTGGATGATTCTACATTATCACGGTTTCATAAATACTGGCAATGTATTTATCCTGTTACCTCAGACTGCTTTGTTAATGAAGAGCCAGTTGGAAGCTGTTCGAGACACAAGTGAGGAAAGAGCACCTGATTCCAGTATTACACATCTCATAGGAGATACAACAAACATGGAAATGTATGCCCTAATTGTTCAGCATTATGTAATTTGACACATGGCATCTTGTGTATTACATATATTTATCTGTGCTTATTCTGATATATTTTTTCTAACCAATGAAATAGTGATAATGTTAAAATGTCAGTAGATACCAAATACAAACTGCATGACAAACACATATACACACACACACACACCTTTGCCACACATATCACATTCTGACTATCTATGCTTGTTCTTTATTCCTAGGAAAGAGCTTGATGGTGAGCAAGAAGGGTTTTTAGCTGGCTTAAAGATACCTGCTCCATGGACATCAGGCAAGACAGTGGAATCAATCCATCCTGTACGAGACAATTACAAGTATAAGGAGACAGTACACATACCTGGTGCACGATATCTCTACCTCAGATTTGATCCAAGGTGTTCTTCACAGTATGACTATGATAAAGTGAGTCTATACATTGCACTTACTTCTTTGTGTCACACTTTGAAAAGATTTTGTGAGATAAAATTGGAAATTGGATTAAAAGCAAGAGAATAAAACTGTGAGAGATATAATTATGCTTTTTTGTCTTTCAGTTAGTTGTATATGCTGGCTCCAATACTAATTCCCGACGTGTAGCAGAATATGGTGGCAATACCTATGGTTATGGTAGCAGAAGTGTTCTTGGATCTGGCTGGCCCAAAGATTTAGTCAAGGTATATGCAAGATGCATTGTTTATTCTTGCAGGAGTTTTCTTGTATGATATAGTGCTTTTTATAAAAATAATAATAGATGTTTGTTATGTGATGATTCTATCTGAATTTTGTTGTTGTTGCTAAATACCATATATACTCATGTATAAGTCGCACTTTTTATACTCCAAAATTGACGCCAAAATTGAGTGCAACTTATATACGCGGGTCAGACTAAAAGGGTAGGTAATATTTCGCATAATTTAGGGTGAAATACAATAATATTGTTTTTTAACCGTAATAATGAATATACCGTATATACTCGCAGATAAGTCGAGGTCAATTTTTGACCCTGTAATTCGTTCGTCAGGCTATGCTCACTGTCTAAGTCGAGGTCAATTATTGACTTAAAATCATTGTCATCATTCGCGAAAAAGCTGATCTAGTTGTTTCAAACTCATGGTGTCAGCAAGTGCGTCATAAATTTATCAATATCAATTTCTTAACCACCAGTGATACACACACACAAACACACATAATTATTTGTTTCAAAGCAAGTGGTGAGCAAGGTTTGCAATGTGACCAGTGATTTCTGTATTATCGCTAATGATCTAGAGGTATCACTAGTTAACAGTGCATAACTATCAAGTATTATTACAGAAAGATTGGGAAATAACAGTTTGGTGAAAAATAATCGTAATTTAGTGAATAAGACTAGTTGGCAGAGATGTGGCAATTCTGTTCCAACTATGGCTCACACAGACACACCTGATTGTAACTTCAATTAGCAAGTGTTATTAATTCATTGTTTCACAGCACATCTGGAAGTATTAGTAGGTAACAGCGTGTGACTATCAAGTATTATTACATAAAGACCATAATTTTTGTTAGGTGAAAATTAATTGTTATTTATTTAATAATAATGGCAGCGATGTGACAATTTTATTCCGACTCTGGCTCTTATTGGTTGAATCCTGTAGTGTTGTGTGTCAAGGATGGCCGAAAACATAGGAAAATATGAAGCGCATATAAGTCAAGGTGCTTCTGGGAACTCGCTTTTCCCTACTCATTACTATCAAAATGTGTGGATGGAATGGTAAATGAGGCCATGCCAAAAATGACAATAGAAGCCACATCAAAGGAAAACAATTACAGCAAACATACTCTGTTAATTACTTTCAAAGCTGGGACAGGAGAATACTAATAAATTACTTCAAACAGCATTACAGAAATGAACGCACAAGAGCAGTTATTGTTACCTGTTGTCACACAGTGGGTGAAAATGGCCTGGGATTAAATCAATCCTGCCATCATTACCAAATCGTTCAAGAAGTGCTCTATCAGCAATGATTTAGATGGCGTGGAAGATGATGTTGTAGGCTGAACAGTATGACAAATCTGACATTGACTCTGAAATTTTAGGTTTTTAATCGTTATTGCTGATTTCAGTACATCTTATATGCGGGTTCCACTCCAGGGGGTTTATTTGTCCTAAAAACAGGTGCGTCTTATATGCAAGTGCGACTTATAAACAAGTATATATGGTAGTCATTGTTTTTTTTTAAGTTGTGCACACGTGAATAGAGAGAGCAATGTTATAAATTGTGAACATTATTATCAGTGGTAAATGATTCATATTTAGGAACTAAGGACTATGTTGCAAAGATAAATATGTATTAGACAGTACATTGTATATAAAATTCAGAGTTTTGTATACATGTGCATGCATGGATGCACACACACACACACACACACACATACATACTAACTCCCCCTCCCCCCCATACAGACTGTTTGAAGATTCTTTTTGATTAAATTGGTGTAAATCATGTGTTATTATGTTCTGCAAGGTTGAAGGAGACACAGTCACATTCTCATTTGAGATGCGCAGTGGTAGAGAACACAACACACCTGACAAAGCCCTGTGGGGATTCATGGTTACTGTCAGAGCACAAGTCAGGGTAAGTTAAAAATGAACTCATATAAAATGAACAAGCACTAACTGATGTTTGAGAACAAGTTTTAATTTTACTTCACATTATACTCTACAGTTTTACAATTATAGTCTTCTCAGACAAACCACTTTGCTATTCCAGGATTCATCAGAAGAAATCTCCAGTGGATTGCCATTTCTTGTTGATTTAGCACTGGGTTTGTCAATGTTGACATGTCGTATGCTGCATTTATTGTATGAAGGCCCAGAAAAAACAAAGGAAGAGAAAGCCTGTCAGAATCTGCTTAAATCAAAGTTACTGCAAAGGTATATCATTATTTTCTCTCATTAAATATTTACTATATACATCTTTACTTTGTAATCTAGTTAAAAATATATAATTTGTCATCCTGCATTCTCTATGAAATTGGATGAGACTCTATGTTTGTAATATATTCTAATCATGTACATACTACTGTCAGTTTGTTACTGGCATAAATCCTTTAATAAAATTTACAGCTGTTTGTTTATTTGTGTGCAGATGTATGTGGCAGGGTGAAAGAGATTCTATCAAAGAGTCTGCTATACCACTCAGTCCTGGACCAAAGTCACTACCACGGATACGATTACCTACTGAAATCAGAGGCAAACTGAGGGAAATGGCAGATAGGCAGCCCCCACAGATTAGACCAAGTATCAAGTGTGTACAATTAGATTTTATACACTGGTTACAAGCTTAGAATGGTCAGAATAATTTGGCGTCACATCACTATTAAATTTTAATTGAGTGGCTGATTGATTGATTTTATTGTATAATTATTTAATAAGAAATTATAGAAAAAATTAAACATTTTGATACATAATGTCTGCTTGTTTGTTTTTAAGCCTGTGTATACTTATAACTACTTTTACTTCATTTCTCTGGCTAACACTGCATCTTTCAGATTTGAAATATATATTTTCTTTGCTAAGTATTATTTTTATCTACTAGGTATTCATTTACTGCTATTCAACTCCATCCCTCCCTATTTTTCTCCCACCCCCCCTCTCTCTCTGTTTGTTGTGTGTGTGTATATATATATGTATATATATATATATATATATATATGTATGTGTGTGTGTGTGTGTTGTGTGTGTGTGTGTGGATTTATAATAAGTAGCTGAAACTAATACCTTCTATCATACACAGAAGATAATGTCATAATTCCCTGAGGGTTGATCATCTACATGTTGAAAATTGATGAACTGTAATGTAACAACTGGAATATCATTTTTACTACATTGCAGAGAAGCTATTCAGCCAGAAATCCTAGAAGAGAGCATCTTGTCAGCAGTGATTAAACACTTTGATCTGACAGATACAGTGCGAAATATCACACAACACGAAGAACATCAAACTGAAGAATTCCTGCTTCTGAAAGATATCATGTCTGAAACTTACAAACATACTTATGCTATGATCAGACAGTTACAGGTAGAAGTTGGTTTAATGAGAACATTTTGTGTAATTAAATCTGGATTTTTTCCCACTTTATTTAATTTAACTAATAAATATTTAATTGCTTTTCTTAGATTACTACTATGTTATTTTTAATTAGAAAGAAATCACTTGATATAAATAACTTTTTTACTTAGTCCCTTACCGGTCTGTTTAGTTTCCCTTTATATCATGATCATATCAAAATGAAAACAATCCTCATGACAAGCTCTGTTCATGAACTGATATATTTCTTTGATGTTATTTCCCATAAAAACTGACTTCAGATGCATTTATTCATCTGTCAGTTGTCACTGTCAGCTAAACACTGCTCAGCATAAATGTTTATTAATATAATAGTTTCATATTTTAATTAGTTAGCAAATGCAGTTGAAGAACCAGTTATTATACAGTTAGCTTTCACTAACATGACTTATTCACCATGCAGACAATTGCTGAACTGGAGCAGAGGTGGAGATCTGAAGTGGAAGATGTCAGACAGAAAGTGATGCCATTTCAAGATGTTTTCTTCTTAGATTACCATCTTGTTGAGGTAATAATGATAGTAGTGTTGATATTATTACCAATAACAGTAATAGCAGTGTTAGAAATAAGAGCCGGGAAATTTAATTCTCACACTCTTGCACACTGTTATTTAGGGATTGAAATAAAGATATATGTTTAATAACTAAATCACTAGTTGCTCGGTATTTCACCTCATAAAAATAAGCTTAGGGCTATATTTTTCTTGACCTCGCCACACCTACATTAATAAACCCATTTCTGTTTGCAAGTATTCACCCCATCATGCATAAAAAATAACTATTATGCCCCCCTGCCCCTGTACTAGAATATTTAGCCTATATATTGCCCCTAACTGTTTTAGTGCACATTATGATATGGAAGGATTTTCAGTGAACCCACCATAGAAAATTAGCAAAAATTTAATATCATCAAATCATTGGAAATCAAACACTCCTTATGTTATATTCACTTACATAATGAACCATGTTATAATGGAAACTGACTGTATGCTGTACAATTTTATTTAAAAGCAATCTTGAGTGAAATAATTGTACTTCTTGTTTACAGAACAAGACCAAAGAGCTGGCTATACTTTGTTTTTTGAAAGATATTGCAATGGATCTAACAGATCTGGATGGTACTGTTAGTGATCTTAGGTATAGAACTACAATTTATGTAACTTTATGTAACAACAGTTGAAATTAATTAACTTCATTAAGGCTTCTTGTCAATTATCATGTTCATAATATACATTTTAGAAACAAAAAAAACTCCATTTATTTCCATTACTTCATCTTCTTTGTGTGTTGAAATACACTCTAATGCCTGTTATCTTTATAGAAATTAATTACAGCTAAAAGTTTTTCTTATAATTAATTGGTAGTTTTATTCTGTTGCTCTTCAGACAAAGATTTGAATCAGAAGTGTCATGTGCACCAGAAAAAAGTACAAATGTGAATCCTAAGCTAATGCCCAGAACACGAGCTGCTGTCACCAGTGTGCTGGAGCGCCTTGAGTTACTGTTACAAGTAAATGTCTCTCCAGTGGAAGGAGCTTACAGTGGCATGATCCGTTCATTATCACACATGCCAGATACCAGCAAACCAAGTTAGTTACTTCATAATTTATCTATGACAGTTTTTATGAGATCTAGTTTTGCTTGTTTTGTATAACAGTTGCCATGAAACTCTGTTATAGATTATAGGCATACGCTATGACTCTAATTTATAACAGAGTTTCACTGAAAATTCATGCTAATATTGTTTTCATTTTAACTGTAACTTTCTTATTTCTTTAATTAAAATATTGGCATCTGATACTGATGTATTGTCTTAAAACAGTTGATGTCATGATAAGGTCAGATACTGATGTTTTACATACTGGCTTAGCAAGACATAGCATATCTGTACCTTCACACATACACAGTGTAGTTGATGACAGTATCTTGGACATAACACGTTTACAGAAGTAAGTTTTCTGATATATTTGAAGTACTACATTTAATTGTCATGGTATGATCACATCAATTGATAAAATAATTAGATTAACACTTTGAGTTTCTGTTCAATGTACTGGAGCTGATTAAGCAGATGTAAACAACTGATTGTTTTATCATGCTATTAAAAATAAGTCTTTATTTTTTGTTAATTAGGGGTCGGTATGCACAGAAGACAGGTCCTACATCAATACTACAAGATCTTGTAGAAGAGGTTGGTGATAGACCTCCACATGCCATATTGATAGATCAGCTGTTTTCCTTTATTGGAAGCAATCCTGAAAATGCTGTAAGTAAATTATTATAGACCAGTAGAGAAATGCACTGTTTCAATGCACATGTTAGTGTGCAAAAATACATACATCCACCCAGATACACACACACACACACACACACACACACACACACACACACACAGAATGTATTCATCACATGTTGTCTAAACATCCTTTTATTTTTCACAGGTTTCTTGTGTTAGCTTCTTATCAGCAGCTGAAGTGCGTCGTAAACGGGGTAAGACACGTTATCAAGCTTTGATCCACATGAAGGACTTATTGATTGGTGCTAGTCGTGTTGGTACAGCTACTCACTTGGTTGCAGCTGTTACATCAGTATTACAACATGGACCAAGGTATGCACACACACACACACACACACACACACACACACACACACACACACACACACACACACACACACACACACACACACACACACACACACACAAACATTTGTTGAATTAAGCTGTAGGAGACTTAGATCATTTAGTCAGGTTGTTCTGAATCAGCAAGAAAGTTTAGATATTATCATATTTTCAGTCATATAAAATATATCAAGACAATAAAAAGTTTGATGATTTCCTTAAAACCTTTTTATCATAGCTTATTATATAGTTGCTACTTTATATTCTGTTGTATAGAGTTTATTGTTTTATTATATTGTACATGTTTATAGTGTACAGTTCCTCTAAACACTTTTGTTGTCTAGTTGGTAGTGGAACACTGTCACCTCAGTTCGAATCTCGGTGTAAGCATATCTGAGGGTGTTTCATACTTGACTTTGCTTCATTACCTTTGGAGGTCACCCGGCCCATTTAGCCTACCATGTACACAAAAGTGTACAACATCAATCATCTTATCTACAGGCTCACTTCAAGCTCTGGCATTTTGGGGTAATTAAGTGGTATTTGTTGTGTTGAATGGTCTAATTAATATATAAATTTTTCCAATCATGAAAAAGCACTATGTATTGCCAGTAAATACAGATTTATTTGCCACACATATTTTGTATAACACTGGTTTGGACATTACATATTTGTTGATCACATTTTATGCTAGCCTGCTCATTTAATGATAATTTTAGAAAACACCTTCACCCAAATAATATATACCATCTTTTGATTATAATATGTTAGAGTTAATACTGTAAAGCCTGAGTGAAAAGTTGAAAATTTGTTACTGAGACAGCCATTTGTCAAATGAATATTAGCGATTGTGGTAGGTTTGACAACAAGAAACTTATATTGAAACTTACATTTCTGAGGTAATTGTACTTTCCTGATGATTGATTTCATATTATTTACTGTCAGATATTTAGAATTTATTATCATAATATCTGACTTGAAGTGTAACAGCTATTGCTACACAGGTGATGAAAGCTGACTTTACCTGATGACTGATCCTATCTCTTCCCAAAAATAACCAAAAAATATTATAGCTTACATGAAACTGTTACAGGTTTTTAAAATTGATTTGGTCTTGTGTATTGTATATAAATGTAAATTTACAAGTGAGTACATTTGTTGTTCCTGGTTAGTTCACTGTGTACACCGCATCTGGGTCAATAAGCTGACCCTTAAACCACAGAGACAATCTTGAGATCATTCACTATGTATGCATCATGAAAATCTGCAAATAAACATTGATTTTCCATGAGATACCCTATTTTATACATTGTACAGCTGTTCTGATCTTTAGTGGAAAAGCATGGCAAAATAATGCATATCACAAGAAACCTTTTACTCAGTTATTTATTTTAATCTGAAAACTATTGATTCTGTTAATAAATAGCATATTGTTAGTCCGATATATTAATTGTTTGGATTGTGTTTTGATTAAAGTAAAATGCTGTAATTATTACCCAAGAATGCAGATCTTCACTAGTTATAATAAGTGAGTTAATATGTGTTTACCTCATCGTTATTCCTACCTGGGACCTATTTCCAAGTTGTGACCTTTTAAAGGTAATGAAATAATCAGATAAAATAGCCAACGGATGTAGATATTACACAGAATTGTATCCGGGTCTGACATACAGTGGGCTGGAAGCTGTATTATAGTGTCCCCAAGTTTTTCCTTTAAATGTATTGGCTACACACAAAATGGTAACTGCACCAAGTAATTGAATGAATTGTAAGTTGTATGCTCTTTTAATGTTTGTCAGTAAGTAGGTCTAGTTTATCTTTATACTTTACTAAATTGTAATTTAATTTCATATATTTATAATGCCCTTATTTTTACATTTGCATAGTAGCATTTCTAGGTTGTGCCCATAAGTAGCTTATTTTTTTAATGAATACCTTATTTATTGATAATTAATATTTCTACAACTGATTTTGAGTATTTACACTAATACTATGACATGTCTAATTAATTGTTGAATTGTTATTATTGTTTCTAAATAGAATTGAAGAATTAAATTGTGGAGGTATGGCTTCTCAAGTTCAACAAGCATTTTCAGACACGATGACATCAGTAGTACATCTAGCTGCTTGTTATCCAATGGCATGTTCAAACAGCATCGGTCTACTCTGTATTATACCATATACAAGGTTAGACATTACATCTTGCTTTATATATTTGTGTTTGATGGTTAACATTATCAGATAAATATCAAATATAAATTATATTGCTCAATAGCTATCTTGTTTGATAGTGAAGTAATGAAATTAACCAATCTCTCTGTGGATAATTCTTTGGTTGTCATTATATTGTCAATGATAGGTGACAAAGGAAAGTGTTATATATAGTAGTGCATTGGCTTGCATCAAGATATATGATGTCGTTTTAATATTTTTTATAAACAAATCATGGAATAATTTCAAAATTATTTTAATTGCAATAATTTGTATTCACCAGTTATGATTCTCTTTTTTAATTATCCAGTGAATTATTATCATATAGAATGATATATTATTCTTGTCTGTTATGATTATGACTTTTTTGTGTTTTTTGTATGTAATTTGGTTCTTTAGTAGAATATTGTATATGTTAGACACTGCAATATTTCAAATGTTTGGATTTTTGGGGCATTTTATGTTATGATTTTTTAGATGGAGCTGACCACTTTGTTATTATTAACCTACTATATGAATTACTGAAGAAATTTTTTTGTGTTAAATTTGTTTGTAATTATTACATGTCATTCATGGTATATTTCAGAGCTGAGGAAATGTGTCTAGTTCGTTCAGGTCTTGTACATTTACTAGACAAGCTGTGTAGTCTGACAAGTCACCATTATGAGGGTATTACATCAGAAATCCAATCTGTTCGACAGCGTATCTCAGCCATGGCCTGGGCTGGCTTCCAGGTTGTGTCCAACAGATGTGTAATGTGGGAGCGAGATGAAGGTTAGCTAGTTATTTCTAGTTTATCATGAGTTTGTTTTTCAGGTTGCAGTAAAAGTTTTGAACCTGCTTAATGTAAAAGCATGGTTTAGCTTATTTCTAATCTTATATAATGTACTGTGAAAACAATACTTATTTTAAAATTGATTGTTGCTTAGCATGCTTATTACAAATGTGATATATATAATAATTATAATGTGATTTGACTTTGTAAACAGATGATATGGAGCATTCAGGGTTAGCCAGACAGGTCTCAACATTACTTACAAACCATTTAGCAAGAGCCACTCAGTGTGTTGGTAATGAAGCAGCAGGAAGTGAAGCTTTACAAGAAGTCTTGACACTATTAAAGAACCTCTCAAAGTAATGTTAATGATATATTTAATATGACGTTTAGAATTTCATGATTCAACATACAATTCACTTTAAATAATATGTGAAAGCAGGGTTTAGAATATTATTTTAACTTTTATTTTCTATTACAGAAGTCGTATGGGCAAAGCAATTTTAAGACAACCAGGATGTGTATCTAAACTGCTGTCTCTTTTGCTTGATCAAAGGTTGGTTTTCATTGTAGAAATAATTTATTTATGTGATGGGTATTGTACTTAAAGCTGAATCAAATGATGATCGTTTTCCGCGAATCAAGTCTTTTACCAAATTTAATCTGTATAATAGGCACCAGTTTAGTATATCATTTTCACCTGATTACTTCCAGCTATGTAATAGGCTGTTATGTATCAACTTGTATACATTTGTTTCTATTTATAGGCCTTCACCAAAGTTGGTGTTGATTATTCTCCAGCTTTGTCGTGTTGCTTTGCCTCTGATGACAACTGATGATTGTAATCGGGTTGAGTTACCGGCTTGGGGCCAAGAGTTCTCCTTCACTTGTTCTTCAGATCAACAAGAAAACAAAGAGCTTAAAATATCTAGCTTATTGCTAGCTAAGCTTGGTGACTTCCTTGTACCTGGTGAGAACTAAACCTGTACTCTATTTTATCATAATATGAAAATAAGAGTGTTAGCCTGTTATCAAACCCATTACATTGATTTATATATGAAGCCATGTATTTTAAATAGTTGAAAAATTACATTGAAAATTATAAGGTTAGCTAATTTCATTGAAATTCTGATCAATTCTATGAATTTGATGACTAGCTTTCATGGTACAACAACATCTGCTGCATTTCATTCTTAGTGGATAGTTATTTTTAAATTTATGTGTATTATAATTACTACAATTTTTATTTTCAAAATAGTTTGTTAATATTTGTGTTGATTGTCTGGAGGAATTTTCCCAATTTTCATCAAAATGGAGCTATTATTGGTTTCATGTTATAAATGCTGATATATATTTTTTTGTTAAGACGCACGCATGCACACACATTACAAGTTCCAGTATTAGCATTAAATGCACCTTTTGTATTGCATATTTTTGCTCATTCATTGAAGTTAATGCCAGCTGAAGTTTAAATGATTTGCATGTTTGAATGTGTTGGTTATTTATTGAAGAAAGTTATTTGATCCTGAAAAATGGAATTTTGCCAAACAAAACTGCTAGATATGACATATGTATGTGTGGAATGAGATTATAAAAATGATGGTGATCTACTCCATACAATTTTGTGACAACCCAGAAAAAGTTGAAAATGTTCTAGGACACTGAATGGCCTAAATTGTGCTGATGTGTCATTAAACAACATTCATCCATCCATCCATCCAGAAAAAGTTGGAATGAAGCTTTGATGGTTTGGTAAAACATTACATTACAAAATAATATGGTCAATGTTAACTAGACATCTTTGCTTACCTATTTACTAATTAATATTATTTAATGGAAGTAGTTATCTTAATCTGGTGGTGCTCACTTTGATTTATGAAATATTTATCAGCTTCATTAGACTAAAACTAACAGCAAATATAGTTAGAAACACATAAAAGATTATTATTAAGTCTTATTATTAATAATAAGTTATTAGTAAGTCTTATTTAGTAGTAATATTTGTTTATTCCATGGGCTGTTATTATTCTGATGGGAAAATTTTCAAAGTATTAAATATTTGAAAACAGTATTTGTGTGTGTGTGTGTGTGTGTGTGTTGATGCATTCAGCAGAATGGCAATATCTTTGGCCTCAGCATTACTGAGCTGAAATGTATGGCAGTGTGTGATAAAAATAATGTAACTTAAAAGGTTGTGTAGAATAACATTTTCAGCCTATGCTTGTAGATAGATACTGAATGGAAATGTAATAACTATGTAAACAGCTTTAGAATATACTGAATGTAATAATTAGTGCACTGTAATAAATATTTTTGTAACTAAATCTGTATTCAGCTGTGGGATTACAGTGGATTTGTTTTCTTTCATCACCTTCACATTACAAGATGTATTTCATCTTATACAAGATTATACATCATGATGATCCACATTTGACGTACAATTTATTTACTGTGAATTGCTTGATTGTTTCTATAGAAATGTTTATACTTCAGTTTTCTTCCATTTTAAAACATCTACTTTTAATTACACTTGATTTGTTTTAATTGTCAGATCTGAATCATGATCATTGTGCATGATATTGCATAATTTGTACAGGTGGACAGGTGACAGTTTCTAGTCATCCTCCAACCATGGAGTCTAACTTAGAACAGAATAAGACCTTGTATAAGAGTGATAAAGATAAGGTTGATGATACCAGTGTACAAGATGGGTGCCTATCTGTATTTGTGCACAAGAGAGAAGATCAGTCTTCACATGAAGTGATACAGCCATTGCTAAGGTACAGATAGCATTTTACTTGTATTTTGTTATCTTTGTTTTCAACTTATCTGTTATGCATGTTTTATTATCAGTTTAGAATAACACAATTTCTATGTTAGATTTTGTTACTTTGCTATAATTTTAACATTAAAAGAAAGTGTATAATTTATCAAAATAATAATATCTTAATTCTTGGAATTCACTGTAATGTATGATATATTTTGCATTTGAAACAGAATGTACATTATATAATGTCTTACTGATTATGATATTTTGAACATTAACCTCATTGTTGAATATTTTTATGTAGCTTGTAATATTTTCTGGATAACTAGCAGACACACAGAGGTGTAGTTATGTAATATGCTTGTTAACATTGTCACTGTTTCAGCTCAGAGAGTCGACCTTTCAGATTAGCGGGAGGTGGAGCTAATATGGAAAAAGTTGTTCGTTTAGACAGAGAAATGACCAAGGTGTGTACTGCAGAATATATGATGTGTTATGTGTGTTGTGTGTGTGTGTATTACTTTTGATATAATTATTTATATTTTATATACAGAATGGTAAAGCTGAAGTAACAACAGAAGATGCTGTGACTGCTCTGCGTAGAGCTGCAAGATGGGCACAAATAGGACTAGTAGTTAGTACAGCACCACCAGGTGAAAGTGCTATAAAAAGTCCTACAAATAGCGACAAGAAGAAGATGGCCATTGATGTTGTGTGCAAGGAAAAGAATATTGAACTAGCTAGGTAAAACCTTTTCATGAAAACCATTCCCAAACAGAAGCATGATTATTTATTTATTGATTCTGGTATTGATTCTTAGTCCATTAATATGCCATACAAACTTTTTTTCAAGCATCTATCGATACATGTATTGTGTTTTGTAACCTTTTGATATTAATCACTGAGTTTCACTAAAATGATAGTAACCAGAAAGAATCATCACTTCTCGGTAGATCAGTACCATTTCTATAGACTGTTAATGATTCCCTTAATAATCACTCAAACTCTGTTATAATGATAACTTGCAAACCAACTGAAGTCTTTAAATTAAGTCAATTCCCATGATATTGAAATTACTAACTTGTAAGCGAAATGCTAATCTTGCCAACTATTTATCTGTGCTTATCCTTTACAATACATACTGTGAGTAGTTATATTTTTTTAATATTCATATTAGTTATTATGATCTAGACACACAATATAGAAAGTAATTTATTTACAATTTGTCTGCTACATATATGTTTTGGTGTATTTTATTTGATTACAGAAGTAACCCAGTTCGGCCATTTATCAGTGGTCATGTTGCCAATAGTATGGCAGCTGAGGTGATAGCCTTGTTACACAGTCTTCTTACTGCTCCAGAAACATTGGCTGCTCAGTGTTGGGCTTCTGCTGTTGAAACAGTAAGGTTACATGATTTTAATTAACAAGAAAGTAAATTCAGTTTAAAGATTTGCTGAAAGAACATGTTATAGAAGATAATCACCATTTGTAGATAATTTCATTTCCAAATATTTCAGGTTATTTCCAGTGCTCTATCACATTTACCACATTTATTGCACACTCTGTCAGAGATGTCATCACAACACTGTAATAGGGATGAGTTGATGATCCTGGCTAAACAGGCCAATGCTGCTTTAGCAGCCCTTGGAGGTTTTGATGATACCATAAAACCTGGATCAGAAGCTGAGGTATTACTATATATATACTCACTCACAGCTAGATTTATCCAAATATCTTGAGAACACATGGCACAATTTGTAGTATGTTAGAAAAGTCAATTTTACTTGTTCATCCACTGCTCTCTCTCTCTCTCTCTCTCTCTCTCTCTCTCCTCTCTCTCTCTTATATATATATATATATATATATATATATGTTTCTTTAGATTACTGGAAATGGTTTGGATGGCTGTCTCTGTTCTGTGATTAGTGTATCTGAACAGACAGGACTAGCCAATGTACAACTGCTCCCACCTACCAGTGATCATTATACACCACCCAGGTACAATGACACAGTCCAGGTGCCTATCAGCAGACTTGGAACACCAAAAAATGGAGTAAGGATGTCAACTGTTTTTGTTTTTGTTTGGTTGTTAAAGGTTGTGTTTCATATATTTACAAAACTGAAGCCCCTCGTGATTATTAGTAAATAAACATAATAAAGGCCCCATTTTATAAAAGATAGGGATCCTTCTGCAGTGAAGTTATTAAAATAGTTGTTTTACAAACTGAAATAGTGTTTTTGAAGTACATGTGATTGGATGATCCAATCACATGTACTTGAAAAACACTATTTCAGTTTGGATGTTGTCACTATTTTTACAAATGGGAAGAATATTTGGGGTTATTTAATACTAAGAAGCTTATGTCACTGGGAAATAATAAGGAAATATATATATATATATATATGTGTGTGTGTGTGTGTGTGTGTGTGTGTGTGTGTAATGCATTTGTAATCTGTTAAGTTACAGCCACTAAGTCATCTATCAGTGACGGAAGCCATTGTTACCTCAGTACAGATGATTCTTGTACCACAGGACTCCAACATGTTTCCTATATCACAGCCATTACCTGTACATGGCAGTGATGCATCCCTGTTATGCAATCAAATATGCCGTGTTGTCTCTGAGATCAGAACTAGGTAAACTGGTTTATTAACATTTACTCATCTTTTATCTGTATTCATTTAATAGCACCTTGTGTACATTGTGTATTTTGATGTTATTTATTTTAATAGAGCTTGTAAAGTGTTGGCAGCTCATCTGCAAGATCTTGGATTTGCCAGTACCTTTATACAACATTCTAGTGATGTAGTTGACATCTTAAAATCATTGGCCAAAGAATGCCATCCAGGTAGTTCATGCTTTTATATTCTTTGGATACTTCGTCCATAGTGTTTCATGGTTGTAATTTACTGATCCCTGTTTTTCAAATGCTAGATTGAATATGTTCAACTTTAAATAGTTATATAATAATAAATTAGAAATACTCGTTTTCAAATTTATGGTCTTAAAAAGTTCAGAAACAAACCATCATAAGGTAATATTAGATAAATAACAGTTTATCAGGTATGATTATATATAAATTTAAATTTCAGAGGTGTATAATAGAAGAATGTATTGTTTTTTTATCCCACATATGTGTTTATCATTAAAGAAAGAAGTATGTACTATAAATATTTATCTTGCCCAAACTGATGAATTTACATTGGTTTTTCACCAGGAGATAGACATTCAGTGGTACAGTCACATTGTCAGAGACTGAGAATGTTATATAGAGACTGTGCTAAGCCACCTCCACCACCTGGAAAATTGCACAGTAAACCAGTAAGTTTGTTAGATTGGGTTTAAAAAATTATTTATGCAAGTGTGTGTGTATGTGTGTGTGAGCTCAGGTTTGATGTACTTGATGTATTTCAGCCATGTTTCTGTTGCATGATGGTAAATATGTAGTAACAGATTGAGACTGTTATGTTCATTTAGATGAAGGAGATCAAATGGAATCCATCACATCCTTTTCCTCCAGTACGCTCATGTTTATTCTCCAATGGTATGACAACATTGACATTCTTTGGTGACCCAAGTTCAGGAAGTGGCCTCCCACGTGGTACAATAGTCTATGCTTCACAGCCAATATCACAACAAGTAAGTCTTTTATGCTTAAATTGATGTTAATACCCTACGGTGTGTTAGTAATTGTGCCCCCCACTTTATCCATTCCATATTAATTATAGTGACAGTATGGCCATTACCATCATGATAATCATGTCTAGTAAAATAGTACTGTCTCTTCATTTTCTTACCACATTCCATTACCTATAGAAATGAGCATTATATGAAAATCAAGCCATTAATTTTTTTTTCAATGTTTCTTTTACATTAGGCATCATTATTCTACTGGGAGTTAGAGATTTGTTCTTTTGGTGATTGTCAAGAGGAAAGCAGTCCTGTTTTTGCCTTTGGATTCATGCCAACTGCTGAAAAGAAGGATGGTGCTTGGACCAATCCTGTTGGATCATGTCTTTTCCATAAGTAAGTAGATACTACTAAACTATGGCAACGAAAATGAATTATCATACTTTTTGTGTCTCTTCTGCCATAAAGACGGGTACATTTTTCACATGGAAAGCCATACACCATAAATCAATACCTAAGAAACTTTGTTTGTTCAGTTCAACTGATATGGTGTCTATTTATTCAAAATATTATAATACTTGTTTCACTGCATTAATTAAAGTCCAGATCTGTTTTATTCTATTTGTAAATTATTGTGTTGGATAGAATTGTTATTTTTGTTTCTTTGTTTTCTTTTAGCAATGGTAGAGCTGTACATTATAATGGCTCCAGTCTACTACAGTGGCGTAGTGTACGTTTAGATGTAACACTGAATCCTGGAGATATCAGTGGGATAGGCTGGGAAAGACAGAGTGATCCGTCTAGTACATCTGGGCAATCTGTTAAAGGCACTGTTTTCTTTACCTACAATGGTAGACGATTGAGTGGAACCATTGATGATGTTATGGGTAATATGTGGCCTGTGGTACACATGCAGAAAAAGGTAAGGATTATTGGTTCATATAAGAATTATTTTAAACATGGTCTGTAAGGATGAACCAGTAAGTTTGCTATTTATCTAAATATATCTTCACATTTGTGTTTTTTTTAACTAGTTTTGGTTTGTTCAGGATTAATATTTTGGTGTAAAACAAAAGCTGCTGTTTTACGGCCACTTTGTGCACCAGGTGGGCTAAATAGGCCAATTGACCTCCAAAGGTAATGGAGTAAAGTGAAAGCTGAAACACCCTTCTGACATAGCCCAGTTGGAGTTTGAAACCATGTACCATAGATATGTGGCCAACTGTGCTACCAGAGTTGCACCTTTTGGTGTAAAAAGTAATTTATATGTTTGTATGTATGTATAGCCAGTTGAATTTAGATGCCTTCCTTCTCAAAGTAGTGTATATAAGTAAGTTAACACACACACACATACACACACACACACATATATATATATATATATATATATATATATACACACACTCCACACACACAAACACACATATGTATTCTGGACAGAAAAGATTTGTTAAAATTATTTGAATAATATCAACTAATTTATCATCTGAATAGAATTTGTCATTCTATTGAAAAAAATGACTCATCATGCGAGGTTGTGGGTTTGAATCTGATTCATGCCTAGGCTTGTGGCATATGTCCCTAGGAACTCATTCCTCACCCATATGTCTTAGATGTGATCAGTGATGAAGCTAAACACCTGAGCTCAACTTAACTCAGCTTGAATCATGCTACTGATATATCTGTCAAAGATGATGATCCATAATTCTGTGCTTTATTTCTGTTTGTAGAACATGTGTATAAAGGCAAATTTTGGAAGCAGTAAATTTGCCTATGCTGATGGTGCTTCACACCAGGCCTCAGATGATCCAAACTGTGATGTGACTCAGGAAATTAGAGACACATTTGGTGCATTGCCATTCAATATTGGAAGTGATAGTGATGGTGAAGGCTCAACAAATTCTAACAATCCACCAACCCCAGATGCTGATCTGACAAGCCTAAAAGCACCTGGGCCACCTTGTCGTATACCAAGCTTACCTAAATCACTCAAAGGTAGTAGAGAACAATAGAGAATTCTTACTTTAGTGTTATTATCAATCTTAATGATGCAGACATCTTTCATTAGACAATTTCATTTACAGCACAGTATTTAATTCAGAATTTAATTTAACCCATTGCTTGGTATCAGCAGACTATTCATTGCAATGTCAACGGTGGTACTGTCTGTTTATCTGTAGTACACAAACTGATTAATTGTTTGAATTATAATAAAAACTATATCAAAATGAAAATGTAATTATTTCTTCACAATTGTCTTATTTCAGCTTAAAATGATAACAAATACTTCCTTGATATGAAATTATAGGTGTTTTTTTGTTGTTGTTGAGTTGTGGTTTAAATTTGTCATAAAATTATCTTCAGAATATAATAGTGAGGCCTCCACTCATTATAAGCTGCTTCCTTGTTATGAGAACTTCCCAGTCACTGGTCCAGATATGCACAGTCAGTTGGCAAACCAAGAAGATGAAGATGATGTTGAGAATCAGGAAGATGACGAGCCTACTGAGGATCACTATGCATTATTAGTCAGAGCCTGGGAACAAAAGGTCTTCCCTACAATCCGCAGAAGATTTCGGAATGAGGCCGAGAGGAAAGATGGTCTTGAGCAAATTCGTGGAGCATTACAACTCAGTGAGTTTGGTTTGGAAAAACATCTTAATTTTCTCTTTTATTCAATAGTTAAAGTAGACATCACCATATCAATTTGGTCTAAAGGATATGGCATCTTACGTATTTTCTAGGTATGACTGACATAGCAAGACAAACAGTGGAATTTCTCTATGAGGAGAATGGTGGTATACCACGTGATTTACACCTGCCTACCATAGAAGACATCAAGGAAGAGTTAGCTAAGTTCACAATAGATCATGTACATAAAGGTACTGCTGTGGTTATCAGAACTCCAGATTCACATCAGTTATCCACTACTACATTTATACCAAAGTTTGCAGTAAGAGGAATGTTAAAGACATTCGGCCTGACTGGCATCATTCTGGATGTTGACCAGGTTAGAGTAGTTATATTAATAGAAACTGTAATATTGACTGATGTAATTTTGTTGGCTCTTTTGAATATAAATCCATACAAAATTAAATATTAGCAAATAGATTTAGGCTACTAATTTGTGATATACAGTACCCTAATGTACAGTTCTGAGGTTTGACATATGGTGTCATCATTAAACATACATACTGATCTTTTCTTCAAAGGTTGATCAGTATGTCAAAATCCTGACAAAGGCATGTGGAAAATTTACTCATTATACAAAGGCTTTACAATTTAAATACCATAAAAATTAATCCTTCTAAATTATGGTGAAGATCTGTAGTAACTGAAATATATTCAGATCAAAATACAGAAGAGGTTATTTTCAATAGTATTGAATTTATAATTGCTTTTATCTCACAGTTTTATTTCATGAATAGCTATTACCAAATTGCTAACAGTGTTCTGACCAGTAATAATGATTTTAACATTTATCTGTATGTAGTTATTTTTGCCTGCTGTTGTTTGCATTATATTATATTAATGATCGCACTTTAGATTTAATAATCAGACACATTTATGCTGCTAAAAGATTGTGATATAATTAACCAGTGCTGAAGAAATAATTTGTCATCATTCCCTTAGACATTATGACTATCAAGTATTATATTTTATATCGTAATAGATTTTGTTGACATTATAGTATTTGTTTCACTATATTTCACAGCATAATGAGCTTGTCCAGGTGGAGACATATTTACGTAGTGAAGGTGTTTTAGTGCACTACTGGTATCCTGTTGATACTTTGGAGAGACCCCCTCCTGGATATAGAAAGGGTTCAATCATTGGAACCCAAATTCTGGATACATCTAACATTTATATACACAAGTAGGTATTTTCTAAAACACAAGTTTTTATATCTAGCATGTGTATTAATTGTGTGTGTGTGTGTGTGTGTGTGTGTGTGTGCGATTATTTCAGTTGACGTTGTTTTGAAATAGTGTTTGAAAGAAATTAGTATATTGGAGTGTGAATAAACAATGTATTTTTCAAGTCTATTTATCATGTTTAGCAAGGATGTTACAGCAAACTTGATCATAATATAGAGAAGTGATCAGTTATCTGCTGTTTTGGTGTTTTCAGCTTGTGGTCAAAGTGAGCAATAATAAGTTCTTATTCATGTTGAATAATTATAGTGCAAAAATGCTGCATTTATATATATTTGGTCCCTGCTTTTATTAAAAATTTCAAACATTTGTATACCTTTTGTTCATTTCCGAATTTGATTTATTTATTGTTAAGCAGTACCTACATTTATTTTAGAGACAGATTATGGGCAAAAAGGTGACACTTTATTAGTATAGATTGATCAGGCTAAAACAACTTGGTTGTTTATCATGTGTACTAGGCTCACCAACATGATCATACCTTTCTGACACATAATCATCTGAATCCTTTATATAAGAATTGTCAGAATGATTGGCGATCCATATAGAATTAGTGAGTAGATGGCCTGCGTGCTGCTCACACCTGGCATTTATAGCTTTGAGATCACTCACTAGGAAAACATGCAATAAATACAAGTCTGTGTGTGTGTGTGTGTGTGTGATTCTTCTGTTAATACACAAGGTAATGGTCAACTGAGTCAAAACAATTTAGTGGTTTGTAAGTATTCATCTGCAATGATAAGACTGGCTTCATTTATGAATAACAACATCAGTTATGCTGACCAACAGTATGAATGTTATAGGTTTTTTTATTACAAAAAATACCATTTTTATGAAGTATATAAAAATAAGTTAATAAAAAGATAACTTTTATCTTTTTAACTGTATTGTTAATAATAATTATATTATCTAATTCAAATAATATATATATATATATATATATATATATATATACATGCAACACGCACAAACTTACAGATATATAAATTGATATATTGTTTTGGTGTGATTCAGGGAGTTGTTAAATTGTGAGTCAGTATTGGCCAGGATGTTTTGTAGAACAGCATTGCTAGAGCTGATCAATCAATGCAATAGTCCTGCCATGGAAATCTCCTGTCTGACCAATGTTTCTACAATGGCAACTAGTGCAGTATTATTACAGCAGTTGGATGTGGAGAATCTACAGCTCTTATCAGATGAACTGTTAGCTCCATCTCAGCCTCATGGATGTGTGACAACTAACTCGTTGCTGACAGCTGAGGTAACTATTTGTGCTAATTATTTAACATCACAATAATTGTTTTTCCTAATATTTATTAAATCTCAGTGATGACCATATGAATATTTAAATAATTGATCACTATTTCAGTCTCCTGAACAGTGCATTGCACCTCATACTTGTTCTCTGTCAAACATTCTTTATCACAATGTTGACAAGCTGAAAGAAGAACTCAGAGTAGCTATTGCAAGAGCAGCCAATCAGGGTGAGGATTATCTGATAGAATTATCCAATCAGATATGTATGTGTTTGCAGGTGAGTTTTCCTTTATTTTCATGCATTGACTTATATTTAAGCTGAAAATTATCTCAGTGTTTCAACACAACCAACATCACGGTGTCATTTTAATTTTTATTATTGCTAATACTGTTGTACTACATTTTTGCTTCAGACTGCTCCAGAGATGTTTCATTATGAAGAGTTTCCAATCTCTGAGACCAAGATTTCAACAGATGTTTATTTCCCTGGAGCTGCTTTCCTAGTAGTGTCATGTAAACAAGATCCTAAGGCTATCAAGAAGGAGTAAGTGATAAAAATATCACAGGGGTACTTTGATGCTATCAGTCTGTATGTGAATTGTTGATCCTATATAACAAGGTTATTCCAAAAATTATAAAATCAAAACTACTTATCCAGTTGATAGATATAATGCTAATACATGTATTATGCTTGTTATCAGATAAATCATTTTCTTTTATAAGTTGTTACGTAGTGTACCATTAGTTAAATGTAAACAAGGATTTATTTTATCATTTCTACTCATTCCTATTAACTTAACTTACCTTTCCAGTACTTCGCTGTACAAGTCTCCATGGGCCAGAGTGTTTACATATCACAGTCATTTGATAAAAAAGACTGGTCAATGTAATAAACAGGAAGTGGTATGTTATCCAAGAGATACATCCCAGTCTGGTAATCACAGCGACCAATATCAGCCAGTGATCATACCAAGTGATCGACTACATGTCAGAGTTGGTGTATCACCTCCACCTGGCATCATTCTTATGATTCATGCCCTCCCTGCTCAGTTCACATTGGCCATATCATATATAGAAATGTTGGTCTCACAAAAACATAACTTTGAGTACTGCAATCCGGATGTGCAGCTTCAGAAGTCATTTAGTGCTGAAGGTTGTCTTGGTGCTACAGGAGGAGAGCTGAGTCCACCAGGTGCATCATATGTTGTGCCAACAGAGGGCAGCACTAGTCCATGGAGAACATTTGATTCTATAGTTATCCCACCATCAGTGTTGTACCATGTTGTTGAGCTGATTGGTGCTTATCTCTGGCGATCGGACAGCCCCACCATCATCAAAGAGTACATCTTTCACCTTCTGGCGCAGACTCTGAGAATGGTGCAAATCAGTGAAGGTAACACACCAGGCTGTAAGATGCCACTGATTCTTGGGCCGCATCTGACATCATCCTTTACACTGCTGCTTCAACTTAATACAGAACTGAAACGGTTATACGAGGAGGAGACCAAACACTGGCCATCGGGCAGCACTTTGGCTGGTAGTGGTATTGGGCTTGGCATAGGTGATAAGGGCAGATTCTCTACCTATTTCCACTCATTGATGGAAGTGGCACTCTCAATTGCTGAGGTAACATCACCCTGTTATTCCCAGCCACCAGAATACTGGTGAAAGTAAGCCTACTGTGGTCTCAGCCCTTCAATCCCCCTTACCAGCCAGTGCCAGGGAACCAGGAAAGAGGAAGAAACTTAGAGCAAAACGTGAAAGGGATCGATCTAGCACACTGCCTAAAAGAACTGACAGCCCAAATTATCCTAGTGACAGTGACAGCCCACCAGCTTCTAGTTCTAGCTCTAGTACACCATCAGCAACAACTGGAAGTACTAGCAGCAGTGTGAGCATGTCTTTATCTAACTCCAAACCCGAGGATATGCTGTGGTTCCATAGAGCACTGACCATGACTCACATACTCAGATATCTTGTGTATGGTGA
The DNA here is from genome assembly GCA_025642065.1 of Paralvinella palmiformis. NCBI lineage: Eukaryota > Metazoa > Annelida > Polychaeta > Terebellida > Alvinellidae > Paralvinella > Paralvinella palmiformis. The sequence goes on from JAODUP010000003.1 coordinate 1,261,500, forward strand.
TCCAGTTGGTCATGGTGTGGTAATGGATGCTGTACAAGATGCTGCACAGTCATTGATTGAACCCACTGCCCACCACAGACTTCTGATTATATCTGGCATCCCGGCATCATTAGACTGCGAAGCAGTAAAGAAGTCCATCAGAAAGATATGCAACAGCCATGGTGGTCTTTTCAAAGATGAGTTATACTTACCAGTTAAACAGATTCATGTGAAGTTGTTGTCATCTAAAAATGGTAAGGATCAGCAAGTGAGGCCAAAGTCAGGAGCTGTACCATCTACAACTGAAGAGCTCTCCACTCAGATGTCAGATACTGACATGGCTGATACAGTACAACAGCTGAAAGGATACTGCATAATTGAACTGAGATCTAAGGCCAAAGTTGAAGCTGTACATAAAACACTGCTCAAGAACAAGTTGTTCCTGAACAATCTTAACCTGGATCCAGATGAGTTGGTTGATATACCAAAGGATTCTCTCACTGTATATCCAATTAGTTCTTGTTTGCTGACGAAGGTACCAGATGGCGATATTGCCCTCAGCGATTACCTGCTGAATAAATTGATCTTAACACAGGAGCCACTGGAGTTAACTGACCCAGCCTTGCTTGCCTTTACTGAAATATTTCACAGTTGTTTCATATCTGAGCAGAGGCTGAGCTTAAGTGAGGCGAGGCATGAGTCGGGGTATATCTGCCTCGGCAAGGAACAAATAATGATGACCACGCCAAGTAATCTGATGCGCATTTTCTTCCTAAACATGAAGGCCCACAAAAAGACGTTTGCTGAACAGGTTGATTCTGTTATAAGGCAGTATGGTATACCAAAAGTCATAGACAAAGATGAGTAAGTTTATTTGCTGGGTCATTTTATTATATTTGCTTATATGTGGATGCACCACTTACACATGTTTAAAGCTATGGTACGAATTTGGCCTTTGTTTGCTTTTGTCATGAATCATCAGCCATTGGAAACTAATATTTAAATTATTTATGAAATTAGTGAAGAAATTGCCGGAGAACTGCTAATTGATAAACATTTTAAGAGATAATTTTGATGCATCTTTTATTTTCATTTCCTTGTGAGTAATATTCAGTAAAAAGTAATATAATTTAATAAAGGTTAAAACCATTCACAAACTGTATCCAAAATTACTTGACTCATAACTAGATTAATTATTAGTTGATACTAATATCATTTACCTCATGTTGAACTTTTACCCTTTTAATGTCCCAGTATGGTTCTCACTATTAGAGGAATGAGTACACACTATTTTTATAGCCTTTATCCTAAATTTTGCATCATATATTTGTTATGAACACCACACACACACACCATACACACACTGGAATATCTTGACTGGTAATTGGATTAATTAATCTTTTTATTACAGCTCTGATAAAAAGGGTAGATCTGTTAAGAAAACAACAAAATCTTCCTCCAAAGAAAAGCAAGCTCTTGGTTCTCCAGTCACAAGGTATACGCTCAAACAGTATATTTGTTATTTCAATACATGCTTCTGAATGGTCACTTGTATACATGTTAAAATATCTTATGTGAGGTAATTGATATTATTTAAGGATGACTGCTCGAGATAAGAAAACAAAGCCAAAGGGGGCAGAAAAGGCCAGCAAAGATCTTGGATCGCCAGAAGGTCCAACCAAGGCTAGAATGAAGGTTAGGTTAAAAGTTGATGCTATCCATCCACGACTTTCAAGATTCAAAGTAAACAGACTCAAAATATATATGGACAGTTAAATATTTTAATGTAATATGCAAAAAAGTAAACTAGAAAAGTAGATGATAATTTTATACACCTACAAAATGGCACAAACACCAAGGTGTATGTACGTTTGTGGATATATTATATTTTACATTCCTGTTTATTCAAGCTGAGCACGTTCTGCAGTTTGACTTCTTTTACTAGTAGTGCAACTTTACTGACACACTACTTAGTGTATATGGGGAAGTGTCTTTCATGTGTTTGTATGTGGTGGTGGTGGGGGGGGGGGTATTTATTTATTTAGTATGTTTATATAGAATGTTTTATAATAATTACAGATTAATATACATACAAATTAAACCAGTCTGTATGTAATATACCATAATTAATCATTTTATATCTTCCAGGAACATCCACTTCCAAATGACAAGTTGCTGACATTGGATGGTTTCTTGTCTCATGTAAAAGAACAGATCAGACTCGATGTTAAGACTGTTTGGAAGGCTTTGTTTGCTTGTGGCTATGATCTCCATCTTGAAAGGTTAGCGATAACAGAAAGCAGCAAAAGTTGATAATAGAATTAATATTGTAAAAGAGAAGCAATAGTGATTGATGTTAATAGTCCTGATTACAATATTTGTCCACGTAGTATCTTTATGACAACAGTAGATGTCCTACTTCATACATCAGCTTTCAGGAAAGTAATCAATGTTTTTATTAATCTGGAGCTAAATCTCTGCAAAGATTTAATACTCTCGTTATCTCTGTTTGAGGTTCATAGTATTATCTTTCTTCAGTGTCCACAACTGTATAACTCATTGTACATTTAGAACATTTATCCTTTTCTTTGTACATTTGTTATTTACCACTGTCAGGTATCTAAGTATGGCTGAATGGCTAAAACTTGTGATGGCTAGATGTAGTTAGCCAAATGTCTAATTACAAACCACAAATTTCTTTGGCATTATGTAAAGACACATACCTAACTCTATAATAAATTATGCTACCATATTAAACTTTCCTACTACCTTTTGTACATTATTTTTCTGTGCTGCTGAGAAAATTATGAAACATTTTCATTCCTGATATTAATGGGTCAAGAACAACTGATAACCCTATTAATGTCAGCAGAATTACTTTTATATGTGGTCAACAAACCACATATCTAAGAAATAGACATTCCACTATCTGAATTGAGATATTAATTAAAGTGTGAAGAAATAAATTCAAACAACTTGTTAATATGGATTATCAGATGTGAACATCATACCTGGAAGAAGAGTAAAAATCATACAACTATATATTGTGTAATCAACAGAGTAAACTTATCTACTGCTAGATAAATGTGTTCATTTTAGATTAATTTGTTATTATTTATGTGGGTGGATTTAAAACAATTATTACACCAGATCTTCCAGTGTCATTATAATTTGGTGTTTATGTCATATATTATCTTTTTTGTTTTCCTTTAAACTAGATGTGCTTGTACAGATATTTGTCAGTCTAACCAGATGGTGGAGCAGTGGACATTAGATATGGATACAGCACTGGTCCATTATATTAACAAACTCTGTTATCACTTGGCCATAGCACCATCTAGATTACATCCACATGAGTTGTACATCACAGAGGTTGAAAGATCTAGTACAACCTACTCAGCACTTCAAGGTTACAATGAAACATAAACCTTTCTTTATAAGTGATTTGTCTCATGAAAACTAAAAATACCCAGATATTGCATTCAACTATCTAAAATTTTTATAATTAAAGTCAGAATCCGTTAATCCAGACATCGTTTATCCGACAAATCCACCATCTGACACATTATTGCCTGTGATGGATTTAGCTCCATTACAAATGGCTTTAATCCGACAAAATCGTGTTCCACGTTCCGACACTTCATTTCACCAACAATCATGTGACATTTCAATGTAAAATTACCTTGATAATCCAACAACACAAAAATGTTGCCAAATATTTCCACTGGTTCAGTCATGCAAAACACACCAACATGTTGTCAGTAATGGTTCATTAACGCCCACCCATGATAATTGGTATATCGTAACCAATTACAATCATCCTTGACCATACACACTGACACACTATGCTTCCATTGCATGTGGCTATCTAATAGCCAATCATAATCATTCATGGCTAATTACAAACACAAATGTGAGATCTTTCCAATGAGCAGATCATGAGTTAAGCTGATGGACTAAGTGATACAAGTATTTCTTTATAGTGTCAGTAATTAACAGACATCAAAATGATCAATGGCTTCAATGCCATTCCATATCTTGCGCATGGTTATTAAATAATGGTTAAATACAGAGGTATATCTTTATGATTTTAAAATGTGTGACACAGACTACCGGTATGTCACTAACTCGATATTCCGTCATTCTCGTTTATCCAACATATTATCATGTGACAGACCTTGTCGGATTAACGGATTCTGACTGTATATGATTTAAAGTAAGTCACTACTTACTACTATCACAACTACTACTATCACTCATAAAATCACATTTTTACATGTGTGAATATTATGTCAACTTACTAGTTTAGGTCAATATTATTTAATATAAATTATTGCATATTTTTGTTTTCAGTAAATTCTTTGATAATATGAATAATTACTCCATTTCGGTACCATTGAGTGCTATATGGTCAGACTATTTACTGTGTTTATGTCATTTGCTAGGTGTACCTTTGGAGAGCATGCGACTACGATTTGCTTTGCTGAAATCACTTAACAACACTTTGGAGACCTTCTTCTTGCCATTGGTTGATCTACGACCTGCCATTACATCAACATTTACACGCAGCATGGCATTGCTACTGACTAATGCTCAGGGTCTGATCTTCTTTGACACAAAGATGCTTTTCATTAACAGATTATTAAATGCCACTGCACTTCGCAAACCTGATCAAGCTCCTCCAGAAATTGTTTTAGATCCACTGGAAATTATTGGAGGTATATAATACACACACACACACACACACACACACACACACATGTAATTCAGCATAATTATCAGTTTACCATGACTATGTTTGTAGACTGGACACACACATCCATAAATGGACACATTCCATCAGACATCTTACTAATCAATATTACTTTCTAGGAGAACGTAGACCTCCTATGGATAGCCACTTCTGTCAAGCTCTGCGCCAACTCTTAGATGTATCATCCAGCTTACTCTGTGTACAGCTAGCAGCTGGTGGAGATCCTGTCTATGCTTTTAATGTCAGATATTCTGGTGAAGAAGTTCATGGCACAAGTATGGTCATATACTAAATGAATTTTTGTTATGTACCCATACAATTACTTCACTGCATACATTATAAGTATTATTTAGGGTACATGTTGGTTCTTAATTCTTTCTCTCTTCTTCTGATAATGAAACACTAAATTATTATCAAATTAAAATATTTGTTGTTTAACATGTCTTATAAACTGATGATGGGAGTAAGCTGATAGCTTTATAATTTGTTTTAGAATACATTTTAACAGAAATCTAGATAGTACCTGATAGATATGAGCTCACTCTATTTAAATGTACTTTATCATCTTTAACCTGTTAAGATTGATGTAATTGGATTGGTGTTTAAATAAAATTTTATTTATATAAAATTTTGACTATATAATTTTTCTTCATTTTAATTACATCATATTCCTTTCACCAGGTGGTAGTTTCCGTCATTTCCTGTGGCAAGTAACACGTGAGTTAGAGAGTACTAGCCTTGGTTTGTTCATCCAGTGTCCTAGTTCAGCTTCTCATCGTAGTCGTGGTAAGCTGATCCTTAAACCTGGACCAATGACGTATGCTGAAGAAAAGATGCTGCAGTTTTTTGGACAGGTTAATTATTACTTCTTTTTGTAGAAGATATATAATGAAAGCGTTATGATATAAATCATCTATTTCTCAAATAATTCTATCATTAGTGTTTTAATTATAGGATGTTGTGTAGCAATTTACACTATATTGCATCTAGCTCTAAATAACTCACGGTCTTTGTTTCATGAATACAGCTACTTGGTGTTACAATCCGAGCAGATATTCCCTTTGGCCTTGACTTGCTGCCATTATTCTGGAAGAATCTGCTTCAAATTGATTTGGATCCAGTTGTTGATCTCCAGGAAGCAGACATTGTGACATATAGTTACATTAAAAAGTTTGAAATGGTTTGTAAATAAGTTATTGTCAGTTTTATTGTGTGTGTGTGTGTGTATGTGTGTGTTAATAAGTGGGAATGGAAAATAAGGTAATAACATATTGCTAATGTTTATATTTCACCATTAGATGGAAAGTGACCAAGATTTGTACACCATGTATGCAGATCAGTTACCACATTTTGTTTATAATTCTCTGAATGGTGAGGAAATTGAACTGATTCCAAATGGAAGAAAAGTTGCTGTGAAGTAAGTATATTCTCCATCAAGTGGTGAAACACAAAAAGTAGAAATTACAACCCCATTGTCTCTCATTGGAAATGCTGATCAAACCCACTCACATTTAACTTCCTTATAGATTCCACGGTTGATAAGAAAGTTGTTTCCCCAGTGGCAATTTATGCAATTGGGAATGAAAAAACAGATTGGTTCACAGTTATGCTCGCTTGCATGGCTGATGGAAATAAGCCCCCTCTCTGCATTGTATTCACAAGGAAAACTACCCAAACATGTGAAATTTCTCAGTGGTGTTTGTGTACATTGCCAAGCAAAAGGCTGGATTGGTGACAAATGACTGTTGCACACTTTTGAAGAAAAACTTTGGGAAACAAATATTTCCTTATATAATATGCATCAGAAACTCTAGGACCATTTTGAAGTGCTAAAACTATGGTTTATCTATAGAAAATGATGGTAAACAAAGTATATGAAAAATATTTGTTTTTTGATGTTTCAGTTTGCACGTATGTGTGACTTCTCACTGGGTCATTCATTACCCAGCTGTTTTGTCAGACAGAGATAAAACGAAACTGACAGATTGAATGTCATCATGTCAGTCATGGAATATATCATCTAGATTGTTGGTTGTCTATAGTTGGAGGCCACTTTGAGGGTTATTCTGATTGATTGTTTACTTTTATGGAAGTGATGCACATCCGTGTTTATTTGCCTCTGACCATGAGCTTTTGATAGAATGTGTTTATCTTTCAAACTACTGTAAATGTATTTATGTTTGCTGGGACTTATTTTTCCAGTTAGTTGAGCCTAAACTAATTCATGGGTACAAACATTTACATAGCCTCTTTGGCTTCTTGGGTAGAGTGTGAGACTATTTTCCCTATGGCTATGGTCATTATGTGCAGAAGGTCGTAGGTTCATGCCTCAGCCGTGGCACTATGGTAGGAGGAGTTTTTCATCCAGCCAGGCAACTGGCAAGGTTTTCTCCACTGAACATGCCATATATTTTAAGTTCTAAATTTATTTAGAATTAGTCTCCCTGTGGAAGCTATAAATTACAGACCATATGCGTCTCCCTCAATTGAGGTATTAATATTCGGTATTAATGTGAGTTTGTGTCTTTGAATGTCTGTCAGCATCACCACAACACTACTTTATGTTTTTTTTCTTTATTGGCAAATGTAGTTTAAATACACGCTGTAAACATAAGTATACATTCATTACCTATATACACCTCACACAAATCTGTTGAGAAAGATAATTACATTATATTAAAAACATATCTGAACATTATAGAAAAAATACAAGTTTACTTATTAAAATAACTTTTCTAACACATATAACAAATCTAGCATATGATCATTATTACACTTGTATGCTAATTACTAAATATCATTATTATTATGCTCGGCCAGAAGGATAATTATGAGGTGTTTAATTACAAATGTCAAATCAGTCTACCAAGACTACTGTGAATATAAAATGTATATCAGTATTATAATTGTGTAAATATAATTCACTGACTCGCAATAACATCATTTAGTGAAATGCACCAACCCTAGAATGAAACACATCAGAAATCCTCCACAAAAACAACCAGCAATTATTGTCATCCCAGAGTCAAATGTGCTACTGAACTTTCCACCAGAAGATGCACTGAGGAAAATTGTGTGACCAGAATGGGCCAATGAGCAACAAACAAGTAATACAAAGTACACAATGTGTGTACAATTCAGCATGAAAACTTAAACTGCTAAAACTGATGCAACCTAATGCAATTCATTCCAGCTACAAACTTCCCTGTTAAAGAAACTGTCATCTTGACATTTCTTAGGACAACAATGGAAATATGTGTTTATACCTTCTTGTGCTATCCTGGTGTTTTAACGTATCTATGTAATTTTAGTGTTATTATATGTCTACATTATTGTAAAAAATAAATCAAATAAATGCAATCTTATAAACCTCCCTGTTCAAGCAAATGTCATCCCGACGTTTCTCAAATAATTAAACGAGTAAATGCAACAAAAGACCATTCCAATATCTTATATACAAATAAAAACACACCAAGCTGAAGATCAATTAAATGATGCAATACAGACATATTATCACTAGATTCATCTGTAGTTGCCACCTGAACACAAACAAACCCCCTGGATGCCATCCAGTTAGGCTGTGTTCGCTTTCTTAGGCTTCGTCGTGGAGTAGGTACTGGTGTCCGCCACTTGGGTTCATCCTGTGAAGTACTGTTAGCTACTCTGTCAGCAACAACACCAGTGGATTCAGCGTCCATTACTGCTGGTACATTACCCACAAATTCGGCATCATATATCACATCTCTTCCAGTGACCTCTCTAGCATCCAAATTGGTTATACTGTGTGTACCAGTGGAATGCTCAGATTCATTTGTGGATGGAATGTTAACATTATTCAAAATGGAGTCATTGTGTTCTACAATGAGATATTCCTGGTCATCACTCGATTCACTATCACTGTTGCTTCTGTCCTCAGAACCAATACTGCACACATCTGATGGTTTTACAGTACGACCAATATCACCATTAGCACTCAATATATCAGTTACTGAATTGGGTAACGGTAACAAACTATTGGCAGAAGTAAATTGCGATAGAGTATTCATATGGAACCCCCTCCACCTCCCCCCTTAACTATTTTGTAGACCGTAATATCTGGATTAGGCTGTTCTTGAACTACATATACCTTTTTCTCCCATCAATAATTAATTTTGTGTTTGCCGTCAAATGCAACCACTTTTACCAGTATCCGATCACCAGGTTGAACAACAGCATCTCGCTGCTTCTTGTCATAATGAGATTTTTGTCTTATCTGTGCACACCTACTTGGCTTAGATGTTAGATCATATGCTACCGCAATTCTATCTTTCATACCTTGAATATAGTCAGTATACTCTGTAGATTGTTGTTCATCAGTAACCAGACCTACTACAACATCAATTGCTAGTCGGAGCTTTATTCTAAACATCAGTTCGTTTGGTGTAAAATTGGTGCTATCGTGCTTTGTGCAATTGTAAGCCTGCACCATTGGAGCAACAGCAGATTTCCAGTCCAGTTTTGGGGCTTACTCAAGAGTTCCTAGCATGTTCAACAAGGTCTGGTTAAATCGTTCCACAATTCCAGTACCCGTTGCATAATACAGAGTTCTTCGAGATTGCTGTGCACCTGTCAATTTACCTAATTCCCACTGCTCTGTAATTAGTTTTTGCTGTTTGGTTCTTTGTTCGGATTGCTGTAGGAAACTTGGTGAAATATGTAGCAGTTAACATGTGTTGTTGACCTGGATATGTAACAAGGTTTTTAGCCTGAAAATTACCTGCCATATGGCAAGAAAATGCTGGCTATAAAGGGGTGTCATGAGTATCTGAAATGCTTTGATACAACTACCTTTTGATCTTCCAGCAACTTCAATGAAGTAAATACCTTTAAGATGGCCCCTAATGTGGATCAGTTTAATGTAGTGTCATCTTGCTAACGAGGCTGGGGAAAAAACTATAAACGTCACCCTTTTTGACAATGACAAACAAATAAGTGATTATGCAAACTCCTACAAGTTTTAATGATTATACTTGTAAGTGTGGAAATAAGCCATAAAATTCACTGGTTAAGTTAAGGTACCTTTAACCATTTAGGTGTGCTTTTATATTTCTTTTATACATCCAGTTGTTTGTTTACCTCTTAAATAGCATATCAGCACCATCTCATAAGTTAAATATGACATTCGGCATGTTGTCCATATATATTTCTAACTTAAGTAATGAATGACGAGCTAGTGTGTTAATATTTTTTAAATGCTGTAGTAGGTACATATTTAAGGTCATACATGTAACCTAGGAGACGATACCTTTTTATTGTAACAGCTGGGAAAATCATCAGCATTATGTGGATCAAATACGCTTTCTGCGTCTGAAGGAATTGTCATGTGTGGAGCGTATGTCTGTGATAAGGACAGGTTTGGCTACAGTATTTCCCATACAGCTGCTAGCTCTGATGACTCCAGCTGACATTGAACTTAGAACATGTGGCCTCCCTGAAGTCAGCGTTGATTTTCTAAAAGTAAGTCATACATATTTTGTTTAGTATTTGTTAAACTGTAGCATTTTATTCGTATTTTATTGATTTATGCCAAAATATGCCCTTACCTGTAAATTTAATGTTTCTTTAAGCATGTTTCAAATATTTATCAATTAGTATTGTACTGTTAACACTGTTATATGTTTATTCGATGTCCATGAGCAGGAGCATACGATGTATCAGGTCGGGTTGTCAGATACAGATCTACACATACAGAACTTCTGGGCAGTGTTGGAAAGCTTTAGCCAGGATGAGCTGGCCAAGTTCATCAAATTTGCCTGTAACCAAGAACGTATTCCACAAACATGTCCATGTAAGGATGGTGGCCCTGATATACCTCATGTACCACCATACCCAATGAAAATAGCACCACCTGACAGCTCAGGTAATGATTGTTGTTGTTGTTGGGTTATTTTTATTGATCTAATCAGCTGAGCATAATTCAGATTGATGAAAGAATAAATATGAACATCTACACTATCTGTATGAATAATTTGTTAGTGATTATTTGTTATTGTTTAGTATTTTAGTGTGTGTGTGTGTGTGTAAATTACTATATCATATCAGTGTTGGTAATTAGACCAAATACAAGAGATACATAGATTTTAGACCTGTTTACATATTATATGGGATACTATTTTTATCACCTCTTGCCTAGTTAGGACAGTTAGTGTTAAACAGTGTTTTCTATACCACATTATCTTTCCCCCAAACATTTTATTGCTGAAGTTAATGGCATTGATATTGGATAATTCCCAGCTGTCCAACTTCATTCTGGTGGCCATCCATTCTTACCGTGAAAATGTCTGAAGAAAGTAAATAAAATAGTAATAAATAAGTCACTAAGTTCAAATAATTTACTTTAGATCTGTTGTGAATATTGGCACCTATTATTTTATCAACAATTGTGTTGTATAGAATAGGCATGGTTGCAGTTTACTAGTGTTCTCAATGTTCTATTTTATTGGGATTAAATGTTTAATTTACTTCATGAATTATATGTTGGTAATTACAGGGGAGCCAGACTCCAGATACATCCGTGTAGAAACATGTATGTTCATGATCAAACTTCCACAGTACTCGAGTCAAAGGTTAATGAAGGAAAGACTTCTGTATGCTGTACACTGTCGAGAAGATCCACTCAGTGGCTAGTATGTCAGTGGTCATATCTACAGCAGGTGATGGCTATAGTCAGTATGATGGATTTATTATCATACACGTAGTTCACAATTAAGTCATTGTCACACTGAGCACACTGTACTGTTTCCTTTGTTCAAATATAAAACATATTCATGACACTGTTATGTGATATCCCCACAATACTTGAATGATATTATGTACTATCAAGTGCTGCAGTGGTTATGTGCTGTTCTATTGTGCCTGACTCCTGATGGACCACAAGAATTATGCTTGGTGCACATTTGGATAAATCAGCACAAAAATAATACATTTGATGAAGTATACATGAATTAATCATGGAATGGATGATTGATGGATTTTGTATGCATCTGAATTTGAGATATCCTTAGTGTGTTGGAAGTGATTTGTGTGCATAAGATAAACTGCAGAAATGTTTACCACTTATGGTAGAATGTGATAGAAATTACACTTTAATATGTGTTGTCTTGTTGATTGCTGCTTATGACCAAGTCTTATCATGGTGCCACCTCTATATTCATTCAGTGTTCTTCACTTGCTGTATTTAGTGATTGAATTTGTCATTTAGTCAAAATTTATTATTACCGTTTATTAATATCTTTCATCAAACTGTTTATCATTCTCTGCATACAAGAATAATAAATCACACTAAACGCAGTATTTAATGAGATAAATAACACGGTCTAAAGAACAGGTTTTACTTGGTGAATTATTAGATAACCATATTTATTTATACATAAATGTGTGTATATCACAGAAAAGAATACAAACATTTTATGCTGAAAATTACACCCGATTACTAGTCTGTATAATTTTCATTAGCTTCAAGTCTTTTTTTCACATTTGTGTTTATTTAGTATTTCATCACCTGTATATCTCAGCCATAGTAGCAGGTGTTGTTTGTGAAACAATATTGTGTTCTCTCATGGTTTGTGCTCAGCATAATGGTACACACTAGAAAATGTAATACATTGTTTTGGACTGCTTGAAAGGCTAGATTGCTTTAATATTCCTGTGCATTCATTAATGTTAGACTAATCTTCCTGGTTTTATCACAATATAAAATATTCACCTCATAAATTGTTCTATATGAAATTTCACATAATCACATCATAAAAAAGGGTTCTTAATTTTATGTTTCAGTAAATCTACTTTTAATGCTAGATTAATTCAATATTACAGCATATATCAGAAGTGTTAATTACTAGTACTTTAGAAGTTATAAGTATACAATCATTTTATTTGCACATTTTTCACATTATTCATGTCACTTGTGGAATTGCCGTTTGAACTGGATGTGTTGGCTTTGTCAGGAAATAGATTAGTGTCATTAAGAAACTGATGTTTATCTTGCTTACACACACCCACACACACACAGTGTCACTGTTTACATTTGTATATATCTATTTATTACAACACAGACAATTTGAAATAGGTAGCTGATGTAGACCAAACACACATCTGAGTAAATGAGTATGATATGATTAAACACCTACATGTTGGATACCCACAATCATAAAGAAATGCCACAAATAACAGAAAAAAATACATGGCCATGTATAAGCACACAAATGAAATGTGCATTTCACCTAGTGATGCATAAATGCAGATTACAGCAACCAAAAAAATGCACCTTTCTGAAACATTACTTTACACTTATTGACATTTAAAAATCCTTAAAAACTAATTTATGCAATTTCGTGATTATTAAAACCTTCACACCTGTAGAAAATTATACTCCAATTTTATACTCTAATTTCCTAAAATAAAAGCAATCTAATTCAGAGTTCTAACTATTATAAAATACTAGCAACGAGGCACACAACTGATGAACCCATAGGTCTGTCAAACATTCATATACCCTTCTGGTATGTATATCATATATATGCAATACGATATTTCTGTTTGGAAATGTCAGTTAACCACTGTATTACAAATGATTACTAAATCAAGATTTTCTTTGAAATAATACTAAATAAGAATGATAGACATTTCATATTAACAAACATTCGCCAGAACCTTGACATAGGGATACAAATTTATAATTTCTTTAAAGAACTAATGGCCTAAACAAACATTTTAGAATACTTTTGTTGCCATTTTATATCTGAATATTTAGCAATTCCCAAATTCTAACAATGACAACATTTAACACCGACATAATCATGTATGCATATGAACAAAACGTCTACAGCACAACCGCAGGAAAGAGCATTGCTTGAGGTTTTCATGTTGAACTCGGACAGAATACCCTGTTAACAATTCCAATCTCCATATTGGTAGATGTCACAATATTTTTGTTTCATTTGTCACAAATAAATGATAAAAGCCTAAAATACAAATAAGAACTTATAAAAAATAGTTTTAAAAGGTGCATCTTCAAAGTAGTATGGCATACTGCAAACAAAACATGACCTTATTTAATTAAACTATAAACATAAAAAATAATTCATGCATTAACCTAACATCAGCAGTCACTGTGATGTACATGATGACAAGTTAATGTTCTAGCACACACAGTTAAAGAAAGACGTTTTTTACTGATCACTTTTAGGCATGCCAGGAGAAAGCCTTTCACTATCTTTATACCTTTCACAAGACAAATGATGATAAACAAAGAAATAAACAAATAAAGACACATTACCAATAATTTGGTTACAAAAATAAGTCCCTTTTTACAAAATATCAAACACATCATTATGGCAACTTACTTCAGAGCATAACACCAATACAAACAATAAAGAAATTACAATAAATTATATAAAAGACATTACAAATAAATATTTAACAGGTGAAAGTTGTTTATGTACATTGTCATAATCTATCATAGTTTATCCAACGACTTGTCCAAATCATCACTTCAGCCAAGTCAGTTACCTGCTCCAAACCTAATAACTACAAATTGCCTTTAGATTCTTAAACTTTTTAGGCCTCCTCAATCACTGGCTAGCTACATGTTACTGAACTCTTTCAGCTTTACAAAGCCAACAGCATCTTAATTCTCTGTAATCATTACAAACAATTAACTAGCCGTGTGTATAAGAGCTCTCTGCGCCCTAGTCCTGTCTGCTAGTTATGCATTCTCATGTCCTACAAGTTCCCAACAACATTAATCAATTGCACGTTCCTTTGTTATAAATATTTATGTTAGAAAGATGCACATGGTTTGTCCATGCACATAGTAAAATATTACTTTCTTTTGTACAACAAATCACAATATTGATGGTTTATACAGTCATATGAAGCATTTATGTAACCTGATACAAAACCCATTCCAAACTGATCACCTGTCCAACATCCCAATGACAGCATCATGATTATAACTAATGTCTTACACCCAAAACTGTACATTTGTGAGTGATATCCTGTTCAGCCACTAGGACATTTTAAAAGATAATCATGGCTATGACATAGTGATGGTCTTGTACATAGTTCAACTGGACTCACTGATACCACTACTGACAGCCATTACTGTATTTCATACCTCTTGGAATTTCGAAATCTGTGCAACCCGGAAAGGTTCATGCCACATCCTTCTCAAGTCTCCCTATTGTAAATATATACATTAAGATTTGTACACATATTTGTGTGTTTGTTTGTGTGTGTGTGTCTGTGTGTGTAAATTAAATAACTACCTTTAAATAAGCCATTGTCAACAGTGGCAGAAGAGTGAATGGCACCAGATATAACAGGGCAGGTTGTGCTGCCTTGAACACTTCAGAAGACACTGTGGCAGTAAGCAGACCTGAAATGAAACAAATAGTACACCCAGTAAATAATACAACTGGCATAAAAATTAGCAAACTAATATATACTATGTCATCAAAACTACACAGAAACATCACAAGTTTGTCCACGGTCATTGTACAGCCACATGCAGACATCCTGATACAGACATGAATACACTCACCAAGAAAATATCCTATGAGAGAGCAGTGAAAATAAGTGACACGCTGTACATAAGCTGAAGGAGGAGGTAACCCTGTCTCAGCACTATTTATTTGTGTCTTTTTGTGTGCATCATACCTCAAGACGAAACACAATAACAATCCTGGCATCACCTGTTAAATAACAAGGAAAACCAGCATACAAATCTTATAATGTTTTGTGCCAATACAAAATAAAACATCAATTTAAGCAATCAAACAGCAGGACATTTTACTTACAATATCTCCTAATCCTAGCATTGAGAAATGCCCCGCGTTATGCATACTGGAAAATAATAAATAAAATCATTAAGCTACTACCAGTTATTTCCAGTTTAGGAAAAAATAACACGAATACAGGTAAAATAATTACAAAACTACAACTTACCTTGGAAAGACTAATTTTCCTGGAAGTGAAAGTTTGGGTGCTTCTCGTACAAGCCCAGTTAAGTGTAGCTTTTTGGCAAACACACCAACCTTTAAAATAAAAGACAGGATTTAAATTGGTGTAATTTTTAAGGTTGTTATATTTCTAACTTTAAAAAAACTAACTTCTGTAGTTATTAACATAACACAAATCCAACATACCGGGTTTTCAGCTGGCCTGGTAGCTACCTTCACCATGACATTAGTACTAAATATGTAGGAGGAGAAAAATACCTGGAAATGTATCAGAACAGCATTAAAAGACAAACTCTTCTTGTACATCACAGTGCTCTTTTTTTAAATATAAAAAGAAGATGTTTTAATAAATCTCTTTTGATATGTTCATTCTCACTAAATCATATCTAAAAAATAAAATAACATCAAAGCTTACCCAGAATACATCATAAATAAGTAATCCAACCAATAGAAGTGTAGACACTTTTAGACTCGGCAGACGCACTAAAGCAATAAAGGCCACACACAGACCCATGCCAAGAGCTGTGGATAACAACATTTAAAAAATCACAAATTATATGCTCTAAAAATAAAACTGGTGAAGTGTCTTTTGAAAAACACAAAGCCCATAAAATAACACAATGATTACAAGACACAGTCACACAAATGTGATTGATAAATGTGTATATAATGTTTAGCAATTATCAATATCGGTACATACCATCCATTAAAAGCCAATGACCAGTCAGCACCCAGACACACACGATGAGAAATGACATGCAAAATGAAAGAATTTCAGCTGGAGTGAATCGACCACAGCAACCAAATGAGATCCTGAAATACAATTTATGTATGCATGTTATTTATCTCACAGGAGAAATGTCATAGATTTTTCTCACATAACTTCTGGAAATACAACTTTTGTATGATATTTCATTGAACATTGTCAGCTGCCATGATGATTCAGTTATCTTAGACATCAGCACATTTAAAGTAGTAACATTACTAACTTAGTCTCAATCTATGATTTATTTCAGTATTTATAATCTATAATCTATCCATTTATACTAGTCTTTATACTTTGAGTTAATTGTAATAAAAGTTGTACAGCTTTGTTGCTTAATAAAGCTGGCATGGTAATACTGAAATTTACATTGAAACAATTGTTGAAACACATGGACCTTATCAAAAGTAACATCAGACATGAAAGGTAGAACACTGTGAGGCCAGTCTTAAAAATAATCTTGTTGGGGGTTACCTAACAGTAGGACTCCAAAACTGCCGTATGGCCATATGGAATTGTGAAGAAATGAAAAATACATCTCAACTGTTTTTTCATGCTTAATTTCTATTCGCATTTGTCAATTAATTGGTGTTTAGCTTCAATGGCCTGCACGATGCATCAGTACTTTCTCAACTTCGGTAATATAAAGTCATGTTCAGTCATTGAAATATCGGTTTGCGCTTTCTTCACTGTGTGAGCATAACTAACTATATGACGTTATCAATCAAATGACGTTTAAACCACCACAAACATGCAGATATGATATTCTAGGGACTGAGAAATATTTGTTTTAAAATGAAGTGGTTGCGTAGCCAAGCATTGGAACTGTGTTTTCGCTGGCGCTAAAGGTCTGAGCACTCAATGCGCATGCCCTGGCTCCCAATAATGGCGAGCATTGCGCAGACTGCTGAATCTGTTATCTTTTTCTTTTTAAATATGGTGGCTAAGCATAATACAGTTTTATTTGGTCTAAAGTTAGATTGAGGCTTTCGACATCTTTGAAGATGTTCAAACAAGAATAACCGTCGATATCAGTCCAACTATATTGACGTGATTGTAACGCGTTGGCTTGGATCTTTTAAAATCCATGTCCAAGCATCTGAAAAAAGCCAAAATAGGCACATGCGCACTCAGACCTTTACTGGCTTTAGCACCAACGAACACAGTTCCGATGCTCGACTATGCAACAACGTCCAAATCTTTCAACAAATCAGTTGTTTTGTGTGCATTAGTACTATAACAATAGCAGAGAATAGTGGTTGTTGATTTAGAAACGTTAACAAATGAGTTATTCTTGATATTCAATACATTGTTGGTGGTTTTAACAAATAAATAGTGGTTTTACATTTATGTGTAATCATCTGATCGATGACGTCAATACGTTGTCAGAACTCACGTGCTGTTTTGCAGTATATTTTCCTTTTTGGCACCAAATTTGAAGGTCCAAAACAAGGGTGAGTTGTGCTTTATGTGATAATTGTGAAATATTGTTAGTAGACTCCAGAAAACTAATGAAAATACTAGCTCAATTAAGCGAGTCTAAATCTGAAACAAGCTTGTAAGTTGTTAATGCGTATAGTTGAATGAAAAAACGCTTCATGAACAATATATTCCACTAGACAATCCATTAAAAAAAATTATTAAAAAAAATTAATTCCTACTTACCATATGTAATTTGTTGGCCATGTAACCCCCCCAACCAATTTTTTTAAAGACTGGCCTAACAGACTGACAGTGTCACATTTACATTAGATTAAACAATAATAATTTACACAACTGAAAATATCTGTTCATGGATTTTCCAGTATTAATTGTAAACTGGTTGGAATATCCAGGATAAAATATAATTCTAAAGGTGCTTTCAATGGCAAAAAATCAATTATAGCTCACTGGAGACATTAATTTACTTATTAATTAAGCTTCCAACACTTACTTATTACTGATGTTGTAACATGGTCGCAGTATATACTGACACATTGGCAACAACAAGAAGGCAAATGCTACTGTGGCTAAAACTGAAATCATTCAAACAGATTAAGATGTGGTCAATAAATAAAAGAGGAATGACAAATACATCATTATATAATAATATCAGTTGGCTAGCTACATTTTAAATGTGTAAGAGACAGGTGTATAAGCCAAAACTTGCACTCTCGAATGTATGGTGGTATTATTATTAGCATCATCACACCATGTTATTAACAAGAAATATAAATTTGCCTTATGAGGCACACACTCACCAAAATCAAACTCATAGCAAAGTGTTAAACCTTGTGATACAAAAATAGATATATACACAAATTACTCACTGGCTGTACACACAGCAAACACCATCTGAAGTGAGTCAAAGAACAAAAACATGACCAGCAATGATATAGATGCTCCTATAGGCAAGAACATCGCCTGGCATGTATCTATTGTCTGCATCCCTGTAACAAAACACAAACAGAACTAATATGTAACAATGACTGCTGGTCATAGGAATGACTACTGTATAATTATATTTCATACAACCTGCTTGGCTCAGTATTGATGGTGTATCTTTTATTATTCATTGCAAAGAATATTTTACAGTTGCACATTGAGCACAAAAAAAATAGCATCCTCATCTATACCTATACAACATTATTAATAACTGATTTATGCTTTGGATGATCACATCCAAGAATACTACCACATTAAGCGGGTCATAATGAGAGTATATTGAGAACGAAGTTGTTTACACACAACCCTATCTCTAAACCATCTACCACCATATCAGTATACTGTTATTTTTAACTACTTATCTTAACAACTCGAGTGTTATCAATGTGTTGTACTTCGTGACATACGCTACTCAAATTGTACTATATTTTAGAAGTAGCTAACAGTAACATCAAACTGTTCTTCAGAATCAGGATCCTTTATGTATTGATAACATACCAGATTCACTATCTGCTGCCTGTTGTGGAGAACCAGGGGATGTAAATGATGCAGCAGAATTCTGTTTCTCTTTTTCACGATCCTTTTCCCTGCTTTCTTGTTCCATATTAAGTGATCTAAAAACAATAGACAGGTGTATATGCAACATTGCCAAAAAGACTATTAGTACAGTATGGCCTGTGAAATGAAAAATCAAAACAATCTACACATGCATTAGAAATAATGATACACAGCAACAACAACAAATCTTTTGATTAGGCCAATATATTTGAAGCGACATGTTTCAGTTCATAAAAATACCATTTGTAATCAGTTGGAGATTAACTGACAGGAATGTAAATTAGCCAACACAAGTCCAGTTGAATATGGCTTCACCTAATACTACATACTGAGCAGGATTTGATTGCAGTGCTGTAATTAATTACTCATCAGTCAAACAATTTCAAAATCAGAAGACAGCATGTTGGTGATTGACAGTAACATGGTTGCAATATGTCCTATTCATGGAGCAGACTATTGTGACAGTAACTAGACAGTGGAGCAGCATGCAATATTAAAATGGGAGAAGATTTAGAAGAATTTATTTACACAAAAATTTCAAATATAAACAAGCTCATTTCTCACACAATGAGACATAATTTGAGAAAACAATTATTTATATGAATTTATTCATTCTTGGTTTAGATCTGATAATATTACATAGGCTCAAAATATCTATCTATCTATCTATCTATCTATATCTATCTCTATCTTATCTATCTATCTATCTATATCTATCTATCTATCTATCTATCTATCTATCTATCTATCTATCTATCTATCTATCTATCTATCTATCTATCTATCTATCTATCTATCTATATAATGATACATTTTACATTCAAATAATCTTTTTGTTGTCAAGACATAATACTATTAGATTATTATAGCAGTGTGGTCTTATTATTGGCTTTTTAATAGAATCATTAAAATATGAAACAACTTATCTGACTGTTACCGTTAGATGCAACAGACATGATTACATGTAATCAAACCTTAAACTAGAGACCCATCCAGATATCCAAATGGATGGTCAAATAATTAATGGAAACATAAATCATCACAATAAATAGGCCTATTACATAAACAAATTTTAAACTATAACTGTAAGGTGACTAATTATTATTCTAAAATATAAACTTTCCATCCACAAGAAATACTCTGAACAATTTGATATTCAGCGTTCAATTAAATAAAACACAAACAACAGATAGCTTTGTTAATACAAGATCAAAGAATGTCTTTTACTGACTAAGAGAATGTATAATAAAATATCTTATATATGACCAGTTATAGTTAGCAAGGTTTAAACTCTGTATACGAGATGGCCATACCCATTACATCATAGAACAGATAAGTAATGCTTAGACATAATGTATCATCTCTTTACTAGTAGATCTAGCTAAATATTAATAACTGGCGCTAAGTAACATAATTGTACTGAATAAGAAATGACAAAATAACCGTCGTTTACATGAAAATAATTAATATATAAAAAATGGTAATTTCTCCTATCCCCCTTTATTTAGTCAAGCACAAGCTATTTCAAACTTGTTATTAACTAAATATTTATCATTTACTAAGAGGGCAAAGAAATATGTGCATTCATGCATGCACCTTCATGGTGATTTTTAACAATAATTCTTGGTGAAGAATTTTGAAAATGCATTTCCAATAGATGTACAATAGACCTTGCCAACTAATTTTCACGGGCTTTTACACTTCGGATCACCACCCAGAGCAGCGGAGGCGGAGTCATGGTTTTCAATGTAGGCTGGATTCTTGTTCTAAACATCTCGGTTTGAACAATGATCTACTGCGTAATACAATTGGAATTCAGATAGGAAAACACTTCTGGTGATAGATTAATTTCTTGTTGTTCAGCATATTCTATTATTAAATGTGTTTATTGTGAAAAAAATTAGAGTAAATGTTTCTTTAGTGAAGTCTGATAGTATCAGTTATCACTTGAAATTGAAATGCCACCAGACGGGATTTGTTTACAATTTAAAATCAATTCAAATGCAATATATCAATGCCGGATTATTGCTCTATCAATCAATACTTTTGTGTAACACAATATGTCTCCAATTTGATGAATATTTTAGATCCAAATAGCACAACCGTTTGTTTATTAGAATTATGCCATCTATGCTGGTGCATTATCATTGACGTGCGCATCCACCATGAGCCTATGGCTAGATGATGCTACACGGAAAATGACCACAAATAAAACAAATCATTGAAGATATCTCTGAATTGTCCTGATAAATTATAGTATTACAACTGCCGTGTCCATTTTCAATATTATTATAAATGGCCAAAGATGTGTATTGAAGAAACACTATGGGAAAGCCACCGCCTATACATAAACTTTTGCTACGAATACGGCAATCCGATTGTATGCTGGAAATGTGTTCTGCAAACTACCACATAGAACTTCCAATTTAATTTACCAAATCAGTCTTCTTTGAATAGAAATATACTAAATATCACCTTATCTTTCATTTTCCTTTACTGACTGTTGGAATCGTGAAGCATTATCACCGGCAACGATCGTTAAAATATATCGTGTACACAGTGAAAAGGAACAGGGATCCAGACTCTGTGATTAACACGACCCAATTGTAGTAGTTCTAAATCCTGCTGCCAGATATCACTAGCTTAATTGGCAAGGTCAATTGAAGCATACAAAAATTTAACCCAGGTGGCTACTGGAATCATTTGAGAAGTTTTAGGATTTATAAGTTAAGGCAGGCAAGGATATCCAAAGTGTGTATTAGATATAATAATAACAGAAACGAATATTTCCAAATATTTGCCATCTTTTGGAAATGTTACTGTTTTACAGCCACCTTTCTGCACATAGTAGGTTAAATGGGCCAAGCAACTTCCAGAAGTAATGAAAGTGAATGATGAAACACCCTTCAGGTGCTAGAGATCTATGACCAATTGCAATACCAGTTAAGCGAAGTAGATGCACCAACAAATCTAGAAGCCACTGATTTGATGTTGCATTAAAACAAATTGCATAATAATGTTATTTAAACAGGTATATTTAAATTAGATTATCTTCCAAGTCAATGCATTGATTCTTTATCATGTCATGTACAAAATAAAGGCCAGCAGTGAAGATTCTAGCATACATTTTTACCACTACTGCAAATACTTTTACCAATAACATAACCTCGAACACTTAAACACCAATAAAAGTTTTTGTTTTCTTTCTTTGTGTGTGAGTGAAATGTGTAATGTTTAACAACAACATACAAGGTCATTTATTGTGGCCTCATTTTAGTCTAAAACAAAAAGTATGTTACCTTCAAAAACAGATTTATAAAGTATAAATGGGTCACTGATATGACAGTACCATCCTTCAGGGGTTAAAATAGCAGTAGTCGGAAGACTACCAGAAATTTGGAAATTATAATCTTTGACAATGATGCCTACTTACCAAAATATAAACCAAAAATCACAGTGGTGGAGTAAATTTTGGAGCAGTTTATTGGAGCAAATTAGTCACACATTACACCAGTTTATTGTTAATAGTTGTCATTGAATATTATTATCAGATAGAAATTAGTTACTAGTCGGATAGCATCACCTTTACTGATATGATAATAAGCCATGTGATGATGATTTCGTTACTTCCCACCGTTTAATCAGCACCCCTTGATTGTAGTGTTGAAAAATGCACACTGATACTTAGCAGCCCTCACACATTGTTCAAATTTAAATTTTGTGTTCAGTGCATTTTTCTAAACATTACGGCTATTTGTGGACTACCAGATAGCTCTAAGGACTACCAGATTTTCTAGCCAGGTAGTTCTGCTGACTACCATAGGTTTTGGAGTTATTTCTACCTCTGTCCTTTCAGAAATTATGGTGTACTTATTATACAAACTTCACTGTTAGTGTTAATCAGTAGTAACTGTTCTAATACTGGATCAGTGCCAGGAATAAAAGTAAGGATAACAATAGGAACATTCTAAAGACTTTACATTAGCATTTGAACCTGTGCTTTTCATATCATCATAAAACTCAGAGAGAGAAATACTTCTTGCTATTCTATCTTGGCTACATAATCTACAATGATCCATCCAGCCAAACTAATAAATCTTGATGTGACTAAGTCAATCAGACACCAAGTGTAAGGTTAATGGGAACTCATCAGATTCAAACTGATGATAACCGACATTCTAGTTCACCTCTCTATCCACTGAACAATCATGTTCCTAGTGTCTATTTAAGCTGACTAAGTCACCCGGGATAGAACCTAAAATCTTGGCTACAGTCTGTACAATTGTTCACTAGGAAATATCAGCAGAAGGCTGGAAGAGGCAGACAAACTCTAATATTAACAGATAACAAAGACATAGAGTTAGTAAATTTTGTCAATTCAGTGTGCCCATCATAAATAGATAAATGCTCATCATTCGCAGTTTATTGCATGGGAAGGTCTACTACCTACAAGAGCTAACTAGAAATGTTATACATAGATCTAAATAGTATTCGCACTTATTAATGTTAAAAATTGTTATGTAGTCTTTATTAATGTCTCCCCCACACAGTAACAGGAACCACATCATTCTGCCATTAATATATAAAATGTCCAGTCTGCTTGAAGCAGTTCTACTTCTACTATAGTTATAGCAACAGAGAGATGTCACCAAATCAGAGAAAGTGGTCTTGAAATGTGAACAATTATATTAATTACCTGAAGCTGCCATAGACGATGAGTAGAATAGAGATGACATAGGTAGAGACACGTGAAGAATCCACCATTGAGTAAGCCCTGTAACAGAGTAACGAAAATTAGATCATTTATAGAATATGGCACAAACATTCACTGATTGCTAATAAACATCATCAATATTAATTAGGGGACTTTGCCTGTAGCAAAGTAGGTGTGATAACTTGATACATGTTAAATGTTTATTAAACAAAGAACAGCAATCTCGACCAATAAAATTATTCTCACAGAATACCAATGCTCATAACCATCAACTGGTAATTACATATGAAACAATGAGTTATCTTTATAATGAACAAAACTTGTTTCATATAAATTAATATTCAGCCATTTCTTTTCATATTGATGCAACACTTTCTACAAATACAATGATGGTGGTTTCTCCTCTACGAAATAGAAAGCTCAACAAACATAAAGGCATGTTACAGGACTATATCTCTTGTTTCCAGGAATGCAAAAATTGGTTCAAGCAGTACAGCAATAAATCTGATAAGCAAGTCTTTTTGTTCAATATACAGTCAAGTGGTGTGCCCAGATGACTACCCATACACATAGCTACAGTAGTACTAACACATAACAAAAACATCCATAAATGCATTTAATACCAAAATAATACAAGACTCGTTTCCCTGTGATAGTCATATTAATCAAGCAAGAATCATATACATGTCATTTTGTACAGTTACAGTGCTGACTATGGTTTTCAATGACCAGTCTTTACTTACACTATATAGGCCGATGAGCCAACATCAGGATTAACCTTCTCATAGAGAATGGGGTTGGCATCCTCATTATCCTCCAACACAGCTTGTATTGACTCCTCAACATTCAAGTAATCCATGCTCATAAGATCAGTATTGTCAAACAAAGACCCAGCCCACAGACGCACTGATATAGATAGAGTGTATGGCGAAGAAAATGATGCACTTTATGTCAACTATCCTGACTCGGAGACAGAGCTGTACCTAATTACTGTTCTGAGAAGTTATCCAGAAGGCAACCGGCACTATCTTGACATTGTTTCCATACTTTGGATAATGAAACTGAAGTGTGTAACTAGAATTTAATATCACCAAAACTTTTAAATCAAAGACAGATCAATATCAAGCTTCAGATCATGTCCACATTATATATTGAAGCTTGCTAGTAGTAGTAGTGAGTTGATTTTTTTAGCTCCCTGGTTCAGTGTGTTCGAGCATATTCAGTGTATGAATGTTCTGAAAACAAATACAAACAATGAGTTCTGTGACATGACTCACTTTGTGAACTCAGCTCAAGCGTTCCATTGACTTGAGGTGCAAAAAAACATATAATTGTATTTAGCAGTATTTCAAATCATTTAAGTCATGCTTGTTAAAACACATTATAAAACACTAAATAAATGTAACACTCAAGAAATATGCAAGGACAAACATGCCAATTATTTCACTCTATCAATGGAAATAAGTTTTTCCCTTTTTTGTGCTATCCTAGTATTGTAATGTATTTTACTATTATAGGTATTTATGTTACTGTATAAAATAAACATATTTAAAAAAAAATCAAATCAATGCAAATAAAGGTATCCCATGAACCATGGTGACCAAGGACAAGAAAATACTTCAAATACTATGGCATACAAAGAACAGCACAGAGAATGGCAGTTATTTACCAGTATGTTAAGATATATAACAATACCATCAACTATAATTAATAAATTCCCACAGACAAGACTAAACATGCCACATAGGAAAGCCAATCAACCATAGGTCAGTCAGTAATAAGGAGACTATATACAACCTAACCTGCTTGACTATAATATAAAGCACAGACTCCTGGATGAAGAAATACTATCAATATAAGAATCATGTCCTGATATCAAACATTGCTTGGTTCATGATATTTTAAGAAGGAAGCAAGTTCAAACTTATCCAGGTCTTTATGACATTCAGTTTTTGTTATCTGGTGTACCACAGGGTTCAGTTCTTGGTCCTCTGGTTTTCACAATGTATACCCGTCCTCTTGGGATCATTGCGCAGCGATATGGGGTTAAATATCACTTGTATGCTGATGACACACAGCTGTATATATCACTGAATCCTGACAATGAGTTAAATTTCTCCTCTTCCTTGAAGAATTTAGAACATTGTATTGCTGATATTTGGCTATGGATGACTCAAAATCTTCTAAATCTAAATGATAATAAAACAAATATTTTATATTTGGCATCACCACATTGTGTTAAATCCCTAAAGACACCAGCATTACAGATGGGTGCATCTTCGATTACCCCTAATGAGTCAGTAAAAAATCTAGGGGTTATTTTTGACCAATGTATTAACATGCATGAACATGTCACATCAGTATGTCAAGCTGCCTACTACCATCTTAAGAACATCCACTGTTTAAAAGCATTCTTGACACAAGAATCACTTGTAACTGTAGTTCATGCCTTTGTTACATCTCGTATAGACTATTGTAACTCCCTGTTATATGGCATATCTAATTATAACATTAATCGCCTTCAGCGAATTCAGAATAGTGCAGCTCGCATTGTAACAAATACTAGAAAATATAATCATATCACCCCAATTCTTCAAAACTACATTGGCTACCTGTTAGACAGCGTATCCATTTCAAGATTCTGTTAATAACTTACAAATCTATTAATGATATGGCACCAGAATACCTGTGTGAACTGGTTTCCATTAGAAAGTCATCCCGAAAACTGAGGTCATCCAGTCAGATACTATTGCAGGTGCCAGTGTCTCGGCTCAAGTCATATGGTGATTGTGCATTTAGTGTTGCAGCCCCCACTTTGTGGAATAAGTTGCCGGCAAATATTAGAAATGCGTCGTATCTTGGATATTTTAAGTCTCTTCTAAAAACACACCTATTTAAGGTCGCTTTCACAGATAAATAATTATTATCTTTTAAATCATTACAGGGTTTTTACAGACATTATTTGGTGTATTTTTATATTACATATTATTTGTACAGCACCTCTGAATGGCTCCTGCTAGTAAGGGCGCATTATTAAATATACATTATTATTATAAAGTATTAAAGATCTACTAGAAAGTGAAACTAATACGATGATAGAATGGTGCAAGCCTACTAGTAATCAGCGTGAGCGCGCGCGCACACGCACATAATCAATCGAATAACCACATTTTAACTATAATTATGATGTGCTGATCTAAACACTGACAGAAGTACCAGTGGTCATGTATAGCATTTGCTACTCCGCAAAATGTACGCAGCAAATTTATCTATTAATAATAGTATACACAACAAGTCAAACATTGTATAGCGTATTATAAGCCTATATTATAAGGTGGGGATGTGGATCAAAAAGCTAAAGATGTTACTAGTAAACATCTTATGAGTTATGGGTGTAGCAAGAACACCAGAATGGCTTAAGCACTCTACTGCTTGTATATAACAAAGGCTATGTAAAAACAAGTGGAAACCAATACTTACACAAAGACACACAAACCCCTGACAAATACTACGGAAATCGTGCAACAATTACATTTCCTAGCCAATACAACAATAGTACTTGTACAGAACCTTGTTTACATGTACAGGAGCATACACCGCCACAAAATAGAGATCTGTGTGCAAACGGCAGCTATCCATGTTCCATTGGTCACAGAACATTATAATAATTGACCCTAGAATCAGAGAATAATATTCTGGGCAGACTCGGATGCAAAACCTGACAAGAAATCAACGTCCATATCCAGAGTTTCGTTCCATTATGACAAGTGCCAGTCCAGTTATTCCCACATTTGGTGGTATGTAATGGCTGAATGCAGCGGTTGCTCAGTAGTCATACCAGTTAACCACCTATCCGCCATACAGCCTACTGGCCTAGTTAAGTAGTAACGACAACAGACGGCTGGCCCAGTGACTAGGATCTCTAGTCCAGATATCTGCTGGCATTACCAGGCTCGGTAAACAAGTGCTGCCGCCTGCTGACGAAACAGTTCACTATCATAACCGGTATGATCGCTACCAGAGATCATAAATGCAGAAAGTAAAAAAACTCAACATCAACCTCATAATAATTATACTGGCCTCATAGCAGCTCTATAACCTCAAAATAACAAAGTAGTGACATATGACGTGTGGGTGTGCGTGCATATATATATATATTATTCTTTGTTAAAATTAATGTAAATAGTTAAATGAGCAGGAATAGCAGTAGCACACACTTATCTGGAACCAAACAAACATGGCATGATTGAGTCACCATCATTTGAATTAACTATTACAACTTATAAATATAAAAATTATTGATATGATCATGAAATATTTAATAAGGGATAATAAGAATATTCTTATCTTAGAAAGTTCACACATCTTAGAGCAATACAATTCTAACATTACACTTTCTAAGCTGACCAATACCATAACTCACATAAGTCCTTTTAATTAATTTATTAGAGTTAAACACGTTTATTCATGACAACAGCTCACGACTTCTGTTATATTACTGTTAATTACAGAATTATATTAGCTTTATGCCTGGAACCTAACTCCAGGTTTATAATTGGAGACACTTTAAAAAGCTGTTACATTGCATGCATGAATACCATTGGAAGGTATTGATAAACTTAATTGGTTTATGCTGTGGCAGCTCTTGAGACACAGATGACAAAAAAAAACATGATTCTGAAAAGTTATATTGCAAAGGAGAAGATGACTGCCAAAATATAGCACTTAATCTGCTCTTCCAAACAAAAAGACAACAGTACTTTAATAATAGACTTCGGCGTTTTGATGAATATAGTCAACTCCAAAGCATTCGGATTAGTAATAACTTAATGCACAGATTCTCATTCATGACCATACTACACTGATATAATGAATCCACCTGGCTGAATCAGACATCTACTGGTAATATCATTATTTAACTGATTACTACTAGTAATGACAAATTTGGCATAGGCTCTTTTATCAAGTAAATCAGTATTAAAACTAAACCGAGTACACATTCTAAATTTTCATAGATCCAACTAAATACAGATTGGATCAATTAAAATCTGCAAATATATCAATTAACAAGTCTTGCTAATATTACAACACACATTTAATAAGCAGGGTTGGCATGTTTCTTCCATGGATGGTAATAACCATGGTAAAAACAGGGGAATAAATCTCAACATTTAACAAATATTAATACATTTTTCATGCTATTCATCACATGTGCACTTTAAAAAATATATAATAGGATACAGTCCTCGTATCTGTTGGTTTGCAACAAATCTTTGGGGACAAATGGAAAAAACTAAAATTTATATGTTTTGAGCAACACATGGAAAATAATTGTACCATAAATACTCGCGGTTAAGGAGGGAAAGGGGAGTTCGCAGAAGCAGTTCGATTTATACGTACATCATATTTCCTACCAGCTGAGGGAAAGATATCTTGGGCCATCCTTAACACACAACTCTCTAGGATTCAACCCAATTAGAGTCAGAGTCAGAACATAATCGCAACATCGGTGCCAATTTATCCATCATTATTCAACAAATAACAATTAGTTTTCACCAAACTATTATGATAGTCATTAACTAATGTTTTTTAATTTCATACTGATTTTATAAACGAAAAATTCTTAGAAGACATAACAGACGACAACTAACAATTCATGTGTGCGTCATGGAATTGCTGATCATGGGATTCAGTAATTGATTAATTTGCTTGGATTATTGGAATCCACTTGTTCATCAATTAATTGCACAAAGGCCCTTTAAAAGCAGCCTCAATTTTGGTATTCCTCACTTCTTATGCAACAGTAGTAAATGATTTGTTAAGAAATGTTTCAACCAAGCCTTCACAATCAAGCACCTTGTGGCATATGCTCTACATCCCAGTTACAAGGGTGCTAAACTCTCACCAGATCATTTGATTGTTGTCACAGACTCTGTGATCCTTGGGAGATTCATTAGGTTTTCTTCCTGGTAAAAACTCAACCCTGTCAATAAGGATATTCATCTCACGCAAATAAATTTACAAAGTTATAACTTTGTAACCAATTCTGCTGTGAACAAAAACATGGACAGTTTTAAGATGTATTTTTCTTGACTAAAACTGAGTAAAGATGCCAACAAATATGTTAAAGAATACAGCCAACAGTATGAAGAGACTTAAACCAATTAAAATGGCATCTGTCATCAACAGTAAAGAAAAGTGTTGTGTAAATGGCAAACTAGAAGAAAAGCAAATATAGGTACCCATAGTCGTCCGGTAACGACCTTGATTGGTTACCACTGACCGGATGTAAGTCCACATATGCTATAATTACCGTAAGTATATTATACTGTGTAACTATATTATAATCATCTTTAAGTCTTACCACCGGTTGTAAAGTCGAACAGTCCTAAGTTGCAAGCTGCGTATAGGTCATAAATTGACTATTACCTGTAAAGTATTCTGGTGAAAGAACAATGAAGCAGTGAAGATAATTAGATTTATTTAATAAAAATGTTATGAAAACAAATCCATCTGTAAATAACATCAGCTAAGTATAAATAAATACATTACTTTTTAAATGACTGGATACAATACAGTAAAACCTATTTACTGACAGGAGAGTAGCAATGAACAAGGATAATATAAACAGGATGATCAAATGAAATAACAGCAGTGTCTCAGCAAGTATAATCTGGTCTCATCATAGCAATTGATTAATTTGTACTAATTGTAGTATAATCATTATGTTATAACTGAGGTATGATACAGGCTCAAACCTGTAAGATGAGCTGGCTACCTTTGGCTCACTCACTCACTCACACACAAAACATCTGCTCACACAGACATATAAAGCCATGTGCTGCTCTGTGGCATCTAAACAACATAGAACCATCTGCTGATGAAAAAAGTTGCAAAACACTAATAATATGCCCCAATATTAATGATTTAATACTAGAAAAAAACCTCACTGTATTCACCTCCCATTAGTATTATTTGGCATAGTTTTTATGTAAGTATGCCCACAGCATGGATATTGAGCATATCGTCATATTACCTGAAAGATAGCCACTAGACTTATTGTTATCCTTGAAATTATTTATAACAGCTGTGCTAAAGTGACATCTGCCACATGAAAATATCTCCTTATGGCTCACTGATTGTTAGCAGCTGCTTGATGCCGTGATGGTCAAGCATTATAGTTGTGACGTGCTTAAGCATGTGGACTGATGAACACTGAATCTCATTTCTAAATTATCTTGGACAAATTTGACTAAGTCATTTTGTTTTAGCTAAATAAACATTATTTAGTCAAACCATTTAAAGGTGTATTTACTCATTTAGTTTATAAATGAATACAAAGAATTGCAGCAAAACTTCAGTTTCTTTGTATGATAAAGATAGCCCACTGTATTACAAGTCAGTTTATAGAGCACTTGCTTTTAAGAGATGTTTAAAGATTTTGTTGACAAATATTTAGAGCCTACAGTTAAAAGCTGCATGATGATACTGATTCCAGTATTTGTAACAGTAATATTGCATGCTCTACATTTAAAAGACTTTTTTACTGGTAATAAATTGGAAGACAATGTATATGTTACACAACAAATATTTAAAACAATAATCATGACAGCAACCAACAGAGTAGAGCGAAGTCTCCAAAACCAGGGCAATGTCTCTAAATCAGTAGTAGGTGAAGTTATCATAACCAGTCCTTCATCACCAAAATCATAACTGATCAAAGATTTTTTAAATGAACACTTCAGATTCACAGTTTGGTGATGACATGCTTGTTACTTTTTGCTAAACAATCCAAATACCAAAGGTCTAACTCTAAGACAAACCCAGAGGTAATTTGCATCATGCATTTGCTTTACTAGAGATCAAATGATTGAATAAAATATAACTCATGCAAATGCATATTGTTTTGAAACATAAGCAGCAAATGAAACAGTGGGTATGTAATACATAAGTACAATAGATGATGCTACTTTACTTAATAATATTTACTCTGAATATATGAAGCCTTTCTCATGTCAAGCTAACAACCCTTCAGCCATAAACTAAATATAGAGGTATCAACTTATAGATACAGTACCATTTTGACAAATAACATGTTCAAAATCAACATGATTTCAGTGAATAAACATATATTATATTCTAATTGCTGTTATTGTAAGGCCATTTTACAAACTATAGCTAATGAATAAAAATTAAGATAGCCCAAATTAGAAACACCCATTAAAGTAATAGCCTGGTCCAATGCAAGCTATTAAAATGAAGTAATTTACAACAGACAACAGTCAGGAATATCTTTGGTAGCTGTCCTCATATATATTCAGCATGCATATTTTAGTAAATAGTATAACTTTACATGTTATCAATTTAAATATTTCTACTGGCAGCAGGAAAAGTATGGCTAAATTAATAAATACCATGATTATTTGAGACAGACAATGGCTGAATGGGATTTGTATTTGATTCTCCTGATCCAACGGATCTATTAATCAGTCTAATGCATGTAATATCTAGATGTTAGTCATCAGATAAGTAAGAACAGTTTTAACTACTACTTCAGTCATATAACCAGATAACTAGGCATATTATTCTGTATGACACATATATTCATATTTGTAATTTGAAAATTTAGTACAGAAATATTAATTAAATTCAGTGTTCTATACAATAAAATTCCCCTTATCCAAAAATATCTGGAACGATTGTTTCTAAAATTGTTGGATCCTGAATCAGTCACCAGTCAGTACCAATTTCCAAACGATTTTGGTGCAAAATATCACAACTCTTTCTTAGTTAGTATTAGTAGCCACAGAAGTATAGACTCTAGTAGTAAGCTATCAGACAGCCCACTGAAAATCAATGGCTGCTAAGTTCATTGAACAATGACCAATATATCTATATAACAGCTGTTGTTACCCTGATCATGTGTAGGCTTCATAATAATAGGCCTGGTTAGTAAGGTAATTGAATGGCTACGAAACAAAGAATAAAACGGTGTTATACATTTATAGCCTAGGATATAGATCTAGATATATTATATATCTCAGGAATCAACATCGTTTATACTACTACTACTGAGACCCGAATCATTTTATGATAATTAACAAAGAACAGCTTACCATTCATAATCCTGTTTTTCTGGAACTGGAACCGGTGACATTGTACTAGTGAAATATTCGGTTGTCACAGTCAATACTGTTGTCTGCCAGACGTCCGCGGAGAACTGCGGTAATTTGCTATTGTCAAAAAGGTTAGAATATCAACGTAAATGCAACATGCACGAGCTCTCACGGCAACGTCTATAGGCCATTGTCTGTTTGAGGCGCACACTCCACTCCGCGTTATGTATCTCGTTCTAACACCCGTAACAACAATGTCATTTCATTCTAGTCAGTGACTGCGTACATAGAATAGATAGAGGGGTCTAGTTCTAGACTAGAGTCTAGTAGAATAGATATGAATATCAATATCTGAATATGCAGGTCGTCCATCAAGTAAAACAAATCATGGCCTTCACTTCATCAACACTTCCACTGAAATACAGCTACCTTTAATACTGTATAACAATCTCCACCAGTGTACCTAATATTCACACAGCGACTGTCTTGTATACATAGAATATACAGTAATATAGATCTAGAGTCTAGTTATCAGGTTATTGTTCACCAGTCTATGTCCGTAAACTACAGTACCTCGGTTATTGATAACCAGTGCTTCCGGACATGCGCACTGCGTGTCTAAACTTTGCCGCTGATGAACACAGAGAAAGGCAGCTGTTTTCTTATTTCAGCTTGCCCGATCAATTACATTCTGCCAGCTGCCATAGTGTTTTACTTATGATCCTATTTAACACCATAGAAGAAGGACGTGAATAATGTATCTCTCTTTATAATCACTCACATGAACTTGCATATGTGTGTGTGTGTGTTCACAATAAAAAGATAGATTTGTCGGGTTTTTAAAAATGTATTAATGACACTGCTGTTCACCACACGCATTCTACTAGCTGTGGCTGTTATGAATTCAATAAACACAAGCAATATAATTATATGGAAGAATATATTGAAAATACTTCTATATTTACATCAAGAACACAAAATATTGTAAATATTTCAAAATTATATATAGGGGCGGATGTGGTCCACAAGGGGGCATGCGGTGACGTGCTAGCTTTCATCTCAATTAAGCAAGTGCCAATATATAATATAGACATGCTAGAAGAGTAAATCACCCAGATCCGTCTCTCTCTCTCTCTCTCTCTCTCTCTCTTACTCAATCTATTTCATCTGTAAGTTCGTCAGTCTCTAAGTAAAAGGCCTATTACTCAATTAATGGAACAGCGGAGCGATCTCCATGAATTATTTTTAAATGTCGCTGAATATATTTTGACGCGAACTGTTGCCAAAGGCCGTTTATATATATAGATCTATAATATTTAAATTTTTTAAGCTCTCTGATGCTACCATGCACCGCTTATAACAAGGACTGAAGGAGCATGTATGAGAAAATAAATAATCTGTGTCACAACAAGTTGTATTTATTACTGTGTTTTGTTTGTTATTGCATATGGACATATTACAGCAAGATCCTATGTCACAATTGTGCTTTATAATGGTGTCGAGAATGTGTAGGATTTTTTTGTCATGATATATCTTACAGATATATGAATTATACTAGGTTGACATCTCTGAAGTAAATTGTCATTATTAATAAGAGATAAAAAATACATGACAGCGTTTAATTCATAGTCATAAATTAAACAGATTAAAATTATTCAATCTAGATCTACTTGAACCCAGAGTATATAATTATTTGATTCTGCGCATTTTACGTGCTGGTGTATGTAAATGTGTGTTAGTTTATGCATGTTCATAACATGGAAACGTAATTACTGTTTATTGCAACCTGTGGTTTAAATGGGTTTATTACGTGTATAAATACCATCAGCTTGTAAGAGTTTGTTGAAATATTATTATATTACATAGT
This sequence comes from Paralvinella palmiformis, assembly GCA_025642065.1. NCBI lineage: Eukaryota > Metazoa > Annelida > Polychaeta > Terebellida > Alvinellidae > Paralvinella > Paralvinella palmiformis. The sequence goes on from JAODUP010000003.1 coordinate 1,296,674, forward strand.
ATTTGTACAGCGCCTTTGAATGGCTCGTGCTAGTAAGGGCGCTTTATTAAATATACATTATTATTATTATATAACCTGTACATGCATAACCTTTAGCAGCGTTGGAAGTAAGAGCCAGCCCGGATGCCCCGGGTCGACACTTCTTGACCCGGGCGTACATATTTCTGTAGTTGCCAGCCCGGTAGGTCTGCTGATATTCAACCTATTTTACGTTTCGTACGGCAAATAAAACCGTTAAAATATTAAGAAACAAAAATTTATTCAATGAACAAACCCAGATTTTTATTTGCCATTTTCAACGTGTTGTTTTCCTGCAAATGAAGGCGGAAGTCTCATCACGTGTTCGCGGAAATTGTCGTGTTTATTTTTAACGCATGCTCTTGTTGACATCTGAAGCATTGGTACGACGGTGGTGATTGGCCAAATATCAATGGAATCTCTTCTTTCAACCAACCACCACTCTATTTACAGACATGGCACTGATAATTACCTGGGAAATTTAAATCTCACACTCTTGCACATCGTTATATGGGGATTGGATCCCACAAAAAGAAGATATTTAATTTTATGTTCAAATAAAGATGGAGAAATAAACCTGTTGAAAATAAGCTTAGAACTATTTTTTTCTTGGCTTCGCCACACCTACATTTGTAAACCCATTTCCATTGACAATTATTCACCCCATCATGCATAAATGATCAACTATTATGCCCCTTTGCACCTGTATTATTATTTGTAGCCTATACATTGTCATTAACTGTTCTCATGCACTTCCAGCTTGCTTTACGGTTTCTGGGCTTCTATTCTCTTGCGGTACCTGGGCCAGCAACCTTTCATCGGGGGCGGATAATTTTAGAACTTGCCAGCCCTGGTGTCTGATAATTAGTTTACGGAATTTCCATCACTGCCTTTACACACACACACACACACACACACACACACACACACACACACACACACACACACACACACACACACACACACACACACACACACACACACACACACACAGAGAGAGAGAGAGAGAGAGAGAGTTTTATTATAAAAATACAACATTTTAGTTTATAAAAACATAATATATATAATATATCCTCTTAAAACTTTAAATATGCAGACTAGTCAAGATGTATAATAACAATCTAAATTATGTATTAATAGTTATATGTCAATAAATGAAAGTCTTAAATCCTGAACCGTGTGATACAACTACAGTTAGCTATGTATTATCATTACAATATTTAACGGAACCCCCTGCAGTTGCAAGTGACCATTAAACGATTTTTTTAAATTGTCCGACTGCGTTGTAAATTGATTGATTAATGATTTTTACATACTGGGAAAAACGTAAAAATAACCCAGATGTAATGCACCCCTGTAGATGCAAGACAATATGCCAAATGATACCGTGCGTGTGTGTCAAAATTATATAAGGTTTAAATTAATTATCGGATCATTATGTGATCATTAATCATACAGCACAAAGTCCCATATATATTATAGTGTACGCAATGATGATGAAGTTATATGAACCTATAGTTGTATATGTATCGATATCTAACCCCAATTACCAGATTACGATCGGTGGGAAAGCCTGTCATAGTCAAGTATATCTATATGCGTGATTTAATTAATTATATTGAGCCATAACTATGGGATTCAGTTTTTATAGCAAACAAGTGAAGTATATGCATAAAAGGATTTGTCTTTTCCACGTCACGTGTTAAGTAAATAATCCGTCGTTAAGTAATTTCAGATAGTTATTAACTGGCATTTTATCAAACATTTTAATTAGTATATGTATATGTTCCTTATCTTTAGGTCATAATTAAGGAATCCACAAAACTAGCTGTTCCTCAAGTTAGTTCTCGTAATCAGTCAATTATGATATTTGTTAACTATATGTACATTAAAAGATACTATTCGGGAATGTTAGACATATACGGTCATCGGCTTTTTACTTAATTTTAAAAATATAGTTTAGTGTTTGTATCTCACAAACTTAATGAAATTATACGTCCCTGGTACTTTAATTGTATTTAGACCAGAAAACGCATACAGAGACTGTCCTGTGTATATAGGTCCTTTGTGATTGAATAATAGAATATATATTTTAAAACAGCGTATTTTTGTATCGATTATTACATAATTCGGAGGTTGGCGAGGTCCAAAATTAAAAAAAAAACAACGAACGAAACTATTTTATATTTAATATTGAATGTTATATACATTCACCTTCTATAATGTTAAAGGGACAGTCCACCCTCAGAAAATATTTAAAAAATATGTAATGCTTAATTAGAACAGTAACCAAAAATTCCACAATAATAATCACGAAATATACCTGATATCATAGATATATAGAAATAATCCAAATCATTGGAGGGCCGCCATTACGGCTGCATCGGAAGCCAGATTCGAAGGCGGGAAGGAGAAAACTGAAATGCTCTGACGTCACATGGGCGATCTCTGTACTGACGCGGATTAGTTTCTCTTGAACGTTAATTTCTGAGCCATTTTGATTTATCTTCCTCTTGTAAGGATCCTTCTGGCTTATATGGTTGTATGTCATTCATGACGTAATTTTAACAAGATAATGCCATTTAGTTCTGGAATAATTCTTTGCTCACACTTGTTTACATGCTTTTGTACGGGCTCTATAGACTTCAGGTCAACCGGATACGCTGAAGTGACGTCAGTATTCAGGAGCTTTCGGTCTCTGTCTAGCTTCAAAATGGCGGCGCACACAGGCTAGCTATTAAAAGTCGATTAATCAGCACTTTGAACTGGATTATTTAATATGTGGGTGATCGTTTACACAATTTGAAATTATTTATGATATTTGTGAGTATCTGTATTAGTCCTCAAAATTTGAAATGAAGGTGGACTATCCCTTTAAGCAAGTCACTCGCGTCTTAATACAGACTTCGATACCATGCTATCAAATCCCAGTATAACATCAATTTGTGAGGTATTTTATCCAACAGTAAATATTACCGTAATTATAGCTCATGGTACAAATGTATCCAGCTCTCTTTACAATAGAATTTGAGTGTTCATTGCAAAGTTATTTCCACCCACGTCTAGTAATTATATATTAAGCGCATTATAATACCTATCCTAACAGCGGAAAAAGATTGCCACTGTTGGGACATATTTTTAAATTTCGCTCTTTAATTCAAATGGAAAAACAGAACTAGATATCTCACCTTGAGGCATTACAGCTACGTCGACATCGGCCAGATAACATTCTGTGCCTTAATTTAATCAAAGCTACCTTTAAAGCTGCCACGTGGTGAATAGCAATTGCATGGCGGTTCGAGGTAGTCACTATTTTTCATGATTCCTATGAAGGTTTATAACCCCAAAACAGCCGGTGTAACAACTCTAATTCAGGATTTAAAAGAATCTGGCGTATGTTTGTGCTTGATAATCGGCTAATGACATGCTCATTTTATATTCACTTTATATATTTAAAAACATGTGAATGTTTATACCTATATTCCCAAAAGGGCTATAATTGTAGTCAGAACTGGAACATATAACGGTGACATTCTGGAGAATGGGATACAATCACCCAACCTAACAGCCAAGCAAACGACCATCCGTATTATTATTATTATTATTATTATTATTATACCAAAAATTATAAAACACTCTAAGATAAACTTATGAAAAACCAGATATAACAAATAAAATGTGATTATTTCATAACATACTGTATGATGTAATAAAGCTAAATTGGAATATATAAAACTGATTAAAAATAAATAATAATCACTAAAATGGCTGGAGAATAAATGTGTTTTCAGCAGCTTCTTAAAAATGTTCGGTGTTTTGGAGAATGTGGGCTGGGAGTATTCCATAGCTTGGCTGCTGAACACTGAAATTCTCTTTCGCCATAACTAGATGTACTAGTACTAACCCTTGGAACCACCAATGTCAACATGTCAGAGATGTATTTTGGAACCTGTTCGTGTAGGGCTTTATACGTGTGCATTAGGGTTTTTGCACTTGTTAAGTAACGCCTAATGTGCCCATTGTTGCGAAGTTGGTGATAGCCAGACCTACAGATACAATTCAACTGTTGCTCATTATTCAATGCAGAGTCAAAGATAACATCTACATTCCTCACAGTATTCACTGATGTTATATTAATGTCACCAAAACAAACAGTAACGTTTGCCATATGGAGGGCATTATGCTTAGAACAGCATAACTTCCGTCTTGTCACTGTTCAGTTTGAGCATGTTTGTACGCATCCATACGTAGCTTGCACTACTGTAACGCTTTTCTCAATGGACTCCCCCAGACACACCTATCCCTCCACGTCAGTGAGACAGGGATTGCGCTTTCACAACATCTTCCTTCGGCTTGAATGAGACGTATAGCTGTGTGTCATCTCTATAAAAATGGTAAGAAAGTCCATGCCGACGAATAATGGCTCCTAGAGGCTTTGCGTACATGGTGTATTTCTTCCAGTCGAGTACCCAGCCTTGTGGTACGCCAACTTTCCGGAGAACCCGCTATTTGTAACCACTACCTGGGAGCGGTCGGTAAGTTACGATACTATCTATTTGAAAGCTGCTTCAGAGATTCCGAATACATTCTCAAAGCGACTCAACTAGATTCCATGACCGAGAGTATCAAACGCACCTGACAGATCGAGTATGACCAACACTGTGACACAACAACTATCAAGGGACTCGATGATATCGCTTTGTACCTTTACGGTAAGCTGACTGGAGATCCATTATCCACCAAGTGACGTTCAATACAACCTTCTCTAACACCTTGGAAATGAACAGTTGGTTGGATACGGGTTTGTGTTTTTTTAGAATGTCGGGATCGAGTGTTGGTTTCTTAAGTAGTGGTCATAAAACCTAAATGCAGGAGGCACACGACCACTATCCATGGAGACATTGACAATCGCGGTGATGATAGTAACTCACCAACACACAACTTTAGAAGTCATCTGGGCACCGGATCAAGACTACAGGATTTACTAGGTGACTTCATGATGAGTCTTCACTTCATCCTCTGAGGCGTGAGTAAACCTCTCCAGTGGTGTATTTACAGATGAGGTAGCGATGTCCTGGTCAATATCGTGCGCCTTATCGTCGAGAAAGAGCTAAACATCTCAGTTAGTTAACTGGGAGTCCCTTTCTGGGGTAGAGATATTGATCCTCTGCCGCCAAGCAGGTATGTGGCCACTTTTTATGTACCCTTCTGGTCATAATCACAGCCAGTTATCTTTTCAGAATAGTAAGCTATCCTGGTTTGTTTTATAAGTTTATTCACAGTCAACAGTCAAGCGACTCTTTTGCCATCGTCGTTCCAGCTTCCGTCGGAGATATTTAGCTTCATGTAATGTATCGGTGTACCGTGGACAATCAGGACACCCTGTAGCGGTTCTAGTACGAAGAGGTGCATGCTTATCAATCAGTGATGATATTGCGTTGGCAAAAGCAGTTACCAAACCACTAAATCACCTTGCGTAGTTTGTAACATGGAGGAAACTACGATATCATGCTATGAAAGCCTCCACACCTATGGCACGTAGTTTCCTATAGGAAATAGTTGTCTGCATGTGAGCAGGTCTGATCAGCGTTGTGGTGAAGCCTATAGTGAAGTGGTCACGTGTGAGTTTTCCAAGGTGGTCGCAGTCCCGGATCAATGATGGTAACATCCGATATGATGTGTCTGGTGTGCCTGCTGATCACGACGTCTAATGCATGCCAGAACAGATGAGTCGGTTCACGTTCATGTTGTAGACCACACGCTTTGATTGTATCCATAAATCGCTCAGCATCACGATCGTTTTCGACATCAACATGACAGTTAAGGTATCAACTAATTAAAATCTCATTGTTGTGGGTGGTGTAACCGGCGATAAATATAGACCACTGGTCCAAGAAGTCAGGGATGGTCGAGCCATTCTCTTTTGACAGTGGGGGTCGATACACGACAGCGAGACACACCGTCATCTCATTGTTCTGGGTGGAGTAACCGGCGAGAAATGTAGACCACTGGTCCAAAAAGTCAGGGATGGTCGAGCCATTCTCTTTTGATAGTAGGGGTCGATACACGACAGCGAGACACACCGTCATCTCTTCTGTATTCATGTCTTCAAAGTCCATGTCTTCAAAGTTTGTGTAGTTGCCAGTAGTACTGCAGCCGAGAAGGCGGAATGGTATAGTAAACTTGTATAGCAAATCCATACACCCTCACTCTCTACTACCGGGGCAGGGTACATGTATCATGCTATATCCTATATATGCTATATGCTATAACTCGGTAATGCATTTCTTGTCCACTGATGTCCTCAGCCATGTGTCTGTGAAAGCAACACCAAAGTCCTGTGTAACAATATAGTCACTCGGAGACAAAGCTTTGTTCTTGATTGATCTTGGATTAAAGGCAACATACTTGGAGAGACGTTTTCAAATGTTGAACATGAACAGTTACATTTAAATTTCACTGAAGTGTTCTTGTTTACACCCAGTCTACTGGCTTGTTTATGTTGATATGTACACGATCCACTTCTATAAGTTGTTATTACAGCAATAGACCTCCAACGCTTCGTTTCTGCACAACACCCCTTCACTATAGGAATTACCTGGCATATATTCAAGCTCTTTATTGTTGTAAACAACTCACTGGGCAGAGTTGAATAGTTCATTGATATTAACACAGAGTTCAGAGCACTGTTGGTGTAGGCCAGGGTTGCCATGGGGACAATGAGTAATAACTGCCCAATGAATGACTGATATCTAAAAGTTAATCCAGATATTACGCAGCTATCTAGACTTCGTTATAATTCAACATCAGGATCCATGTATACTCACTAAACTGCAGATACCAACTAATAATTACCATGATTTTATCACATATTCTAACAGTTTTATGCAGAAATATTGAAAAAATGTTAGCAATGGTTATTTATTAATACAAGCAGTAATAAAATTTACATATTTTACCACTATTATAATATTTATCTACATTGTGTAATATGATATGTATTTGTAACAACCTCAAATGATTTGTTTGGCATTCTTAGTAATTGTGTGTGAATGATTGTGCATTTGTTTTAGCCATGTATGTTAAGGTACAGGCATAGAGAATCTCGAAGCGTGAATTCACTCGGAGTGATTCTTCAGGGGACTGATTCCAGAGAGGTGGCTTTTCATGCTGAGACATGTGCAATGTTTCACCACACACATATATATATATATATATATATATACATATGTGTGTGTGTGTGTGTTGTGAAAAATCTATGTAGATACGGAATCTGAATGATTGCAAATGTAGCATGCTATTAAGACAAAAAACAGTAATGATGAACAGACACCTCAATTTTTTAATAAATAACCAAAACTCTGTCATTTCACCTACTAGATCATTTATTCAAAATTCTGCCATCATCTAAAAGAACATAAATATCAGCAACGTTTCTAAGTGAACCATACAGACATCTTAAGTGGTTTGAGATTGCAGCCCATAACCGTAGTGTTACCAACTGCTGCCAGATGTCGCACTAGTTGTGAATATTGTCTATTAAGCATGTGTTCTCAGAAATCTATGGTTAGTAAAGTTGACTTACTACAAAGTATCACCAAGCCATTAAAACTTTGGACCTTAAGAATATGGTCTTAAATTATCTGAATACTGAAATTATGATACATTTACCTGCTAGTAAACATAAATTGTCTAACATTATTCCACAGGTGTCAGATGATAATAATTAAGTCAGTAAATAGACCATAAAAATATTATAAAATCAAGTAAAAAAGTTATTACAAGTAGAAAATACTAATGTGCATAAATTATATTCTGCTAGAATTTTCACACATGAATCAGACATGAATGTTCTATATATAATTAATCAGTTTGGAATTTGAATTAAACAAAGTAATTTGTATTTATAATTAATTACATTAGCAATGTATTTGATAATTATGTTAGCTCAATTACTATGAGACTACGCTATTAAATGTTGGTGTTCTGTATGCATAGGACTTTAAAAATATGTATCCATTGGAAATTTGCCACCATTGTGTTTAATGGACAAGTCATCTTTGATTTACTGAAGTGACTTATATGAAAAAATCTTTCATTTCAAATTAGCTCGTTACATATGCTACTGATTCTTTAATAATGATGAGGCCACAACTCAATTAACAATGGTATACAATATTATCATAAGTAACAATTGAAGGGAATCAGTGAGCCACCATCAAATAAGAAAATTTAGCACTGACTATGTTTTCAATGTCTGAACAAAGTCTTAATTTCAAATTTTAAGGATTGAAACTTGTCTAGTACAGTTTTATCTAAAACAGAATGAGTATATGTACTTCCTTAAATAGTAAATCTACATGGTATCTATAGAGCAATCACTTTGGCACATGACAAGCATGGATACTTGTCTAATTCAGCTGTAATATCAACTATATTGTTTGTTAAATATATTATTTGTGAATGACCTTTAACACTTGTTGAATATAACATATTTTAGACCTTGGTTCTTATCTACATTTTGTTCAGTTTAATAGCTAAACTGTATCATAGAAATAAGCAATTATTGAAATAAAAAAGAGTTTTAGGCAGATAGCACATTTCATTCCGATGCTAAATCTAAACCGTCAAAGATTTCATTTCCAGAATCCAAAAGAGCCCTTGTCTGATATGGATACATCTTATATAGATAAAGAAGCATGCTTTCAATGCAAAGAGAATTGTCTAAACAGTCGAATAGTACAGGTAGGTATGTTTGAATGAAGGGATGTGTAAGCCAAAAGGTATCTGTGTATAATGCACACTCATGCATAATGCGCATCTCTTGTTGACCAGAAAAATGTCTGAAAAACCTAGTTTGGGTGTATAATGCGCAGGATAAACGAGGATAAGCCGGCAGCTGGACTTGGGCACCTTTTTTTCCATAATTACATGACAGCCTGATACAGATTTTGCTCCTATGGTCTCCAAAAAGATCAAAAGCAGTTCGTCATAACCTTTATTTCCATTTGTAATTGCTTTGATGTTATAATTAATAAACAAACTTGTCTCAGTTGTAAGTAGTGACTTCTATTGTTTCACTAATCAATGAAATATGAAGCATGTAGATCTATAAGTCGAGATGTTTTGTCAGTTTTTACAGTAGTTTATTTATGTTCGCACTTGTATATTGTTCGCACTTGTATATCATTTGGTAATTAAAGGAGATAAAAGAATATAATTAGACACAAGGAAATTAACTGATTTATTATAATAATCATGTTCACAGTATTATAAATAGCAATGCCTATATTCTTTTATCAGCGCTAGCCTCATCAAGGCAATATTTTTGATGGCAATTTTAAGTAGATCTCTGCAAAGTTCGAATTATTTATGTCTTTTTTGGTGAGGGGGAGTTATAATTAGTTTAATTTTACAAGATTTCTAGGCTTGAAGACTGATTTACTGTAGAAATAACTGAAATAGTTTCGAAGTGGAACTGATCTGTCACCATCTTGGATTAGGCTGCATGGTAGCCTAATTGGCTTCAGCTGGTGTTCAAGCAGGTTGGCGCGAAAATAATAATAAAAGTCAATATTATTTCCAGACATAAAACAGGTATTTAAAAAAATTGCCGAAGCAATAAAATATATCAGTCTGTCAATTTTTTTTCTTTAAAAAAATGGACACATATTTAGTTGTGGTGTATAATGTGCACCCCCAAAAAACGACGGAATCAGTGAAAAAAGGTGCATGTTATACATGGAAGATTACAGTAAGTATTGTTCACATGCAACAATGTGTTATCTCAGCAAGAATGGACTTTTCAACCATATAAGATAACAGCACATGTGTATGGACAGTTTATATGAGATGGAAGTCACTGGCACTTCTTTTAAAAAAAACGCCTGTACAAATTAATTTACATGCTTTTATTCTGTACAGTAATATACAAAGTAACAAAAGATAACGTATGTTCACCGACGACGAATAGCATATTTGCCTTTCTGCAACTGTGTGACATATACTCTCAATTTACCATTGTCTGATGTTCTTCTGAGCCACAACTGTAATGAAAATTATACACAGTAAAGATAGTTGTTTAACATTTATATAATATTAAATAATGGAAAAGTGATACCATCAAAAGGAGAACATAAGTATATATTAAAGGTTTTTTAACTGGCATTCATTACAACTATTGTTACTTACCTCTTGTGTCCCTACACAGTTAATAACTGCACTCACTTTCCCTGCCTCTTTGGATTCTAAAAATACAGGCTGCCCTCTGTGGAACCTAAAAAATGCAAGCATAGTGTATTTCATCTTTTGATTAACCAATAATTTATTAAGTATTTTTTCTAAAAATGCACTTATTCAATTAGCAGTACTCTGTGTGTTGAAACCATTTCTCTGAACTATATATTACAATCTTTAACGTGAAAATGAAAGGAATACATGAAATTATCATAAACTGTGTTAAGTTGACACAAAATCTAATATTAAAAATGCAGCATGTTGATGGGAATCAATACAAACAACAAGCAAGAATCAAAGGTGATTAGATAAAACCATGGTACCAAATGTTTATTATCTGCACCTGTATAAAAAAAATATATAAAAATTCAACTGACCACTTCTTGTCATAATACAACTTTCCATCATCAATTCTGGCATCAAATGGGAAGTCGTTAGAGGCAGGACTTGTAATCAGTGAAGTTATCTGTGGCTTCTTACTGATGGGTTTTCCACTTATCTTATTAATTATTTTCAAATCATCAAGAATTTCGTCTTCTGAGAGGCAGTAGTTTAGCTGAGGTACATATATTAAGGGATTTTATGTGAAAGAAATTATCCTTCATGCATCCCCTTTTCATCTATATTATTAACCAACAGCTTTGTGAGCAGTAAAATTCACTTTGATAACATGATCACTATTAATGTCTGGTTCATATCAATTTATCAAGTCAAACATCAGCAACATTTCTTGGTTATAATAAGATACTGACAGTGCAATTAAAGATGTGAAATCTTGTTATAAATGCTAGCTGAAACCATGACGATGGCATTTGCTTGCAAGCAATCTACTAGCCTATAATGATTGGGTTTATTGTTAACATACAAAACGATATAAGGTTATATTTGAGAAATGTGGACCTACGTAAGCTGGTGATAAACACTTTCAGTTAGCCAATTTGACAAAAACCTGAATTTAGATTAGTCAAAATGACTAAAAATTGGTTTTTAAATGTCCTGCAGAAAAAGTGCTGTACATGTACACACAAACACACACACTTCTAAGATTTAGACATTGTAGGGAAGTTCCCACTAAAGTCTTAAGAAAGTATGGGATACTGACAATAATTGGCAGACTAAGAGTGACATGAACCACCAGAATCACAGAATCAGTGGTGACTTAAGTATAAGTGATGTCAAACATTACCCAAGACACCAAAAGTGGTTCAACAGTTCTGTTTCTCAGTTCAACACTACAAATAAGCAATAGATCTAGGCTTATGATTGCACCATGATTATGACTTGTTGTATACACCAATCCACAAATAAAAATAGCTACTTTCATTCAATACACGTAGACTGCTTGGCCAGATCAGAAAATTAGCTGTGAAAGATTCTTCATTTTAATATATTTATTTGTTCACATTTGAATACCTACTTTCTCATTTATTCATATACATATTTAAATAAATTATGAATCAATAACATATCCATTGTAATTAAATAGATTCTGTCAAAGGTAAATATAACTGACTAGTTTCATTATCATATGAAATAAATTTACATAAGTATTATGAAAAGGATATCAGGTGATGGTTTTCTGCGCTTCTCTGGTATTGGAAGAGGATCATTTGGTCTGCGGCGTAGCTTTCTTGTCATTACAGCTTTTACCTCCATTGAATCTGAAAATATAGAACCTAAAAACCATTATTGTTTATCTAAAGAAGTACAAAATGATTCATATACAATAATGTATTATTTATTAACACACTTGTGTTCCCACTGAAATTTTGCAGATTGATGAATCAGACTTGCTTTTTAGTCCATCTGGCATGTTTACCCGTTGGTGTTTATCAGACACACTGTAGACACTATGTGACTAATGTTTTAAATTATTGAAAATCTTAAACTGATGGCATGCAGTTTATATAGAAGGTGTCTTAAATTTGTCATTTAATGCAGTATAAAAAGTTAACTGAAATAATTCTGCATAGTTTGACAGTATATTTCTTACATGACTGCACATATCATTCAATTTATATAAGTAATTTTTTTAAACTAAGAATATTAATTGTTTCAATAAACACTAATCTGGAGTAGAGTATTACTATTAGTGTGGTTGTTTTGCACTGTCATAATACAGACATGGACCTAATTACAGGACAAAACATAACCCAATTAATGCCCCATAGCTAAAGATATTTATGCTAAATGACAGCTTTAGGAACAACTTTTATTGTGGACAAATTGTGAAATGGTAAAATGAACTTAATAAATAATGATAATAGAGAAGATTTAGTAAAGTGCTCTTACTAGCAGGAGCCATTCAAATGTGTTGTTTAAGTTGTATGCAAAAATCAAATAAGATATTTGAATGACAGACAAGATTTATTGCTGAAAGCAACCTTGTATAGGTGTGTTTTAAAATAGATTAAAACCTTTTGAGAGACAGTGCATTTCTAATATCCATCAGGAACCTGTTCCATAAAGTTGGGGCTGCAACACAAAATGTGCAAGTCCCACAAGACCTACAATATTATCCAGACCTGGGGGGTTACATTTTGTATCTAGATACCCTATATCTAGATACTTTTTCAATGTAATTGACATGTATCTAGACACATTTGTAAATTTTTCAACTGTAATTGTAACTTATCTAGATACATTGCAAAAGTATCTGAATTTCAGATACATTTTAGATACATGATTATTTTAAATAGTCATATATGTAATTGCATATTTTAACACTAATAAAGACTGTCATTAATACTATATAATTTTAAAATACACCCTGACAATTAATTGAGTGGCCTTTAATACAAATTATTAGGAGAGCTATGGTAATTGTCTCACTTTTGATTGAATCTTTCATTTTTAAGTTACAATTATGAACTGGGAAATATGATCAACTTGTACTAATCATGAAAGCCATATATTGAAGCCATCAGGCAGATCATATCATGACACTAGAAACACAAATAGGGTTTGTAGGATGTGTTCTGGCCAAATCATTTATAAACCCAGAAATTCATACGAATGAACTCTAAGTAACACATTTGTATTAAAGTTGACAATATGTGAATCAATATGACCATATAAATGTTATAACTGAAAATGAATAAACCTGAAAAATATTGACTAGTCTTGTCATGTTCTTGCACACACAAATATACACCCAATTACAACATACATCACACAGAAAATATAACTGTAAATGTATCTAGATACATTTGGAATGTAACTGTAACTTATCTAGATACATTCATAAATACTGTATCTAGATACATAACTGTATCTGAGCACATTTCAATGTAACTGTAAGTTATCTAGATACATTTGAAATAGTGCAGCTCACATTGTAACAGATACTAGAAAATATGATCAAATCGCCCCAATTCTTCAAAAACTACATTGGCTACCTGTTAGACAGCGTATCCATTTCAAGATTCTATTAATAACTTACAAATCTATTAATGATATGTCACCAGAATACTTGTGTGAACTGGTTTCCATTAGAAAGTCATCCCCGAAAACTGAGGTCATCCAGTCAGATACTATTGCAGGTGCCAGTGTCTTGGCTCAAGTCATATGATGATTGTGTGTTTAGTGTTGCAGCTCCCACTTTGTGGAATAGGTTGCCGCCAAATATTAGAAATGCGTCGTCTTTTGGAAATTTTAAGTCTCTTCTAAAACACACCTATTTAAGGTCACTTTCACAGATAAATCATTATTATCTTTTAAATCATTACAGGGTTTTTACAGACATATTATTTGGGGTATTATTATATTACATATTATTTGTACAGCGCCTTTGAATGGCTCCTGCTAGTAAGAGCACTTTATTAAATATACATTATTATTATTAAATATACATTATTATTATGTATCTGCCCCAAGTGTGATAGCATCTGAATGGATGACCAGAGTTTTGGGGTACCTGAGAGTGATATTTGTTTGGCACAGTCAATCACTCAATATTAGAAATGACAAAAGAAATTACACATAGCCAGATTAATGAATTTGAGTTGTAAGCTTTATGTGCATTTTATTATCAAAATAACAGAAGGATAAATAACTGATATATTACTGTAATTTAACCTGGGAACTGTATATTTCTTTTAAATAGCATGCTAACTATCACTAGATCAGATTCCTAGTGTGTTATTTAAACAATTGTCAATATTAGCTATTACCTCCAGTCAGCTCCATAGTGTTTCTTTCTGACTCAACTTGTCGTTTTTTCTCTTCAAGGTCTAGGATCAGTTGTTCTTTCAAGTCAATTTTCTTTTCCTGAATAAGAAGGATATGAGAAACTGAACATCCACCAATTAAAATATTGGAAATGCACTCTAAAGGACAACACTATATCCCCAAATTCAATCCTGTTTGCAAAATACCCAAAACAAAAATTTAACCATTGATGTGTCTATTTATCCAACTAAAGACATAAGCATACAGTCTCTGGTGTGTGTGTGTGTGCATTTCAAGATCTAGGTATGTACATTATATAAAATTAAATATAAAATATAACACAAGGTGTTATATTCTAAGCAAACCTAAAGATTTATTATCATAAATAATAACAGCTAAAAAACATACCTCAAATTCTTTGGCAGCAGCTTTTTTCTCTTTGATATATTCATTTTCTACCAACTCCATCTGTAAGATTTAAGATACATGTAATAGCAAAAAATTATTTGGGAATATTTAGCAAACAACAATCAAACAATATACTCCAAGACAATAGTCCTCTGATAGATAACTAGGTATAAGAACCTCGAACAGTTACACAAAAGCCTTAAGTTAGCCAACACTAATGAATAGGATAAAAGTTTATCAGCTAATCCTGAACAATACTGTATTGGTATTAAACAGTAGCTTATTTCATATCTTAAAGCCATGATCAATGTGGACTTTAAAGCTTGCTGCTGTGGAGGGCTACTTAGGCCTTCAGCCCATATAACTCAAGGGTTTAGAATTTAAAAAAAAATTAAATGAGTAAACATCATAGTCCCAACTAATGTCATATTCACCACTGTTTAAGACTCTTTTGTTAGAATTGGTTGTGAACACACAGACAAATAAACAAACAACACATTTGTTTTTATTTATATAGATGAGGAGAATTTATCATATATTTGACAGTTACAAACAGCTTTTAGTGAAATCCATATATATATATATATGTTTCTAATTAAAACAACAGCTATTCATTCAATCTGTAATAGCAAAGTGTATGCTTATTGTTGTGTTGAATAACCTATAAATTTGAAAAATCAGGTTTTGAAAATACCACATGAGCTTGAATAAAACTTTAGAATATTTCGAGAAAACTTAATACAGAGGAAGGGTAAAGATCTGTGTTCAGGATGGAAACAGAAAGGCTGGATGTAGTTGGAGTAACTGTTTCATGGATGAGAGTGTGATAAGAGTTGTAAAGCTAAAAGGAGGTGGAGAGCAATTAGACAGATAAAAAGTGGGAAGGGAGGTGGTTTGACATAGTTAGTTGGTGAAATCATTTTTGCAGCTGATCAGACCAAGGTGAAGAATGGGATGAAGATCTATGAAATGGTGATAGAAGAGGGAAATATACTCAGGGAGTGGGAGCTAGGTACTCGTTACACTGATGTTCAAGGGAAAGACAATCTACTTGAGTGTGGGTCGGGGGGGGGGGGGTGACTACTAGAACATGGAATGAAGGTACTGGAGACTGTTAAGAGAAAAAATTATTACTGATGGAATGCAATTTGGATTTATGATCAGGAAAGCAATGACTGGTGCAGCATCTGCAATAAATGTTTCTGGTGAAAAAGAAGGCATTTGTTGTTAGTGGCTGAGAGCATGGGGGAGGCATTATGATGGCAAGAGTGCATGGAAGCAAAAGGGTTGAAGATTAACATCAACCTAACAAAGGTGATGATTTCAGGAAAGAAATGGGATCATGTTGAGAGGACAAGGAAGTGGGCATGTGCTGTTTTTGAAAATGGTGTCAGACATAACTCAGTGCAGTGAAGAGAGTGTGATCCATAAGTGCTGGTCAGGTGTGAAAGGTTCATTAAGTACAATTGTGGATGTATTTGTGTGCAAAGTATGTGAAAAGCAGGTGATGAAGAGGATATCAACATACAGGAAAGCATGGATTGGGGAAATAGTGTCTAAACAGAGTTGAAAAGTTCTGTTACCTGGGGGATATACTGATTGGAAGATAAGATTCAGCATTAGTGGTAAGAGTGTGTTGTGCATGAGGAAAGTTTAAAAAGCTGTCAAAGATCCGGAAAATGAAGGACGTGCTACTGAAGTTAAAAGGGACATGTGTGAAGAGTGCAGTTTTGTATGAAAGACTCGGGCTATGAATGCAGACCAGATAATATGATTAGAGCAAACAAAGATGATAATGATGTGATGGATGTGTGGTGTGTCTGAGGGATAAATTACCAAGTGTAGAGCTGAGGGAGAGAATTGGGATCGAATGGTGACTGAATTTGTTAAGAGGAATTTGTTCAGGTGGCTGGAACATGATTGCAGAAAGATAATGGTAACTAGGTGAAAAGAAATTTGTTTTATGAGGTGGACAGGAATTCCAAGGATGATAATTAATATGGAATCAGGTAAAAGAGAAGGATATGAGAGAATGTCAGCTGAGGTGCAGTAGACTGGGTAAAAGGGAGAATATATAACTATATATGTAGTACATAAAGTAGATGTGTA
This sequence comes from Paralvinella palmiformis, assembly GCA_025642065.1. Classification (NCBI taxonomy): domain Eukaryota; kingdom Metazoa; phylum Annelida; class Polychaeta; order Terebellida; family Alvinellidae; genus Paralvinella; species Paralvinella palmiformis. The sequence continues at coordinate 1,313,615 of JAODUP010000003.1, forward strand.
CATTATTACAGTAAATTGTTAAGTTGTTTTTACAGTATTCATGAAACCAACAACTTACCTCATAGTGTAGCCATATCTCATTAACTCGTAGCCTTTCTTTGTATAATTGATCAATTTTGCGCATTTTTTTCATATACTCTGGCAGTGTCCCTTCCTTCAACTGGACAAGTTGTTTTTTGAGTTGTGCTAATTTATCTTGGTACATTCTGTATAATACAAACATGATATCATAGCTATGTATATTTACAGTTTGGCTATAAATATCAACAGTAGGCTCACCAATGATACACACACACACACACATATATATATATATATATATATATATAAATAACAATAGTAATTAAACTTAACACTTGATTCCTGGTTTATTCTTAAGTAACATAATAGAAATGATTAACTCAAGACACATTTTCTTGCATCTGAAAGAAAATCTGTATTTGATGTCTTCATGACAAATATATCTTTTCTAGACACAAAGATCATCAAGAACAATATGAATATCATGTTGGAATAATCCAGCTGTAAATTAGCTGTGCTGATGGATATAAATATAAAATGCAATATTCAAGTTAATATTTCATTTAATGTTAGAAACTTTTTCAACTCTAACAGTAAATATTTGACACATAATATTCCTAAAGTCATGTTGTGTGTGATATTGGCCTTATTTTAAATGGATAAGCCAAGTCCTGAATAGGCCAACCTACCTGAATGAAAACTTGAATAATATAATATATAAATAAATGAACCAAGGATAAACACATAGCAATCAATTTTATTGTTTATATTTGACCATACAAAAATAACAAGTTCAAGTTAAAGACATATTTTCAGTGCCAACTTCCAGTCAAATATATTCACACAATTTGTTTATGGTGTCCAAGAAGTAAACTCTTCACGTTTTCCTTAATGAGTACTGTTTCAGCCACTGATTATTGTACACACAAAATTGTTCACAGTTAATATATGCAATAATTTTTGTTTGTTTTTTAACCTACCTCTGACAGTAGGTACTTACTCTGCAAGAGCTGTTTTAACCTTTACAATGGATCTTTGTAGGCATACAGCCTTTAAAATTAGCATAATTTTGGTTCTCCAAGAAATATAGGGACAATATTAACACTTCTAAAGTTCTATTCACTATATTGTACTAAATGATCAAACTCTTCAAACTACACTTCAGCCTCTTCGACTTTTTATCAGTGTACATTCAGAATAGCTTTGCTGTGTACTCCTAAATTAGCATTGTATCCATATTCAACATCAGCTATCATATAGCATTTTGTTGTTGTTGTGTATCATTTTACCAATCTCTACATTTACATAGCTGCCAACATTTGAAAAAGAGTAATAATTTTCATGCGAAATGCGACCTACAGCTAACATGACACTATGCATCATAAAACCATGTAATTTATCAATACCGAAACAATTTAATATCATAGGTATTCTTTTGTAAAAGGTTCAACTGTTTTTTTTCTTCTTCATTTAATCAGATTTCCCCCACATTTAATAATAATTTAGTAATCATGCAAGTCTTTCAGTATGTGATACTAAAATCTTCACTGGATTGCTGTATTATTTATTATCATAATATTAACATAAAATGGAGAAAAAAACACAGTAATAAAACAAATAAACATGAAGGGGATGGAGTATCTACCACATAAACAAGACCATCTGCTTTTATTTACTGTAAACAAAGATAACTGACCAATCAGGAGAGAGTATTGAGTCACGTGACCATCATAATGCAAAATGGATGTTTACAACTACAAGCAAAGATCACCAGCTCACCAAAATCTCTCTCATCCTTCAAGCATGGTTCTTATATTCAGTAAATATTATATGACATCTGAAATTGCTAAAATTAATTTTTAACCATTATTTCAGATCTGAAAACTATTGGCTGATAAATATTTGTCATTTATCATAAAACATTTTCTGCTGAAAATTGGTCCAAAATCCATCTCACAACCGGGAACAGTGCATTTTAGCGATGGTTTGTGAGGTATCAGTGTGGGTGTTTTAAACTATGAAACTTGTTTCCACAGTGAAGAGCTCCAATACAGTGCCTCAAAATGGCAGTAGCCCAGTCACGCTAGTGTTTTAGACTACTTACTAGCACAATGACAAAATCCACACGTCACGGGCATCCGGGCTACAGATTTTTCCAGCCCTAGCACCACTGCCATATTTTTTCACTCTCTCTGTATCAAGAAACATTGTATGAAAGAGAGGATCTCCTGCATAGGTAAAATACATCACCCCCATAAAATTCAGGGCCCTCCTGAAAAAAAGGCGCAGTAAAGGCTTTCAAGCCATGCAGTCTAGAGCAACTGCCGTGTGATGAGCACGACACAGGCTGAGCTGAACAAGCGACAGCCTGGGGACATTCCCAAAAATACAATCAAGCAAGCAAGCTGTGTGATACAGGGTGCAGCTAAGACAGTGACAGAACTGTACCATATGGAACTATTACGGGAAAAGGCAGATTTTTCAGAATACAGGCTTAATGAAGAACAGAAAATCGTAATGATTCCGCAGAAATCGTAATGGTTGGCAGCTCTGCATTTAGATATAGATGTAACCCTAAATTTTATATCACACACAAATATTTCCCTTCCCATTTTGTGTGTGTGATAATGTAAATAAAAACTAGTCAACATAACCATTGATATTTGAACCAAACAGGAATGTGATTAAGTGTGTAGTGTCTGTTTGCTGAACTAGAATGATGTCAGATATGACCCTATTGCCTTCATACCCACTTGAAACAAATGAAAAGATTGCAGTATATATATATATATATATATACACACACACAAAATGATACTAACTGTTCTTTGATTCCAGTAAATTCTTCTTGTTTAGCCACATCTGTTTCACTGGCATCTTCAGTATCTGCACCAGAAGAAAAAAAAACATATTCAAATTAGTTTTACAAAAAATACAGGTAAATACATCAGAGGAACCAATAAATATTCATGCATGGATACAAGACTAGAAAAACACAATAAATTACTATAACTAGCTACCGGGTACTAAATACTCAATTACAAACTGTGTTCAACACAGAGCCATAAACCTGGGGGTATGTCATGTCAAAAATGGTGAAGTTTCCTTCAACCTAACCCATCATACATGCAACTACTGAATCACACACCATTAGTTAAGCATCTGACTGCCTTCCGAGTATTACTGTATCTATTTTCAGCTCAAAGTTTTTGTCTTTGTTTAAATGATGTGTTCAAATAAAACCTTTGTTTGAAACACATTTAATACAATATTCTAAACTGGATTCGCACAAATCACATATCATTAAGTATGTGTATTAAAATTGTCTTTCTTTCAATGAAATAAAAAATTATGACTCCTGCTTAATTAGTCCTAAACTTTGATTTTATCTCATGAACAACTTATATGGATTTACCACTTATTACCGTAATATTATTATTATTATCCATAAAATTTAACAACAGTCTCCGGTGTTTAATTTCTGTTTACATCAGATAAAAAAGAACAAAAAATAATCCTCAATGACTTAAATGTAAATACAGACAGTTTATACTCAAGATAATTGTTAATTTTACTTTATTCGTATTGATGTTATGTGTTTGGGGGCTTTGTCATGGTGTAACATATAATGAAATCTGAAGTGTCTGAATAAGATCCAGGTTACTCTAATAAATATCTTCATAATTGTTTTTTAAATTTTATATGGAATTTGTGTTGATACGCCAAATTTACACTCTCACATTACTGAGTAACATAGATAGGATGTTTTTGGATAAAAATTATATTTAAAATATGTTAATATGCATGTCTGGCAATTTATGCAGACTATTCTACCTCAACATCTGGTTGCATATAAACTTCATCCAAGCTATCAAGGTGAAAACTGACAGCTCTACAAATTGATACTGTCAATCTGATGGCTGTCTTCCAGGCATACTTCTATGGGCACTTTCATAAACGTCATGACCGAAAGTCACAAAAAACAATGGCTGACTGTGACTGCTGCTTGGAAAAGGCATTAAGAGGGATTTATTTGCAGCCTCTTTTTCATTTCTTTAACATAATCACATGTTGCCAAAGAACAATATTTTATAAATTACAGTTTCATGCATTATTTCATATGGATGCAGCAAAGATGTGGTGTTGATATTTTTAGTAATAAATTCTTTGTCAGCTTGTGAGGAGATTAAAAAAATGTTACTGACTTTAACTTTTGAATTAGTCTCCCAGGTGTTATCATTATGATGGCCACAATTATGGCAATGCTAATAAATAGTAATTGGTGACATAAATTCATGAGATTTATCTGATTAAAATGTGTATAACTTTCTTTACATATCACCTATTGATAGAATACAAACTGTATATTGTTATAGAAACTCAGCTCTTTATGTTTGTATCATTTTCTTTATCAAACTACCAATTTTTTTTTTAAAGAAAGGCCTAACTTCTATTATTTATCATTGGGCCGAGCTGTCTCATCAGCAGGGTCTAACTGTCTAGCCTTCTAGGACTAGGTGTACATATAATTATAAATGTAACTAAAAGAAATTTGGTAAAATATAATCTTAAACTTTTTATATTCTTCATGTGAAGGGGTTATGTCCTGAGGGAATTATATCCTGGATTCAGTATTATAGCTCTAAATGGTGCTTGGACAACTTGGTCCTGGAAAAAGATATGTAAATTAGTTAATTTATATTTGTATATATATATATATAAAAACAGTTTGGTGGTTGTTTACTTGCAGTGTAAGACTGATATGAAATAAGTGCATATAGCTGTATGAAAGTTAGCACTATATTATATTGAATATGCTTTTGACAAATGTCACCAACAATTAACTATCAATCAATTGATATTTGCTCTATCAATTGTGCCAGTCATTGGCTTATGTTTGATGCTAGCTCCATCCAACTGATTCCATATTGTGCATTACTATGTACAATGGTGCCTGGACAACTTGTCCCCGGAAAAAGATATGTAAATTAGTTAATTTATATTTGTATATATATATATAAACAGTTTGGTGGTTGTTTACTTGAAGTGTAAGACTTACATGGAATAGGTGCATGTAGCTGTGTGAATTGTAGCACTGTATTATATTTAATATGCTTTTAACAAATGTCACCAACAATTAACTATCAATCAATTTATTTTTTTACTGTTAAAACAACATGACAGGATAATCATAACACAGGCGCATACACCTTCCCGCACCAACATAATAATTTAGAAGTAGACATTTGTCAGAATACACACACTTCTATTTGTCCAAAAATTAGTATTGCAGCACTGTATTAGAATCTATACATTGAATATGATTTTGACAAATGCCACAAACAATTAACTATCAATCAATTGATATTTGCTCTTTTAATCGTGCCAGTGATTGGCCTATGTTTGATGCTAGCCCCAACCCAACTCATTCGATGTTGTGTATTACTTATTTACTACAGCCACCGTTGTTGGATCACTTATCATTGGGCTGAGCTGCCTCATAACGAGTTGTCCAAAACAACTTGGCCCGAGCTGTCTAGGATTCCGTACAAATACAATACACCATTATGATTGTCGTATCATTCATCATTGGGCCAAGCTGTCTCGTCAGCAGGGCCGAGCTGTCTCATAACGGGGCCGAGTTATCTCAGACAATTCAGCCCCGCGCCGAGCTGTCGAGGATTCGATCTACTACATCTAGACCATCATCTACCATAGCCTGTATCAGTGTAATGCCATGGCATAACATTAACAACAGTCAATAATTATTTGAAACTCAAAACAAAGACAACAGTCATTACGCACTTAATGGACGATTGCTATAACAGTTTCCTTCCAAATGCTTGATATGTGTTAACTGTGAATCTAACAACACATGAAATGACTGGTAGATTAGATCTAGTATAGATCTAATAAAATAAAGATCTCTAAACGTAAACATTGATATTTAGTCGTACAATGTCGTTCGCCGAAAACATTTCACGCCACATTTTGAAACGAATTACATTCAAGAAGAATAGAGTACCTTCATCAGATCTTGCTTCTACAAAGTCTTTGTCGTCTTGTACATCAGAACTGTCTAACTCATCAAAATCGTCATCATTTCCTTGTCGCGGTGAAGACCCATAACTTGAAGCAGCCATTTTTATTAGTAAGGGTGACACTAAGTACTATAATGATTATTTTAAGCAACTTCCGAAAAGATAATGCACACAATGATAATTTTGTTTCATGCTATAAACTCAGCAAAATATATTTGTTAAACACACATAAAATTAGGTTATATTTATCCAAACATTATGTGAATGACGTTTACTAAATGTTTTATAACATTTAAAATGTTTTATTCAAAACAAATTTGTAATGTTTCTATATCTATGCACCTAGATAACTATAATTAAAAGTATGCGTCCAAAAAAAACATGGATATATAAGAAAATGTCATCATTGGAAAGGGATTTCGCCGGGTGACTTAACTGGGACCCTTCATTTCTGACATCAGCATGGAGTCTCTGATGTGATACAGAATCGAACGCCTTGCGGAAATCGAGGTACACTGCGTCGATTGAGTCACCAGAGTCAAGCATTTCAATCAATCAATCATTCATCCGCTTCTGATTTTGGTTAGGCTACATAGCCTCTATCAGGTCGAGGCCTTTCTAAATTAGACTCGTTTACATTATATGCATCATGTACCGAGTGTTGGCTATATCTATACTACCGCGAGTGACTATCCAGTCTGTTTTAAAGGCATTTAGTGAGGGTGCACTAACCACTTCAGCAGGCAGCACATTCCTTGAGTTTAGTATCCTGTTGCTGTAGTATTGTTGCCTGATATTATTCATTGACCTTTCTTTCTTTAATTTAAAACTGTGACCCCTAGTGAGTGATTTATCTGGTTTGATGTACTCAGCATCTACTGCATAGAATCCAGACATGTGTTTATATGTCTCTATCATGTCACCTCCAGCTCGTCTATAGTAGAGGCTGGGTAGATCTAGGGCATTAATTCTATCAACATAGGACAGGTCCCTCAATGCCGGGGCTAGTTTTGTTGCTCGATGTTGGGCATCCTCCAATAGTTCAGTCCACAGTTCTAAGACTGTGAGTAGTTAGGTCATACATGACGTCCCAGGGACAAAGCTATCTTGGGCATCACAGAATAATTGATTTTCCGTCGTATGATGTACTAGTGATCACGTATTATTGACTCCATGACTTTTCCTATCATGGAGGTCAGACTTACTGGTCTGTGATTACCAGCACTTGATCTACTACCTTTCTTATGTATTGGTGTGATGTTTTCAATTTTCCAGGCAGTGGGAAGTCGCCCCTCACTGAGTGATTTAAGGAAGATGATATTTAGGGGTGATGAAATGACATCAGCAGTCTCCTTCGGGACTCTTGGGTGAATTTTATCGGGTCCAGGTGCTTTATTGGGGTTCAGTTTGGACAGCTTTTTCTGTACCAATTCTGCTGTTGTGTTTACATCAGAGAGTGGGGAGCCACGGTACTTAGTTTCTAGTGATGGTATATCTTCCAAAATAGGTGTTCAGGGTATCAGCCTTTACCCGATCACAGTGAGTTTCTGTACTGTCATTACACTTGATGTTTCATATCGATAATGAATTGTGTTGTCATGCATATTACACCAGTCCACTTTTTGGAATAATGCAGCTCATATCGCGCGATATTTAGGATACCCACGTGCCTTGGGAATCTTAAACAAATAATAAATTAGTTTTTCCAGGCTTGGAAATGTCCTTGAATTTTACAAAGTCAGGAAATGTTCGGAAATGGCTTGGAACAAAATACTGCCTGAGAAAAAAATCCACTTAGAACAAAAACCCGCGAATAAATATTGCATATTACATCTGTAGAATAATATTTGTATATACCAGTTATTTAGTTAATATTAAAAATAATCCCCAATATATTAAAAGCTTTAAAATGAGACCACTAAAAAGTCATGCTATCCTATGTTTATTAAAATAAAAGTTGGTAAATCGGGCAGCTAGAAGGGGTGAGGAGGAGGCTCTGGGAAATGAAAATATTTTCTTGGAAATGTCCTGGAAAATAATGTTTCCTTGGCTGGAGAAACCCTGAATACTTTATCGACATTTATTCTGTATTTACAACACTGCATTGTGCAAGTCTCCCAGGATCGCCCATTATATTCCAGATATATATTTTTCACAGAATTATATTTTTCTTAGGTGCAGACATTATGCTTCATACATTAAATCTTTTAACGTTAAACCAGTTTAATTACATTTTGCCACACACACACACACACAGACACACACACGCACACCCGTCATCTGTAACCGATTGTTATAACTGCTGGTAATTAGATATACTTATTTCCGGTTGTCCAATTTGACGCATGCGTATTATACGTGGCGTACAGGTTTATTTACAGACGACGTCGAACTGTCCTGGACCATGGCGTATCACACATTTCAACAAGAATATTGGCAAATGCCACCAATTACACGTTCCTACACAACAGCATGTGTTCTCACGACACTTGCAGTTGTAAGTTTGTTTCTATTTTATTTACTGGTTTAATATGGTCTCTTTAATGTTAACTTCTAAGCTATTCGACATCATCATCATGTTGATGTTCACAGTTCTGCACTTCTGGGGTCTAGGTCTAGTCTAGATGAGTAGATCTGGGGTCTCTAGAAACTAGATCTACTTACTAGATCTATCAGAGTATCTAGGGGAGAATTGGGGAGGTTCGACCAGGTGGGGAGAATCGACCACAATATTAAAACTATTCGTTATTTATTACACTTAGATAATCATCATAATGGTTTTAGGCCACTGGAACATAATATATGACTGAATAATTACAGTTTTGTGTTTACTTTGAAACAATAATAATTTAATATTCAATATAGTATACTATATATCTACCACCAAAATCAATTAGTGACTGAATGTGGTTGTGTAAAAATTCAATCTGTTGTCGCTAGGTGTCAACATTTAAAAAGTCCACACTATCACTGTTTGTGGCGGTGCCTGGACAACTTGGCCCAAGCAACAGCTTGGCCCGCAGGGCTGAGTTGTCCAAGACAACTAGGCCACGGAAAAAGATATGTAAATTAATTAATTAATATTTGTATATATATATATTAACAGCTTGGTGCTCGTTTACTTGCAGTGCAAGACTAGTATGGAATAAGTGCATGTAGCTTGGTGCTCGTTTACTTGTAGTGCAAGACTGATATGGAATAAGTGCATGTAGTTGTGTGAAATGTAGCACTCTATTTGAAATGTCACCAACAATTAACTATCAATCAATTTATTTTATACCATTAAAACAATATGACAGGATAATCATCATATGGCTGCATACACCTTCCCGCACAAGCGTAATAATTTAGAAGTAGACATTTCTCTATCTGTGTATTTTTGCCACAGTACAAATCACCAACAATTAACTATCAATCAGTTGATATTGGCTCTTTCAATCGTGCCAGTGATTGGCCTACTCTGATGCTAGGTCCACTGAACTATTTCAATGTTGTGCACCATTATCGTATCATTTATCATTGGGCCAATCTGTCTAAATCAAGTTTTAAACAACAGTTAAACATTTCTTAAGACACAAAACTAATAAAAACTTTTTTATATATTAGTGTTCTTTATCAGTTCAAGAACATTGGTTTAACAGTTCGTATATGAACACAAGTTTTCCTGCCTTGTCTGTTCCTCAGTTTGGCATGTACTAGACCAAACTAGATGGCAAGTTTCTGCATTGCTTTGCCACATTTCTTGCACATAACCCAACATCCTGCTTTCCCCATAACTTTAGTCTTATTAAAGTATAACCACACACAATCCTGTTTTCTGTCAGACATTATTACCAGCTGTAAATTACACAATACAGTAGTCTCAACTTTTCACAAAATTGTCACACAGTTTACAGCATCAAGAAAAGTTGTATTCAACATTAGATAACTATCAATAGTGAACCTTGCTTGTTGTTTTGAGGAGAATCCCCAGACTGTTGCTTGATCAGCACAGGCTCTATGTTGGCGTGGTTGAGGCCATCTCCTCCCCCACCACTCACAGGGGAGCAGTATGGAAAGATGGAGCCGAAATACCCTGAGGGTTGTCACTGCCAGTGTTTTTTAGATCCTCAGGGGTCCCCTCTTTATTTTAATAATTCAGTGGAGGCGGCAGCGCCATTTAATGTTGCCATCCATCCATGCTGTTGTGAGCCAAGAAATTAATCTCTGGAAAGGTTTTGACCTCTTTCTGGAATTGACCCTTGGCACCAAGTGCTGAGTGCTTAACTACTAGGCCACTGGAGCTCACTATCAATAGTGAACTTATGTAAATGCTTTCTTTACATACACATCCTGGCTAAACAAACAAGTGCCTAACATTAACTAAATAAGCTGCTAAATGTATAGAAAAGATGTGACTTCATGTGCCAGATCAGCCCCAAATTAATTCAGTTTATCAAATTGAAGAAGTGTGGCTTCACTTGACACCTTCTATTGTGTTGATCTCCCAAGATTATCCCAACAATAGGTTTGGGGGAATTGTCACTGATCACGTATTACTTGTTAGACTACATTTTGTTGAAATCTGATGTCAAACTATTCTAAATTGTAATGTAATAATATCCCAAATAATATGTCTGTAAAACCCTATGAGAGAATTAAAAGATTATTGTTTATCTGTGAAAGCAACTTTGAACAGCTGTGTTTTTAGAACAGCTTTAGAATTTTCAAGGGATGACACATTTATAATATCTGCCGGCAACCTATTCCACAAAATGGAAGCTGCAACACTAAATGCACAATCAACATATGTCTTGAGCCTAGACACTGGCACCTACAATAGTATCTGACTGGATGACCTGAGTTTTTGGGGTTACTTTCTAGTGGACACCAATTCATAAATTTATGAGTTATTAATAAAATCTTGAAATGGATGTGCTGTCTAACCCACTAGTAACAGGTAGCCAATGTAGTTTTTGAAGAATTGATAAAGATATGATAATATTTTCAAGTATTTCTCACTATGTGAGCTGCACTATTCTGAATTCGCTGAAGGCAATTGATGTTATAATCAGATACAGTTACAAGTGCTTTTTGTGTTAAGAATGCTTTTAAACAGTGGATGTTCTTAAGGTGGTAGTAGACAGCTCAGCATACTGATGTGACATGTTAATACATTGACATAATATAATTTTTCACCCGAACCAAGGCTGTTTTAATGCTGTGACCACTTTTATAGGCAGACTGTGGTGATTCTTTAAGGTTATTATTGATTAAATATTTGTTTAGATGGAAAGCAACTGCCCTTTCTATAACCTAAGATAAAAATATAAGATTTGAAACAGATCTGTAATTGTTTAGAATATTACAGTTCATACTGTGTTTTTTTATTAATGGTTTTACAAGGGCAGCTTTCATGGATTTTGGAAAACACCTAGAGAAAATGATTTATTAACTATATTTGTATTTGGGCTTATCAGAACATCCAGACAATATTTCACAAACCATATAGACATAGGGTCAACTGCACAGAAAGCATTAGATGAACTTTTCAGCAACTGTCTGATATCAGTCTCTGTAAAAGGCTCAAATGTATCCATCATGGACATGCAGGATTCTTCTACTAATAGCTTACCCTGTGATAAGGTGCTGGAAGGGAACCCACTATTTATATTTAATATGTTTTACAGAAGTTATTAAAACTATGGACTTTATCTGAGTTGATAATATTTGGAAGAACAATTTGACTTTTATGTAATACTTTATTCACAAAACTCAAAACAGTCCTTTAATTTCTCTTGGATGCTTTTATCTTTTTATTATAATATTCTGAGGCAAGGGAATTTTTAACTAGAATTTTACTGACCTTGAATATTTCATGATGAACACACAAACTGGTCCTGATCCACAGCCGCTCACAATACCTTCTGTGTCTCTTTGTAGCTTGTATGTTTTTATTGTACCATGGAAGCATTGGTCTTCTTGGCATTTCCTTTGTCCTTAAAGGTGCATGCTCATCTACAGTGTCTCTCAATGTACTATCATAGAGATTCACCAGATGATCCACATCTGGTGGATCCAATACCAGAGAAGAGAAAAGCCTCCTTGTTAATTGACTTATATTTTCTATATGAAATAACTTTAGCTGAAACAGATTTTTTTGGTAAAGATACATTAATGTTAATAAGGAAATGATCAGACAGCATGGAAGACACAGACACACCACACCCTTAATCAAATTGTCATCATCATAGGAGATGACAAGATCTAAGATGTCACCATGTTTGTGTATTCTTTCTTGGACATGATGTCTGAGATTGGCAGATATAAGAATGTCAGCCAGTTGTTTAGTATCTCCATTCCTCTGGCAATCCCAATGTATATTGAAATCTACTAAGATCAACAGATGGCCTGTGTTGGTAGCAAGAGAGTCAACAAATTCCTTGAAGAAATCTGCTGCTTTCAGGCCATTTTTCTTAGTGGGGTGTAATTAGTAGATAATAGCTACATGAACACTTATCTCCCCAGATACAAAAGTCAGGTGGTAATTTTCTAAAGACAAAGACAAATGAATTTCACACTTCAAAGAATCATGGAGAAGAATGCCGACTCCCCCACCTTTATTGTGGATCCGAGCTGCATGATGGAATGAATATCCAGCTGGAGTCACATCACCAACAATTTTCTGGTCTGAAAATTACCAGTCAGCCAAATCTCTGTAATGACAAGAACATCAAGATTCCTATCTTTAACAACATCAGTTATTTCATCAGATTTATTACAGATCAACTGACAATTTATAAGACCAATACTTAATAATATGTGCTATTTATATAACGCCCTATTCAGCTAGAAGCTGCTCTAAGGCGCTTTACAATATTATTATCCCTGACTCAGACCTGTTTCCACCGAGCATATATCTCAACTCCCAAGGGAGCATACAATGCATGATGCCATTATAGGCGCAAAGCATTACTCAAACACATAGCTATTGCATTCTGTCAGGTACAAATTTTTTATTGATGAGTGAACCAGGCGTCACATGACAGCATTGCAGCTCACAGAGCCTCGAACCCACGACTGTTTGGCTACGAGTCCTATGCTCTAACTAACTGCGCTATCACAGCTCCACTTATATTTGTACAGTTGTGCCATTATATGGTGTTATTGGCACAGTGATCCAATTACTTGCATCAGACCAGGCATGGGGTCAATTCCAGAATTGGAATTGATGGTCACTTTCAATTTTCCTACTAAAAAAATAAATCCACAAATTAATTTACCATTTTTACAATGTTAACACTTACCTGTGATGTTACCAATATACTGGAACCAAAATGATCCAGTGGTTCCTTTTATATATATATTATATATATAATATCAGAATTGCACACTGACCGTGGCACCCCAAGTGAGCGTTTAACCAATTAGATAGTCTGCCATGCTCTTCGTCTACAACACTGGGACACCACCACATAGCATACCTGTAATCTATATAGAGATATTGCTATTTAGGAATTAATTAATGTTATCATCTCACCGGGAATGCCAATCGGAAGCAAAAACTTTCCCCTCCTCTCCTAAAACTGTGACAACTATAGCTTGTCCCCAGACATAACTGTTTTAATAACCATTTGAGATCTTTTTTAAACTTACCATAGGTAAGTGGTTTAGTACCCAGCAGGGTTTTGAAAGTAAACACAGGATCTGACCCCTGCTGGGTGGAACTAAGCAAAAACATAAACGCATCTTTGATGATTACAAAATACACTTTTACATGGGGATGCACCCAAGACTATGATCCACCACTTAATATCTTCAAATATCTCTTTTGCTAAAAGTGCATTGTGGTTAGGCTTTTGTAATTTTTTACCATGTTAACACTTACATGTGGTGTTACCAATATAGTGGAACCAAATTGAGCTAGAACTTTGGTTCGATATATATCAGATATGCACACTGACTGTGGCACCCTACATGAATTTAACTGATTAAAATGGTCTGGATACCATGGGCTCCACCCACAACACTGTGACCACCACATAGCATGCTTGTAATCTATATAGAGATATTGCTATTTAGGAATTTAAATTCACAAATTAATTTACCATTTATTTTTTTAATTCAGAAATATTTCTTCCATGACAATCCTACTTGGAATATAAACTACTCAAAGTAGGTATTCCATTTAGATACTCGGAGTACCTACTCCTAGTAAAATATATTAGGCAAAAAAGAGTCGGGGGAAACCGAAGATTTTAAATTTGATTTGGAATTGACAAAATGCATCAGACCCCATCTGTTTTGGATACTTTACCACTATGTGGGTGCATCACTAAACAAATGGTATTACCAGCATGGGGTCATCAGGCAAGTAACTGATCCTTAGTATAATTCATTATAATTATATAAAGAAATAAGTGAAAATAAAAATCATTGCCTCAGATCATTCCTTTTACAAACTCCCAATTTCAAATCCTCTTTCTACCCTTGTTAATTGGATAGGCTTCATAATGGGGACTATGTATGCTAATATATGGTTTACTATAATGCGAAAAAAATTGTGAGTAATTTTCAGTAATTTCTCATCATGGATATGAAGTGATACTGCATTCATCTACAGTCCTTGGCTGTGGCATATACTATACATATACTGAGTATCTGGATCTCAAACAATAGTTATAAATGCATTGTAGATAATGATCTCACAGTGTCAGTTCCAAGGGGTGGGAATTAAGTAAAAAAGAAATAGAGTTATAAAGAAATGTTATATAATGCTAGTTAATCTGATGATTTATTAGCATATATCTATTTTTCAGACCAAGTAAAATCCTCTTTGACTAGTAGTATTTTATGTAGTATTTCTCCATTTGATGTCTAGAACCTTTAAATTTGTTAAATATTATATTTCATTTTCATATCTTTGTGTTTCAGCAACTAGACCTAATCACACCATTCCAGTTATATTTCAATCCAGATCTGATATTCAGACATTTTCAGGTATGTTGTTTTATATCTATATGTGCTAATAATGAATATGGCCATTGTTTTTGAATACTTATTTTATGGAAAATTTCCCTCCCAAAAATTAAGGTCAGTCGGGGAAAAAAGTGACACAAAATTCTAGTTTCTGAAAGATTTGCCAGATTCTGTACCCAACCATTTACAAATGCCCCAAGATACATACTCTAGATTACTCTGATTTTATGTTTTATTTTTACATTGATATTCAAATTCACTTTGACAATGATATCCATTTAAAGAAGAAATAACTAAATTAATTATGAAGTGGAACTGACCTGTCACTATCTTGGATTAGGCAATGTGGTAGCCTAATCCGTGCAGTGTTCAGGTGGGTCGGCACGAAAATAATAATAATGACAGTCAATTTTATTTCTTGGCCATGAGTTTCAGCTGTATTCAAAAAACAATGGCCTAATTATGTTTCTAGTATGTTATCTGTCTAATCTTTATAATGTTTTACTTATACTAACTGATGAGTATGGTTAGTAACCACAGTTTCTCAAGTATTTTAGCAGAGCTACAATGTTGTTAATGTAAATGATCAAATAAATTTATTGAAACTCTGAATTTGTGGTTTATTTGTAATACTTTTTGTTCCAATATCAGCTGTAATCTAATATAATCTCAGTTGGTGTTCAGCCTAAGTCTCTTCCTAGTAGGCTAACCGCCTACTAGGAAGAGACTTGGGTTACTAGTTTAATGCTGGTTAGGACTAAATTTTTAAATTTCATATTTAGGAGATATAAGCCATATTTTCTCAAAACTTGTGTGTGTTTTTTTCATTGTAAAATGAAATTACCTTTAAAATTGTACGATGGCTTCAGTTTGTCATTACCAGTTTTATTCCACTTTTTCCACTTTTATGCATTCCTGGCAAATGTATTACTTGTTCTTATGCTCTATGGTGAATATTGATCTTAGAAATATTAAAACAAATTATCATAGTACAATGGGATCATTGTTACTAGTTTAATGCTGGTTAGGACTAAGTTTTTAAACTTCATATTTAGGAGATATAAGATGAAGATAATGAAGATGAAGTATCACATTCACGTTTATGTGATATAAATTGTAATCATAACTGATTACACTAATTATTATTGTAGTTGTAATCATTCTGAAGTAATTGATTACCTTGGTTCTATTATCACCCCATGCCTGCTCAGATCCTAAAGCTTTATTATTTATGTCAAATGTTGTAGTTAGCAGTATTTTATCTAAGCTAGTGAGGTGAACATTTAATTGTAATTTAATTCCATATTAGAACAAAGATGCATTCATGTGGCATTGATAACCCAATCACCACCATTCATCACACATGGCTTTGCCCATAAAATAATTTAGATTACTTGAATCTCAGTTCACAACTATTATTTGTGTTTTATTAATACATAAGATAATCAGCTGTGATATTCATTAGCAGTGGGAGATTACATTCAAATAAATTATTAGAAAACTTGTTTGTTTTGGGTAAAAGTATTCGAGATGAACTCTAAATGTGTGAATACCTGTTGGATTAACTTACTTGGAAGTAGTGAGTATTTCTCTTATTGAGTACAGGGTACATGCAAGTATTTCAAAATTATATTAGTGTATTGGCCCCAAGCCTATTTTTAAAGTTTTTATTAACTTTTAGATACTGTGCCTCTTTTGCTAACTAACTTTATTTTATTAATATCCGTTGTTATGTATATTTTAATATTTGTCTATTTTCTTTTCAGTTATGGAGATTGGTGACAAATTTCATGTATTTTGGAACAATAGGATTTCATTTTTTATTTAACATGATCTTTACCTATCGTTACTGCCGCATGTTAGAGGAAGGTTCATTTCGTGGTCGTACAGCTGATTTCCTCTTTATGTTCATATTTGGTGGCGCTGTCATGACAGTATCCTTTTATATGGCTTACTAATTTATTACCACAAGATGATGCTATACTCTAACTATTATTGGCTTTCTTCTAATTTTAATCATCACCATATTTTATAATTAAACATTTATTGTATTTACACATCATCTCAAATTGATGTAAAGAAAGGGGATTTTATCTAGTTTTATGGTGTAACTAATGCAATAATTTCCTTTAACATTGTCTAAGATTGTTGCACTGTTTGTTAACCTTGTATTCTTGGGTCATGCTTTCACTATTATGTTGGTGTACATCTGGAGTCGACGCAACCCATATGTCAGGATGAACTTCTTTGGTTTACTCAACTTCCAGGCACCTTATCTGCCACTGGTTTTACTAGGATTCTCATTGCTTCTAGGCAACTCAGTAATAATAGACCTTATGGGTAAGAGATTAAGCATAAATTTTCTGTGCTAGAGGTTAAATTGTGTAAAGAAACATAAACTACAGCAAAACTTAATTTGGTTTTCTGTTTTAAAGATCCTGCCTAATACTATTATGTGTTTTTTTATGTTACAATATCACCTTTTAAAGGTTTTATAAATTTGTCCATTTTATGTCTAAAATCTAATGTTTGTGATCAGTATTTTTTAGCTAAGAACAATATGGACTTATTTTACATCTTAGAGAGATTTACGATTAATTAATTAAATTTGTTTTCTTATTATTTGTGCAGGTATTGCAATTGGTCACATTTACTACTTTTTGGAAGATCTGTTTCCTGAGCAGCCTCGAGGTTTCAAGATTCTACGCACTCCAGCAATTCTGTAAGCATCATGTACATTTTTACTCTTTTAGCATGATATATTTGTCATAATGGAACAAATTTGGTAAATATTTTCAGAATGTTGGTACATGTGGTTGATGATAGGTGTATGAACTGCATGAATCTTAAAATTATTAGACACAGTATATGTATCATATTTAACCAGTAAGTTCTGAATATTGCTTTAGTATGCATTTCTGGCCAATAGTTGCCTCCAGTATTTGGTTATTGTTAAAATAAAATTTATAAATAACATTTTATTTACTATACAGATATAGTTTTCCAATACTGGATTTTTCCAGAAGTAGCAAACCTATAGGAAGTGCTCAAATATTTGTGTGTAGCTCTACTTGAACAGTACTTTTATTACATTATGTAACATGTATATTTATTTGAACAAAATGCTCAGATATCTGGCTTTTTGGTGGTGTGTGAATGTGTGTGCTCTGATAACTAATATCCAATAAAATATAATTCTTTATGTCTGTTTTTATTAATTATTTCTTCTCTTTGTCTGGCCAATGTGGTGACTCATGGTTCTATCTAGTAATATTATATCTATTCAAGTCTGTTTACTTTTTGCACCTGTTTTATATCCAAGCATAATATGTGATGAGATAATTTTCTGAAAATTTTTTACAGCTGAATATAAGAAAAAATCAAATGTTTTCTGTATAAATAGTTGTTGTGTGAGCTTACACATTGACTAATTTGATTCCTTTATGTGATTACTATTTTTTACTTGCAGGAAATATTTATTTGATCCTGTACCTGATGATCCTAATTACAATCCTCTGCCAGATGAAAGACCTGGAGGTTTTGAATGGGGTCAGGGTCAGAGAGTGGCAAATGATGATGGCAGAGAAGAAGAAGCTAATAGACAACAGGGCGAGTGATATGGGAATAGTACAATGTTCATGTGTTGCCAGAATAATCATGTAATTACTTTATCATCATTACTCTATTGTGATGCTTGTGTCAGTCAATAAATATAGGTATTTGTCAATAACTGAAGTGCATTATCATGTTAATGTTTTTCTATGTTGTACTAGATATGAAATTTGGCAAAGTTATGGTGTGGGCGAAAGGATATATATGTTACAGTTAATCTGTATAATCAGGTAATGTGTATATTACCTGAAATTTTCAGGTAATACGTCTATTGCTAACTGAGATTTAATACACATTTCCTGAAAATTTCAGGTAATAGTCATATTACCTGATTATACAGATTAACTGTAACATATATATCTATAAAAAAAACTATTTTTAAATACAAAAAAAATCATATAGCTGGTCTACAAACTTGTCATTGCATTTTAATTATGAGACTGTACGTTTGTTTGCTATGCCTTTCACATAATTATGACTGTTAGTGATGAGACTGTTGTTCATATTTGCTTGTTTGAGCATAACAGATTATAGTCTAAAAAATCTGATGTTTGCATTATTCTTTAGAAATAGATAGACTAGAGTTAATTCTGGTCATGCAAATCACTGAATTTCTTACCAGAACAGACAATACATTTCAACAGATCTGGGAAATTAATTACAGAATTTTGATTAAAATGTTTTGTTGTTTGAGATATTGAATATTAAATATTTTGTCCTGCTATTAACTGTAACTACTGTATTGGTATTAGCTTTCAGCTCAGTCTCCTGTTACATTTAC
Organism: Paralvinella palmiformis; assembly: GCA_025642065.1. Taxonomy (NCBI): domain Eukaryota; kingdom Metazoa; phylum Annelida; class Polychaeta; order Terebellida; family Alvinellidae; genus Paralvinella; species Paralvinella palmiformis. Next base: position 1,333,028 of record JAODUP010000003.1, read on the forward strand.
CTAGGTAACTACTGATGAGCATTTTGGTAGAATAGTCAAAATAGTTTTGGATGTCAGCTATTTCTGCTGCCCTACGAATATTTCTGATCAAAAAATAGAATGGTGCTATAAGAGCCCTACATGAGTTTACTTCTTAATGTGTTCTCAAACAGAACTATACTGAGAAACATACACAACCTCATTGTGCAAGCAATGTTCACATTATAAAGATTGTGACCTTGTTGATCATGTCACCATTTTTGTGGAATTGAAATTGTGCATATTTTAGAAATTCACTAATAACCAGATTTTTGGTTTGTACAAAGCATTTTATGCCTGTGCTGTTTGTATCTGTGTTAGTGTGAGAGCAAAATGTGTACATATAACACTGTATATTTAACATAAACAGATTGCTATTTTATTTGGAATTGTTATTGCATTAATGGGTGTGTTCAGTGCTATATCTGAAAGTATGTATGTGTGTTCTTGGCTTATAATAATACAAATTATAATTAGATTCATTTTCATTCAGCATTAGAAAACAATAATGTAAAGTGTCCATTATTAGTTTACTAATTAAAATAGAAACCATTAATCCACTTGTAATAATTCAGTTAGCAATTTCAATTTTTGGCAAGATTTTATTATTACCATGAAAATAAGAAATTTGCATATGATTTCTGTATTATTTGCATGCTGATCACTATTTTGTTTGATCATAAAGTGTATGTTAAGAGTAATAATAAACAAGAGCGTTTATGTGAATGGATATAATAAATAGGACATTATTTGCTCAACATACATGCATACTAGCTAAATTAAATAACTAGTATGATGTGCCAAAAATACAGTGGGATAATTCTTCACTCCAAAATACAGGAGATACTTGAACAAAAAATAAGCACTTAGTAAAGAGACAATCAAGTGAATATTGACTGGTTTTTATTAAATTATAAGTAATGGCATTTTCTAGTACAGGATATGCACATTGAAAAAAGTGATGTTTAAATCGCATGCCATCTAGGATCTCTAAGGACTATTGAGTATATTAAACATTAGGTGACAATAATGATTAATTTAAGTATAGTTTTCTAACACTGCTAATTCTCATGTAGCAAAATTTCAACTATGTTAAAGACATTGACTACTAAGTGCATTTTCTTGAGTGACTTGGACCAACTACTTAAATTGGTAAAAGTATTGTTCTCGGTGTTACATTAGTTATCACTTGTCCAAGTCACTGTTAACTTGCATGAGAAATATTTACAGTCAAACATTTTGTGAAATCTAACTATTTTCACTAAAAATTATATAAAATCTACTGGGTCTGCTTTGGCAATACAGACATTTAAAACCTAATTTATTCAAATAAAACAGCTATGCAAAGCAAATCAAAACTTTACTTAAATATGCATGCAGTTAAGCTTACTTTTACTGATAGTCTTAAATGACATCAAATAAAATTATGCATCTTCATGTTTAATTTAAAATTTCATGAATGTTGATATAATGTATATAATATCTGCTATTAAACACAATCTAAACCATTAAATAATGACAGTCAAATACTAAGGTCACGAGAAGTGTATGACACATGTAGTCATATTCAGCTGTTCCAATATTAAGCATGAAACTATGAAGCTTGTTGTCATTAGGTCTTGGAAAGTGTTTACACAGATCTCTTCTTCACCAGAGGAAGAGCTTCCAAGCAGTCACTTGCCTAGAAACAAGGCAGGAAGGGAATGTAGCTTAAATCAGTTACTTGCCTAGTTAGGCAAGCTATTGACATCTTTGACTAGCTTATTATAACAAACATGCTCGTCCTTGGCCTCTGAGCCACGTTTTTGTTGCACATTTTCAGATTCCAAAATAGTGCCTTTTCATTTTAATCCAGATTACTCACTATAGATAGTAATTAGAGTCTAGAATGCATATATCAGTTTACATAATTAAATTATACATTTTGCATTGTTTTATTATTTATGGATGTCAAGCAGGACACATTGTGACCATGAAATTTGTAAATGCTCAATTTAATCACTTATCCTATTTGAAACATAATTATGTATCATAAAACAATGCCGCCCAATACCTCTGACTTCAGCACTCAAGCTTTCTGTTATGGTTACCACATCCTTAGTTCATATTAGTCTAGCCTTTACTCATTGACCACTCTACCTTGGGTGTCGCCAACAGAAGTCAAAGCTCCTGCAGTCATAGCTTTCTGCCTCTGGGTCGCGGAGACATAAAGATCCAGAACGTTAAAAAATAAATAGGCCTATTTGTGATTTGTCTGTTAAATAATATCTTAATTAGTACGTACAATTTTTGACAATTCTCCCAAGAGGCATAAATTCCTGGAGCTTGAACTGTTAGATATCTTCAGAAGACATCTATCATAACCATTATCTGATTTCCATTTGTTATTCCACCCCTCCTCGGCACTTTGTGCATCACACAGTGGCTTCGCCTTTTAGCCCCCACCCGACAAATCCTGGATCCACCCCTGCAACAGGTCAACGTGTACATTATTGGCTTTCACTATATAGATCTATATGTCAGTTATAAATGTAACACTCGATTTCAATAAAGTTGTTTTTGGTGCAGTGTTCTATCAAGAAGCTTATGAGAAGGTTTCAGATAGTGAAGTTGAAGGAGAATCGATAATCCATTACCTTTAATTAGTGTCACATGATTTAATAAACCATAGGATTTATAGTTTATTTTACGATTACTTTTCTTGCTGATAAAGTGCAAATTAATAATTGGTTTGGCACTCTGAGCTGTTTGACCGATTTCATATCTGAGAAAGTTAAGAAAAAAAACAATCAGGCCCACATTGGAAATAAGTGTTTTCACCTTGTGCTAGCCTGGTACTTTAATGTATCTATGTATTTTAGTGTTATTATTTGTATTTATATTAGTGTACAAAATAAATCAAATACAAAAATAAGGCCTCTATTTTATATTTTGTTTCGAAAATATATTTTTAAAGTGTATGGTAAATAATATATCGCTCACTTCCGGTTGCTAAGGGAAACAAACGGCGTTGAAATTGTTTATTTTTTTCTATTTGGTTATCTGCCGTTGGATAGCAAGAGATTCATATCAGAACTTCGGTTATTTATTTGCGAAATTAAACGTACGCAATATTATCCAATTTTATTATCATTTAAGAATTTTACGGTTTTTCTAGTGTAATATTTTCAACTGTTAAATTACAAAACTGAACGATAAACTTCATAAAGACTCGGTTAGTCAGTAGATTTATTTGATAAAGAGTATTAAAGGTGATCATGAATGTTATTTTATATCTCTTTTATTCTGTATGTAAGCAACTGATCAAGTATTTTATTGAGGCCATATTTGATAGTTATTACACAAATTATTACAGAATCAAAATGCCGAAAAGCAAGAAAAAGTCGGGTAAACTGTCTAAAATGACGGAGGAGGAGCGTATGGCTTACTTGGAACAGCAAAGATTAGCCGAAGAAGAAATGAGAAAGAAAAAGGAAGATATGCTTACTCAGTTTCTGAAGGTTAGTTTGTTTTATAATGACACAAGACTAAGTATAGATCTAATATTAACTTGTTAGACAACCACTCCCATAAATATTGGGTTATGGACTATTTGCCCTTGGTTGCATTTGTCCTGGATATAAAAAGACTGTTCGCCCTTTATTGATTTTCCCCCCTAATAAAAGGGACTATTCACCCATGTTGTGTTATATAATAAAATATTATATATATATATATATATATATATATATATATATATATGTTATAAGTTGGTTATGTTAGTGATAAACTTGCACCATATATGTCAACATGATTAAGTATGTATACAATATGTGGAACCACAACATGAGGTAATGGTCACTCATTTTGTATTAAATTGGTTTAAATATTAAGTTTTAAATATTTTTTCATTATTCAATACTTGGTAGTAAATTTATGTTTATTTGTATCATTTTTATATGTATGAAAATAAACATGCATGTATGTTTCACTGTTTTCCCAGTTTGGATTGAGGGAATATAGGTATAGGGTCATTTATTATAATACAGTGATCTGAAGAATATTTTTTGTCTAATTCTTTTCGGAAATATTAATGTAAAAACGCACTCATTATAATTCTGTTATAATGTTATAAAACAATGGATGAAAGTATATCAGATAAAATAAATATGAAAGTACATCAAGGGCCATGATTCTCGAGCCATGTAGTAGCATGGAACAAGAAGTGTAATTCACAAATCTTTTGTAAATTTACATTTTGGGGGATTCACAGAACTAAATCGATCTACAAGTTCTTGTAGCAGTATAAATTTTATTAAATATAATGGGTTTATTCTAGCCTGGAGGGGTAGAGTCTGGCCTAGGCTAATTTACACCCCAGGTATAGTTTATCCCCCGGGGTATAATCTGGCATGGGCCAAATTATACCTGGGTTAAATCTGGGCAAGGGTTAATTTAGGCTGTTACACCCATACATATTCTTTATATCCCATGTTAGTTCAATTTTAAATAAAACTGGGTGGATAAGACAGCTGGAAAGGGTGAGGAGGAGGATGTACCATAGAAATGGGATATGCCTTTTTGCATGTATCTTGATTTATTACCTTTAAAATACCTTGTCTGGGAAAATGGTAATTTGGTCCTGAAAAAGTCCTGGAAATGTCATGAAAAATAATATTTTTGTTTGGCTGTAAGAACCATGTTTTATTCAGTAAATGCTTATTAGCATTAGGTGTAGTTAAATCTACAAGACATCTGAATTAAAATATATTACCAACTGCACTATTGTGGCCTCACAGACCAATACTCAGGAGCGCTTTTCTATATGTATTGCATATGTTTATAATGGAATATTGTATGTAGTATAAATTATATATATATATATATATATATATATATATATATATATATTTTATACATTTAATTTAAATTATTTTAATTAATACCATCTATGGTATGTCTCTGAATTTGTTGCTGAGATAATGACATATTGTTAATACATGTTAACAAAGAATATTCCCTCTTTGTAGTTTTAGCAATAACAATTTAATCAGCCAGTCATGACAAATCACCATGTAACCACACATCTGCTAATTCATGGATTAATGTTCCAAATGTAGAATAGGATTTATGTTACTGTAATACTATTTATTTTATAAAATAAGAAATTTATGATAATGTATGATTATGAATTAGTATGCTAGTCATTATGAAACAATAGCATATAGTATAAACTGTTTGTATTATGAAATTATATGTTTTCACACACACGCACACACACATTCACGTTTTGAGTTTCTCTGGGCCAGTACCTTATTTTATATGGCACAAACATAGAGAGAGAGAGAGGGGGGTTGGGGTTGGAGAGAGAAATAGGCATACACACTGGTACTGGTGAGACATTACACATGTCTCAGCATGAAAAGTCGCCACTCTGGATTCAGTCCCCTGAAGAACATTTCCAGATTCTCTGTGCCTGTGCCTTATTATACACAGCTAAAACACATACACATACCTGTTGCCTCTCTATATGTATCATAAAACACACAAATACACACACACCAGGGTTGGGGTGATTACAGACCAAGGTAATCGATTACTATTACTTGAGAATACCAAGATTACAATTGCGATTATGATTACATTCATTATGACTGTAATCGATTATGATTACCATTGTAAAGAAATCATGATTACAATCATGATTACAATGTCTATAACACAAATATGAATGCAATTCTTCTTCAATATTTATTCAGTTACATGTATAATACCGATATAAATATACAACAGTGTTTACATGTCGCTTTGTAAGAACCAGACACACTTTCTGGTGTGTTCTTGATATCAAAATGAAGAGACTTTGAAGCCATTGTAAAATGTTAATTTGTTTTAATATTTCTGAGATCAATATTCACCATAGAGCAAAGGAGCAAGTAATTCATTTGCCATGAATGCACAGCCATTTATAAAGATAACTGAGATTAGTGCAGACAGTATCAGTGGAATTATTTGAGTATATTTTTAGTAATGAAATGCATCATGTATGGTATAACTATAGTCAGGTAAGGTCTATATAATAAATAGGATAATTAGAATATAGTTAAACCACCAACCTAACCCCCTCTGTAACTTGACCACCTCTGTCAATGGACTACCGTTTCACAGTCTTAAATTATTGCTATGGTTTAAGTTATATTTTTCTTCTATGACTCGGCCATCTCCCAACTCCATACTTCGACCTTTGATCTCTGTCTAATGCCCACATTTTTCACCCTGTATGACAAGCGGAGGCTTTGCTTACTTGTGTTTCAGGAGAATCCCCAGGCTGTCACTAGATAAGCACGACCTCTCGGGGGCCAAGATATACCATGCCTTAATTTAATTGCCTGCCTGTTATCTGACTGCTGGCCAATCAGGATCATTTGCAACTGGAGTCAAAACGACGGTGTCAGAAAGAAATGATGGACGATTGCTGGTTGTGTAACTAGCTAGGGCTTAATTGTATGAAAACAACACGTTAATCTGAAATGTCTCTTTAAATCATGAAACACCATTTAAAAGAATTTGACACGTCTTATCAGGACAATAATTATTCACTTGAAAGGGATCAACAACATAATACATATGTTATATTATATTATAAGTGAAATGCATTTCATGAACCTATAAACTTATGCATGACAGTAAGTGATAGCAAAATCTATATCTGATTTAGCTAATGTTTGTTTTATCTACCTTTTTATGTATCTCTGAAGCATCAGGTGGTTGGATTTTAATAATTAAATTATTATTTTGTGAATAAATCAGATGTGCTCTTAAAAATTAAAAGAAATGTGAATTGTTACCCATTATTCACTGGAACATAATTGGATGGTGCTTTCTAGAAAATTGACTGACTGACTGAATCAAAACATATAAGTTCCTAACAGTACAAGTGACACCTTTTACTAGACTCTAGCTCAAATCAGGGTAGCAAAGCTCTGTAGTGGTGACCAGATAATTGTTTGTCTATCTGGGAAGTTATATACATGTTTTATATACATAGATTAAATACATGTTGATATATGCTTCAATCAGCTGATCTGATTTCCTTTGATAAAAGCAAGCTCATGGATTCATTGGAGTTGTGGAATGGTCATCGTCTTCAATTATCTAGATTGCATATTGTTTTTGATAGTGTATGTATTATAATCTTTCTTGAATGTTTGACGTGAAACGTGTTCACTATTTAACTTGTAATGATAACATCAGCAGTGGCTATATAAAAACAGATCTATTAATACTCTTGTCAATGTAGAAATATGCTGTTGAATACACTTGTATAATTATAGGTTTCTGTAACCAATTTTGCTGTAGCATCAGTTGTTTGTACAAGCTTGATATAATATCAGTGTTATCCATTGAATTAAATGTGGTATTTTGCAAGATGCCTGTTAACTTGACTATTTCCCAAAAAGTTTACAAATTACTGGTATAACCAGTAATTTGTTTAATTTACCAACTGATTTGCCAACTGATATTATACCATGTATTTTCTTTCTGTATACAGGATAAACTAAACAAAGAAGAGGAAGCCACACGGTTTAACCTAAATAAACTTAATCATCAATGGCGCAATATCATGCGTGAAGCAAAATCGAAGGAGTTGAAGAAAGATATTGAAATTCTGAGTCAGACATTTGAACGAGTTGTGGATCGTAAAGAAAGTGTCATCAAATCACTAGCAAAGGATTTGATGGAAGCTGAGGAACAATATGCAATGGCCTTAAGAAGTCATCTACAGAATGTGGACAGTTTGATAGGTAGATTTTATTATCTGATATTAACATTGTAACAGTACCTAGCAAATACCTTTAAATTGTTTAGTTATTCATTTGCTACCAAACCTTTCTGTTTAGTGTAAAATATAGTCCATTCTATGTTTATCTAATATAATAATTTGTTCTACTTTAATAATGTACTCAACAGAAATATTTAAATAACTGAATATGTATCTGCATGTTGTTTTATTGTCCAGTTCAGTGGGAACATCAATACATTATTCAGTTAGCATTTGTCTTATTGCATAGATCTTCAAAGACATAGGATGGAACAGTTGAACAAGGAATTCAGCACAGAGCAGCAAACATTGATGGAAGAATTTGATACTGAGAGGACCATGATGCAAGAACAACATGAGAGAGAGATGAATGAACTGCAAGATATACTTTTTGCAATGGAGCAGAATTTTAATGACAGAGAAAATGAAGCAAAAGCTGACTTCCAAAGCATGAGAGATGAAATAAAAAATAAGGTATATACTGTAGTTTGGCAAACTGGTGAACTATTTCATCAGTATATATACAATGGATAAGTGTTACTGATTTAATCAGTTCTGATGAAAGTATTACATCAATCTAACATCAATGTCTGAAATCAATGTGTAAGTGCCATCATATGAGGAAAAGGTTTTTGTGTTTAGGAAGCTGCATACTGAAAGAAGCAGTTTGAGTCTATTTGTTCATATTTACTTTTGGATATTTAAATTGTTTTAAAAAGTTGATATTTTGTTTTATAGAAATTTTTGAATCTGTATGGTGCATAGAACTACTTATAATCCAAATATAATGTATAAGTATGAGTTTTTATATTTACTCAGTTAGTTCTAGTCAAAGACTAACAATAAAATAGTAACATTCATTGCTCAATCACTCTCTTTTATGAAATCTAGGGGTATGGGAAAATGTTTTCCTCGGTTTATAAAAGACAAATGCAGATTGAATTTATGTGGGGAAATATACAGAAGGACCATGCTAGATTAAACTGAGAGATATGAGATGCATTGTTTCCTATTGTTTCTGAATAATAGACACAAATTATGGTGCACACCTTAATTAGTTTATGCATCATATGCAGATGTAATCATGAACCCTAAAAAAAGATGACAGAACATTATACAGATAAAAATAAGTGCAATCAGATACAGTTAAGTGCAGTCAATAAGCAGTATACCGTTGGCTAGATATAGATGATATAAGCATACAGAGACATCAACGTATACATAGATTCTTATATTATTTTAGGTATACATATTCTATTAGTTATACAGTTACTGCATTTTATGTAATACCATACTTAAACAGTAATAATACTAATGAATAACTATATGGAATAAAGTAATGGTTAACTAAGTGTTACCAATAGATGTATGAGATTAACAATTGTATGTCTAGAACCTTGAAGAGAAGCATGCATTAAGAGTTCAGTTAGAGGCTGCCATTGAAAAACTTTGGGAAGAATTCAATGAGGCATTGAAGAATTATCATGACACAACAGAGGAAAGGAAAAAAGCCTTTGAAGAACTTAAAACAAAAGATGAGAAGAGTGCTAAAGAAATTGAAATGCAGATGAGGAAGTTACAGCGAATCTCCGTAAGTTTTTTTATTATCTTCACACTTATTTTGATTTCATTATTATTTTAGTGCATATATATATATATATATATATATATATACAACTATCTCAGTAACTATGTAGTTTTTCAGAGAAACCTTTGCGAAATAAATAATTTTTTCATCACAAGCTGGTTATAAATATATTCTTTTCATTTATAGTGTATGAATCAATTTAGTTTTATTGTGTGAAAACTTTAATTGTATCATATCCAATCAACATATGGGTAATTATCATTGAAACAGCACTGTAACTTAAATGGCTAGATATCAGCATACTAAATCAGATTAGATCAGTGATAGTAAGTAATCTATTTATTATATACACTTGGCCAGACATGGGGTTAATTCCATTTTGTCAATTCCAATTCCACTCAGTTCCATTTAGTCAGTTCCAATTTTACATTAATTTTGTCAATTCCAATTCCATTTTTTACCTACTCTTTTTACCTACTACTTTTTACCATGAGTAGGCACTCCAAATACCTACATGCACTTAAAGAAAGTGATCTGTTTATTATGTTAACCTGATCAGCATCATTTAATTCACAGAAAAACAAACTACATCATGATTTTAGGGGTTAATTAGTTTCATTCGCAGTTAGTGTCAACTTCATTATAGATCAAAGTATATATATCATGAGTTTTACTTAATGTATAATAGGTGTGTACCTAGAATATTTGCTATAATTCAGACTGTTTAAGTAGTGCCCCAAAAATGGCTCACTGAGGTACACGCACAGTATTTCATATAAGAGTAGTATATACATGAAATATATAGCACAAATCTATCAAATCATTTGTATCCCTGGATCAGTTCATGAATAATTGTGCACTTTTACTGATGCTGTTTACCTGATGTGGTTGGCTCTATAAATAAGCAACACACCAGTGATAAGTCTGGACAACTGGAGATTCATGTCGTATTCTATAAAATGCAGTGATATTTAACAGTGAGATAGCCCTCGACTCAGAAGGTGGTAGCATCATAATGTGTCAGAAAACAAATAGTACTCACTAATGATTTCTATATTTATAGTTAAGGTGTACACACAGGTTAATCTGATTAAATATAATCTATTTTAAGATAACCATCCAAATAATATATTTATTTTATTAGTATAACACATAATTTATTTTTTGGCAAATATTGTACAAATTATTTTTATAATTTGTGAAGGAAAATATATCACAACTTAAGTCGAAGATGGCAGCTAATGGAAGAGAGTGTGAAGAGCGAAACAGACAGCTCAGAGAAGAGAGGGAAGTAATGTTGGCACACTTCCAGGTAATTAAACTTTTTGCTATGATATATTTTATGTGCTTGAGTGCAAGACAGTTCATATCTAAAGGGAATATATTATCCTTACCCAAAAAAAATCTAGTATGTTTCAAAAATTCTCTTTTAAAGGGATAAAGAGTTAATTTTCAGATTACATTACTATATTTATATTATAACACATGATATTATTAGGATATATATTAAATAATGATAGCATTTTAAATTCATAAGATATTAATACTTATTCACTTCTTCAGTATTTGATTGGTTACATGTGTATTCAATTGCACTTTGCTACCTGTACATTTATATGATTTAATCATTAAAGTAACTGTATCTAGTATTAATAATATCAAATATATTATGATGTTTCAGGATCTAAAAGGTCAGATGAACAAGTTGCGAGCCAGTGAACATGATCGCCTAACTAAGTTAACATTACAGAGTAATGCAGCTTTGAAGGAATTAAAAAGAAAATCAGAAAAGGTGTGAAAAATGCATTTCTGTAAATTAACAAAGATACTTCAGTTAGTATGCCCAGCCTTAATTATTCAATTCATTTTATGATTTGTTATTGTATTCCAGGGTGAACGTATTTTGCGTCTCTCAGAGATGTGTCGTAAATTAGAGACAGAAGAAGAGAAGGTCTTACCCTTCTATGCATCATCACTAACAGCTGAGGAACAGGAAGATGTCGATGCCGCTGTTTTAGAACCTCCTTCTGAGCCACTTGCATCTGTATGTATAACCATATAACACTGACAGAAATTATACAATTCATGTTCATATTCATGTTTATTTAGAACTCATACCCTAATAAGCAAACACACATCTAATGATCTATGACTCACTGAATGTCATTAAAGAATGAATGACCCTAGATATATGTTCTATACTAGCTGTTGTCATTTGAAGCCTATTCAGGAACAAAACTAGTGATAATACAGAGGTCTTAAATATAAGCTATTCTCAAGCATTGTGGGCATTTTATTTTATTAAGTTCAGTATACATTTTAGTTGAGTGTTGGTTGAGCGTTAGTTAAGTATTGGTTGAGCCTCAACTTGAGTTTTGTTTGGGTAGTTCTCTGTAATTTTCATTATCTACAGTACACAATCATTTTGATTACATGCATGGATAATATTTCTGTATGATTTGGACATAAGTATACAGTGTATGGTATCTTTGATATGATTTAGGCTACACTCCTATAATGATTATTTTTTAATATTTCAGTAGTTTTAGTTTATAATTATATACAATGTTTATATATTTAGGTCATGTATGAATATTCTGGATTAGAAAATTTCTGGAAGCGTTTTAACAAAGTGATGCTTGACAAAGTTGCCTTGGATAAGGAAAAATACATACTACTTCAAGAGAACAACCAACTTCGTACTTTACTGAAACAGTACCTTGATGGTATTTCAGTAAATGATGAAATACTGAGTCAAGTTAATCCGCTATTTGTGGTTAACCACAAAACTAATGTGAGGTATGTGAATATTGAAAAATGTTATGCCAACAGAAATTAAACTTTTACTGATCTCAAAATATCTGTCCTATTTCCCATATATTTAAAGCCCACTGATTTATGTTTTTGTTGTCATCAGTGAATGTTGTTATTCCATTCCAGAATGAATGTGCCAGTGATGGATGCAAGAATTCAACAACAGCAAACAAATCAAACTGTGGTGGAAGCAGCACATGTTGTCAAGCACCTTGCTTAGATTGGATACACCTGGAAGATACAAACATTTTAATTGATATGTTAAGTTTTGGAACTCTAGTATTACTCAAGATCCAAATATCGTTTAACCCAAGTGAGAATTACAATTTACTACTGTAGGTCCTGGCCGTAAACCAATACTTTGAGCCAATATTTTTACCCTTATTTTTGAAGGTCAGCTTAATAGCCAATGCTATTTCAGTATCAAGAAATCCTGTCATTGGGAGAAGAAACTTTAGGTTATTATCAGCCATCTATATGCCAGATTTGGGTTTTCTTTATGGTTTCCAATCCATTTCAATGCCATCAGACGTATCCATTGGTGCTGTGATGATGAAACCATCCACTCTGACACTGTTCATAGACCCATCTCAATACATTATCTTCCAGTAGTGGCCACTTTGGTGGGTTGGTTTTATTGGCTTTGTGGGTTCTTGGAATTGTTTTCAGGGTTGCCTCTTGTTTTCGCCATTCTCTCACTTGTTCTTTATATTTAGACCATGAACTTTTGCTGCATTACTGTTGTTGGACTTAGTATCCCATTTTGTGACTTTCAATATAAAGGCAGCATCATATCTCATTCTTTTGGTGACATAGACATCTTGGTTTCGTAGCCGTTTTATACTAATAACCAGATAATTACTCATTAACTAATTGATTTTCAATAGAGAGTTAGTGACTAATTGAATGCATATACCAGTAACTTATATTGTCTCAGTTATTGCAGAATTAGTGACCAAAACATATAATCAAAGGCTCAGTAGTAATTGACAATATGTCTAATTAAATCTAAGTCAATTTATATATGATTGATTTCATATGCAGTTAATTGAATGCTTAACCACCCTGTTAGTTTAAGTTTGCATACTTGCATATGCATTAACAGTTTATGTGTGAATGGTGATTAGAAATTGCCTTGATCTATAGAATACATTACACATTGGTATGAATTATGAAAACAAAACAGTTTAGTTTAAATAATAATATTTATTTCACTTATTTTATCATCGTTTCACAATGCAATCTTTGTCTTTTCACTGTTCCTATGACAACACTTCCTCCTTAATAAGCGGGATATTCGATGATATTTCTTTGTTATTTCTTGTGTTCAAAATGTTTGATATCACCTGAAAATACTGCAAGGAAATTTTTGTGTTTTCATGATATTTTGGGCCTAAAAACGACCTCGGCTTAATGGACAGTACTACGGTAAATCGTGATATTTTAGGCCCAAAAAGACAACCTCAGCTTACTGGCCAGATGGGGTTAATGACCGGGACCTACAGTATATGGATTTGTTACATTTCAGATGTCTTTTTCATGACAGGTGTATATCTTGTATCTGATAGATTCTGATTATTTGTACAATAAATTATAATCTTGACTATGTATAGAAAGAGTGTAGACCAAATTTGGTTATCTTATACATTGGTAACAGATTCTGTGAAGTATTTCCTTTGATGATATGTTATATATGTATTGTTGTATGTTTATCATAACATTTCATGCAGTTGTATTGTGCCATTCACAAATTATGCAATAAAGGCATTTTTCATGTTTTGATTCTTTTGGGTTATTGATAATAGGAAACAAAATAATTATTCTAATCATGATAATATATGCTTATTTCAATATGAAATACTTTTGTTTGAGATTGGCCTAATGCAGAAAGCTGAATAATATATTTTATTAATAAATTAAGGAAAACAGCTGGAGTGTATAATATCTACTAGAGGAGAAAATTAGATTTATTTTTTATATACATTGTGATATGTTGTTACTAAACTCGGTGCTTACAGTAGTAGAATATACCTACAAAAGTTATATTTAACTATAATGCACTTGAGAACAATATTGAACTGCCTGGTATTCAATTATGTTGTTTTAATTATGTAATAAGCAAAACTTAAATTATAGAGATGCTATTTATACAATGATGACATAAATAAAATTAAATACAATTACATCTGACTCCATTACATGGTACACTATAATCATAAGCTGTGTTTGTAATTTAGTCACAGTTTGATAATCATTTTGGAACACTAAATTCCACTTGTTTAGATAAGCTGCATGATTAATAAAGAAAAAGTAAACAATGAAATTATTCCCATGAAGCCTTGTGGGTCTGGGGTTTAAATAGTTGACTTCTGGGTGTTTTAAGAGGTGACTGAGACAAGTCACAAGGCCATACTAGATGTCTATTTGTTCCCACGTGTTGATAAAACCTGACTTATTCACTCAGAATGCCCCGTCATATAAGAAAACTGAATTAGATCCGTCAGGTACCAAGGGTATCGAGGATAAATCCCAGTTGGATGTTATCCTTCTCGACTACTACTGACCACCATGGCGTGACAGGCCTCGGTCATGCTTGGCTGCATTGTGCAGTTATTGACAGGAAGACATCAAAATGTTATCCTGGACAATGAATACTCAACACCACAGGTTTCACGTCAGGAGTACACCAAAGATTCTTACTGTTTATCAGGGACCTCCCCCATGGTATCGCCTAAAGTAGGCTACTGTATATGGTAGGCTCTTTGTAGATGATTGTGTCATCTATCAAATAATAGAGACCTCTTCTGCAAGATGACCTCAACACTCTATACCAGGGGTCGGCTACCTACGGTCCGCGGCGGCATTCTGTCCGGCCCGCGACATCATGCCGGAGTTTAGAGTATTTGTGGATTTTAAAGTGTTTGTAAAATGTCGACATTTCCATACCTCTTTAAACCCACATTGATTTCCGCCGTCACTGATCGCGTAATTAACAAAAGAACCAGTAGATTAATACAGACTGTTAAACTATCCTTTGTTGCGGAGAAGGCAATAGGCTAATAAGGTCCTTTTCATGGAGATCGACAATCCTCAGCAAAGTAGCCGCACAAACAGGAGCTGCCTAGCTTTAAAGCCCTCTTTCGTAATAACGGTCATCTGGAGCAGAGATTTATAGTGTTTTATTCTATCAAATTCCTCATTGGATGCCATACTGATATAATATTCGATAAAAACCAAATACTATTTTCTGTTTTTGATATTTTAGAAGCGAATTAGTTAGTTGTGACTAAAACATAGTCAAGAGTGAACTGCATTGTGAGAAAATAATGAAAATAAGTAATAGAATAATTTATCTGCTAATGTGAAATCTATCCTTCAAGAACGCGCCGCTCAGTTAAGAGTTCTACTCTTGTGCTTTCAAAGACAGCATGCACAGACGCAAAAAATACTACCCAACTTGCGATATTCGTGAGAGGCATCAACAAGGAATTTCACATTCAGGAGAGTTAGTCTCCTTAGTTGCGCTGAAGGGGAAACCAACTGGGGCCGAGTGGTCGAGTTGGTGATGGATAACATTGGTCTGAAAAATGAGCAGCTTTGTGGACTAACTACCGACGGCGCTCCCTCAATGGTCGGACGGATAAACGGCGTCATCGTCTTGATGAAGAAATCGCGATCAAACGCAGGCATGACAAACACAATAATAAAAACACATTTCATCATCCACCAGGAGGCGCTGTATGCAAAATCGATGAAAATGCAGGATGTGATACACGTTGTAGTTAAAACCGTAAATTTGGTGGGAAAGCAGGGCCTGAATCACCGACATTTTCAACAATTTCTACTGGAGATGGACGCCGAATGTGGCGATTTGTTGAACACGTCTGCGCATTTGAGGTAAAGCTTCGTCTGTGGGAGGAACAACTCAAAAAGTGCACATTTTCCAATGTTGTCTGCAAGTCAACCTAGCTATTGAGTTCACTGCGTATGTTACTTTTTGGGGCAGCTGCGAGAACAATTCTAAACTCGTTTTGCAGATCTGCGCACCAACAACCAACCATGCAGGCTATTGCATTATTTGCAACTCCGTTCGCAGTAAACGTGGACTGTGTTGTCGTTCAGCTGTAGATGGAACTGATTGATTTGAAAACCAAGTTTAATAAAATTGCGATAGTTTAACTAAAAATATGTTCCAGCCGACCATGCAATTCCCCGGACTAATGCGTCACGCTCGAATGATAATTGCACTATTTGGAAGCACGTACATACATATGTTAATAACTGTTTAGTAAAATGATTTTTCCAAACAGCAAGATGCGTAATAAACTCACTTATGCGCCTTTGGAGGGTCTAGGCTGTGCCAAACAAGCGACAGCTTGCGTTTGAAAATAAATGCTGTCTACTGTCTTAATCCAATTCGAAACAAGTTCATATATTGATGGCATTTGGTCTCGGGTGCTCCCAAACCGTTTATTTTGCCACACCTACACCCACTCGGCGTTTCGCGCCTCAAGATTTATTGACAAAGCATGTATGGGTATAACATTCTAGAATGATTGACATACTGATTCAGTTTATTCACAATTCATTTATAGACCTATGTAAATCGACAGATGACGGTAAGAAAATACTGGTGAAAGAAGATGTAGACCAGGCTCGAACACTATCAGATTTTTTCTCGTCTCTATTCACCAGAGAGGCAACGACGGAAATACCAGAACTAGAAGACAAAATAATTAGGAAACCAACCACTTATTGAAATGAAGGTGTCAGAAAATGAGATCCTGAAGAAACAAAAGAAATTAAAAATTGACAAAGCCCCTGAAACAGATTGTCTGCACACACGTATTCTGAAGGGACTCCAAGAGAAGATGTAATGCATTGTGTATCATTTTTAATAAATCACTGAGAAATGGGTCAATACCAACTGACTAGAATACTGCCCATGTTACTGCCATATAGAAGACTCGGTAAATCAGAGGGAAGCAACTATAGAGCAGTGAGTTCAACATGCATAGTGTGTAAATTACTAGAATCAATTGTAAGGGATCAAGTTATGCGACATATCATATATTATGTTTGAGAATAATTTATTCTCAGCAAAACAGTTCGGGTTTATATGAGGTAGATCAACAGTACTACATGTACAGTTACTAAGAGTGAGTAATTGATGAATGGACTGAAATTCTAGACGAAGGTGGATGTGTAGATGTAATTTTCTATTCATGGATTTTAAAAAGGCATTTGACACTTGTCCACATTGAAGGGTTCTAACCAAAATAACCAACTATGGGATAAAGGAGGAGGTACTGGAATGTTACCATCGGACAGACAATATTATTTGGACACTCAAGAAGGTGAAGAGAGCACAAGGGTTGCATTGCAGAAAGTCAGTCAAGAGAAGGGTCTAGGACGAGAGACTAACTTTTGAACGACTCACATCGATCTCGGCCCCATCGATATTTAGTTAACTATTGGTGGAGTTGAAGGGGTGCGCCTTCCATTTCACGCACGCAAAAGGTTATCAGGGTTTAAACAGGGCTAAAAATTAAGCGCGATTTCGAAAGCATCATAATTAGACCATGGCACTTCAAAGTGATGTAAATCTGAAAATATTTGTTAGTGAAAGCTACAAATTGTGCCAGGCCTCATCCTATACATGGTAATTGACATATGAACAATATTAATACAATCTGAAGTATAATTATATCAAATATATATATATATATATATATATATATAGCTGTTAATTTTATATAACAGTTAACTAATTTACTGATTTATTTAATTATTGATAATAAACCGCGGATGACAGAAGTATAATATCGACCATGGGATTAATTAGATCCTTCAGTTACCTGGATATACAAAGTTTTAGATGGCTATTTAAGGGGATGCCCCCCCCCCACACCTTGAATATGCGCAATCTGTCTGGTCTCTGTTTAGGAAGAAGAAGATGACGATGATGATTGACCAGAGAGGCTCCCTGTTTAGGAAGAAGACAGAAGGACATTGCAACCATAGAAAATGTCCAAATGAGGGCTACAAAAATGTTACCTGGGCCGAAGGGGCTAAGTTACAAAGAGAGGTTAAAGTAAGTAGATATTCTAACACTGGTGTACAAACGAATCCAAGGGGATGTGATAGAAGTGTATTAGATGCTGAACGGAAGATATGATCAGGATGCAGAAATGCAGCTGCCAGCAAACAACAACACAAGAGCCAGAAGAGGGGATCAGAAGAAATATATACGGAATAAAATAAAAACCAAAATAAGGTAATCGCAGTTTGGGTTGCGTGTGGCTGATACATGGAACTGACTTACAGAATATGTTGTAAAAGCTCCAAGTATTAAGTCTTTGAGCATAGATTAGATAAATTGTGGGCTGATCAACCAATCCGTTTTGATCACGAGTCTCAGATAATAACCACCTGCAGTCGTGCTAAGCTTAGTAGAATATCAGAAGACAGCGATCTGGACATAAAGGTCATGTATACTTGTGTTCAGAAACTACATACTATCTTGATACCTTGATACCAGATCTATGGAGTAGTGATGGCACTGCCTGTTAAAAACTCCGGTTACATTAGGTTATTATCATATATAGCATTATAAAAGTTATATTTATAATGATTGATTATTATTATTATTACACAAGTCCAGTTCATATTTTTGGTAAATTTACATGACCATGAAGCATGAAAATAGTAATTTTGGAACCTCATTATAAAGTACTAGAAAATGGACGGCATGCACCTTTTAACTGGTAAATAGTACAACCCGTTGTTTTTATTGGTCAAGCGGGTGAAATCGGCGGATATTTTTCTGCGATTTGAAATACGTCTTTCTTCGTTTAAATAGTGCTAGAGTTTTGATTAATTATTTACCTTTCTGCCTAGACGTAGCGGTTTTGCCCAAAATGTCTAAGTATAAAAGTCGAAGTAAGTATTTTCGTATACAGCCTTTAATTCACAGTCACAGTGTCAGTAACTGTGTAGATGATAGATCTACTCATCTAGCCTGTCTGTGGCTGTGTAGCAGTAGACGAGTAGTGTGTAGGAGAGAAGTGGGGAGATAATGGAACATACTGATAGATCCTAATATATCACTGAATAATTGTTTTGTATTTATTTTGAAGCGATTGGCAACAAAGGCCGAAATGGCAACTTTTAACGTGGCTGGCAACCTCAACTTTGTATCAATGTATGTATCTATCTATGTGACTAGCACTAGTCTAGACTCTATGACTCTGAGTATGACTATGTGTAGTATGTCTATGACTATGTCTGATGCAAACATGCAAATAAGAATATAAATATTTTGTGTTATGACAATGAATATACGTATTGTAACCATATCATAGGCCCATAGCCATAGGGTGGTTTATGTCCGATAGGGACGCATATGCCGATATGGTCTGTAATTTATTGCTCCCACAAGCCCTCTAAAAGTAATTAGAATTAGTTTACTTGGACCAAGGAGACTAATTGTAAATAAGTTTAGAATTTAAAATATATAGCATGTTCGGTGGAGAAGACCTTGCCAATTGCCTGGCTGGATGAAAAACTCTTGCACAGAATGACCGTAGCCATATGTAAATAGTCTCATGCTCTACCCATGAAGCCAAAGAGACAATACAGCAAAAGTGGCCATGTCAAAATTCAAACTTTTGTTGCTAGGCCTAGGTGTCAACATTTCAAAAGTCTATACTATGTTATGTATATATACATGTGGTCGATTTGCCCCACACTGTGGTTGAATTTCCCCTCACACCACTTTGCTTACGTATGTAACATTCACGAAATTGAAATGGGTCACAAATCAAGTGATCAGTGCCTTATTAGGAACATTAAACATGGAGGGACCACTAGAAAAGTACTTCTTGCTGATTGCTGTATCACATATACCAAGATTAAACCATTGACATGTTAGGTGGTTGAACCTCCCATTTCTCCCCTAGTTACTAAGTTAGGTTTAGTCTTGGACTAGTCTGAGTAGTCACTAGACTATATCTACAATGGCTAGATTTAGATCTAACTGTAGGATACAGTATCTTGAGCAAGTATAGACTAGAATTTTCGACCCTAATACTTATAGTTATACTAACTCAGTAACTGCATAAGACTACTAAAGTAAAGGAAGCAAACTTCAAGCAGGCAGGTAACTTAGTTTTAACTTCATTGATGCTTCAGAACTAACTCACAGCTACGTATATCTTGCACCAATAAAAAGAATGCCCTTTTTCACTGTGTAATGAACGAGGTTGGAGTTTAACTCAGGTTAAACTGGTTTAGCTCAGCCCGGCGGGTTAAACCTAGGTTTTACTAGTTTAAACTGGATTATTCTCAGAATACAATATATTGACTCACAAATATATACATTTTATACGCATGAAAAGTAGTTGTTTGTGTAATGGTATGCATTTTTAAGATGTTCAGATGCTGACAACGTGCACCAATCAACATGATCCAATATTTGAGATATTATGCTGTTGGTGGAAACAGTTAGACACTATCACACTAGTAATTGTGTAAGATGTTATGATTTGTTGCTGGCCTGAACCAATTGACCTGTTGTATGATTGGTTGAGCTTGTTTGTTAAATTGGCTTCTGGAGCCCAGGAGGTGAATTGATCTATTCAGCAAATGGATAACCAGAAACAGTTAGAAAGTGGTGGCAAGGCTAGACAATAATGGTTGTCTGCCTGTCTGGGACAACCAAACTACGTAATCGGACAAGTAAAACTAAAACCATATGCTTGGTTGTCAGCCATGTCAAGTCGTATTTTTGATGGTTCTTATTCACTAAGAACCATCGAAAATACGTTTTCTGTAGAATGATTTTCCACTGTTTTGAAGCTCTTCACGATGGAAAAAGTATCATAGTTTAAAACACCCACACTGATACCTCACCAACCATCGCTAAAATGCACTGTTCCTGGTTGTGAGATGGATTTTGGACCAATTTTCAGCAGAAAATGAGTCATGATAAATGACAAATATTTAACAGCCAATAGTTTCCAGATCTGAAATAATGCTAAAATCTAATGTTGTAACAATTTCAGATGTCATATTTATATATATTTACTGAATATAAGAACCATGCTTGAAGGATGGGAGAGATTTTGGTGAGCTGGTGATCTTGGCTGGTAAACCACCATTTGCATTATGATGGTCACGCCACTCAAATACTCTCTCGTGATTAGCCTGTTGTCTTTGTATACAGTAACTAAAACACATGGTCTTGTTTATATGGCGGATTTCTGTCCCTTTCCTGTTTATTTGTTTGATCACTGTGTTTTCCCTTCATTTTATGTTAATATCATACTTTGCTGATGGAATTATATGCACCTTTTGATAACTTAATTGTGTTTCTTCCTTGATCCTCTGTGTATGAATTATTACTGCCTTTGTTTGCTATTTTATGCTTTATTTTATATTTAAACAACAATGGGCTTCCCTTATCACCTCAACAGCCACAAGAAGAAAATTCCTGGCCAGATTGTGGACATCACCAATAATATATTACTGGATGAACTATGAACTGTTTATTATTATATACTTGTATTGTGTTAGAGCGTGGATTAATAAAACCACAAATACATAATTATGGTCTATATCACCTTCGTGGTATAATTGGTAGCTTGTTGGACCACAGATCACTACCACCTGAGTTCAAATCATGGTTATAGCTGATTTTCATCTTTGGCTTCGCTTCATTACTGTTGCAGGTCACTCACTTCATTTGACCTACTATGTTCACAAAAGTAGCTGCAAAACATCAGTCATACACAAATTTACGATCTGGTGCTCTCCGTCGATTCCAGCACAGTTTTGTTCTTACTAGTGAAAAAAAAATGGTTTTAATAGCTAGTAACTTTTTGTTGTAGTAAGAAATTTGTTTGGGCTAGTGAGATGTAGAAATATTTTTCTGGTCCTGAGTTCTTATCATGTTTTACTATGATAATGCCAATAACCACCGGCTATGTGATGAGACTCAGTTGCTATTTCATAGTATGATTTAGTAATTGCTCAAATCATGGAAATGATTCAAGATGTCATTGCTAAGTGGACATTTGAATTTCTAGGGCTGTTTCATGATGTCGATGAAATGTTCTGCAAAACCTGTAGCTAGGGGCATACCTAATAAGGCCGACCTGGACAGTTCTCAGACAAGTGATTTTTTTCTCCAGACAAGGAAAAATGAAGTGTGACTTGTCCTACATGACAAGTGGCCAAAAAAGTTAATGTCGAGCCCTGGTTGGTATACCAAATTGCGGTTGACTATGCAATGCCAATGGCTTCACTTAATCCTCTATGTGGCAGGTGACCAAGGTATCTGCTAAAATTACTTTAAGTAGGAATATATAAAGGATCTGTTATTTGTGTACTTAATATAGATAATAAATGTAGTGTGTTTGTTTAATCAATTAGTAGTGACTTGAGCCTAAAAATGGGTTTAACCCAGTTTAGCCCAAAATGGGTGTTTAGTCGAACTTGGATTTAAACCTGCCAACCCTGGTAATGAAGCACGTTTTCCGGTTTACATACAACATTTCAAGACACACAAGAGTTTGGCGACGTGTGTCTGTCGTCTCGTTGGCGAAATCTGCGAAAGATGTTTGAATCTTTACTTGTGAATGTATTAATTAATAAGTGCTTCAATATAATAATGTAAAAATAAATTGAGCTTAAATAAGGTGTGCAAAGTGATTTTTAGCTGAATTATTGGCTGCCCGAAGTTACTCGACCCGATGGTCACATCTTCACAGTATCCATAAGCATTGTAAAATCAGTATTGGCGAACTGAAACATGCCATATCATAATGTCAACATTCTAGATTTTCATTTGATATCAAATGAATCATAATATAAGTGCATTGAGAAATTGCCCCAAGGTTGTTATGGCCCAAAGTTTGCCTCCTTTACTCTACTATTCTCACTTCTAGAACTATAGATCTAGAAGCCATAATGATGTCACTGTGATTATGGGATAGTAATAAGCATTAATAACTTAATTAGTATTGTCTAGTAGTAGTAGTATCTAGCACAGGGAGGGGACGATTTAGATCTAGTGATTTGTGGGTATCCGATTTAGCCTTTGCTCTATCTACTATAATACCTTCACGGTATTACCTTGATCATCAAGTTGACGCATTATCGGCCCATTTCGCAACCCTGCCTGTTTTAAAATAGAACCTTCCCATTTCACAACCACACCTCAAACCTCGTGTTTCTAAGTCTGTTTCACAACCATTTGATTCAGCACAGCATCATTTTATTTTGTCCTCTACCTATTAGTCATATCACCTTAGTTATGGTGACCCCATCAATATTTAGACCAGTTACTAAAACTGTGGTCACTGCATTAACATATTAAATAAATCAGACAGATTCATATAACTGATTTTGGTTGTGTGGTAAATGAACATGCCCTAACAGTAAGCCCAAAATTACACCCATGGGTAATGTCTCAGCTGGGAGAAATAGGAAAACTTTTGACATGGTCAGTAATCCTGAATTAATTATCTCAGTGATCGGTGTTAGTCAAAGTTAATTTTCACTTAAATCTAGATTCCTATACAGCTGGACACAAATTATTTCAATCATCAAGTGATCAATGCTGTTTTGTTCAGTTGCTAACACAATTTGATATATGACAGGATACATACTAAATCTGGCTTATGTTTGTGATCTGTTGTGGGATATATTTGCCTTGGCCATAAGTTCCAGGAATGACCAGTACAAGAGCTAAACAACTTCAGACAGCTAATTATATCTGAAAAATACTTATATCTTATAAGATTTCAGATTATGCAGCCCAAAACTAGCATGTTATTACCATAACTTTCAATTTGAAATATATATGTATATATTGTTGTATTTTTTCTTTCTTAATGACAATGGCTTTCAATACATTCAGAGTTTCATTGTTTAAGTTTGTCATTTTTTTGCCAGGATTTATGGATAAACATACCTTCAGTCAATGTGAAGGCACTGTATAAGTTTAGCCAGGCCTCATGGACACTTATAAACTGGAGAACAGTGTTTCAGTCTGGTTCTTCTACCAATTAGGGTAGTCTAATCATCATTGTAGTATTTCAGTGTATTAACTGATATTGATACTTATTTAGAGGTAATCACTTACATATAGGCTGGGATTAAGATACTGGTAGCTCATTGTCTTGGCCATTCTACTTAATGGAAATTAACTTCTTGTGAAACTATGCCAGTACAAAAATGGACATCCAATCTATTCTTTTATGATAATTCTAACATGTTTTCATTGGTGTTATTGAGTACTAAAAGTCACAGAAATATTGCTTGAATCAATCCTGATATAAAACTCAAAATAATTATAATATATTTAATTATAGGTACTCTCCACAAAAATAATATATTTGGCTGAGTGTATTTGTTGAATTCAGTTATTGTATTTAATTATTTTATCTTTGCTTGATTGATTATACATTTTTAGTATGCCTTGTTTACAATCTAATATGGGTTGCTAGGATGATATCTGACATTTAAAAACACATTTGGGGGGGGGGTAGCAGGAGGACATGATGGTGCCTTAATACAGTTTTAGGTGTCTGATTTCTTTCATGTACACTGGGTTAAAAATAACAGTTAATACTTTCCTAAGACTAGTAGCCATAATCCAAGTAAAACAAACAAAGGAATTATTTCCTTTACTTATTTGTGTTGACATTACAGGTTTTGACTGTTTATTATGGTATGACATTTGATTAAATATAAAGTACCTAAAAACTGACTGAATTACTTGACCTGTTTGTTCTAGGCCAGACACTGAAATAGAATAACTATGACTAATTTTGGCTACCCCAGGAAATTGGAAACTGTTAATGTTATGTCAATGTAAAATATTTTTAACATAAATCTAGATTCCTATATTTTCATCCTAGTTGACACAATTTATCACTGTTATTATTTCAGTGCTGATTCTGAATTTTTTTTCTTAATATAAATCAAACACACTATATCTTTAGTTTTATTGTATATTTGTAATTTTTGCATTTAAATTTAGGTTGTGTTATCCTTTTATAATGGTATTTAAGGAGTCTGATAATTAAGTGACAAAAATGTTGCATGAAAACCTTTAGACTTTGTATTTAAAATTCAGATTTTAAAAGGTTTTAACTTTAAGATAATTACATTGCTCAGTAGTTTTCTGCTGGGGGTGATGTCCTTAGCAAGAGAATATTTGACTACTATAACAAAATTAAATCTTTTTCATACAAGTATCAAGATATTGCCTGGTTAGTAATCATGACAATGTACATATACATATTTTGCCATTTCTTTAAACCATTTTCATTTTAAACAAGTGTTTGTTTCATTCAAACTTGTTGGCAAATTCTGATTTAATGGTAGCATGTACAATCAGTGAATTTAAATATGTACTATTATTATTCCAAATGTAATAAAACAGACCACAAAATTAAACGCCTTTACATGAAAAGCAACATTCTCTGCTTGTATCCGGGGTAGTATTTTAAATATTTTAGAAGGGTGGATTAATGGATAAGTATGACTATTATAATTTGCAATGAAAACTGTCAGAATGGTACATTTCCACAGAATACTAGTTCCACAATCAGCAGTGGAGTTCATATTATCCCAGATAGTAATTGCTGACACCAAACATGGAGTTGTGGAAACCTTAAGAATTGCAGATTTTACTGCTTGGCCATCACATGACAACAGGTTTGATAGGTTTGATTTTGGAAACAGTGATGTTGAGGTTATTACAACCCATTTTAATTAATCCCTTAATTAGGAGTGATAACTGGTGCAGTAAATTGCATTCACAAATGGGTGGCAAATTTGACATGGAATTTCTTTGCAAACTTTTTACTTTTCAAGCTAGACAAGAATAATATATTTAGGTTTATATAAGCCAACCGAATCACCTGAAACTAAGATAACATTTAAATTATGTTTCACAACATCTCATTCCCTATAAATGTATCACAACCATTGATGTAGCTTTTATGTTCCGTATAAGACCGATCACGGGGATTTTATTTATTTTGAGGCCACTGTACTTGGGCTGTTCCTCAAGATAATCTGTATTATATTTAAAGCCTTCCAGTTATCTCTTGATCTGATTCAGTTCGTTAAAAAAGTATCATATTTTACCATGTACTAATTGGTTAATAATTAAATGGAAGTGGATTTAGTCTGGTGCATGCTTATTACCTCATTAACTAGATAATTTAAAAAAGAAATTTAAGTCAGTTTCAACTGCTGGTGTGTAATTTCTGATATTATTGATTGAACCAGAGCTACATTTACTGAACCAGGGCTATACTGACT
This sequence comes from Paralvinella palmiformis, assembly GCA_025642065.1. Lineage (NCBI taxonomy): Eukaryota > Metazoa > Annelida > Polychaeta > Terebellida > Alvinellidae > Paralvinella > Paralvinella palmiformis. Next base: position 1,359,589 of record JAODUP010000003.1, read on the forward strand.
GATTGAGTAGCAGCCATATTTAAATAATAATAAAGTATCCCTATATGGATAGTGTAGGGTCTGATATTGTCAGCAATATGGTAGGATGTGATACTGAAGATGAATAAACCGACTATAGACAGCTGTGACATAAGATGAAGTTTGTTGTGTATTTTTGAGAATCATTGAATTATAATTTTTTTAATAATTGACAACACTATATTTGTAGCCTGCAACAGAGACCCCTTAGTGGTGTGCTGTTATTGTGCCATGAGCCTTTCACAGAATCCATTATAAACAGGAAATAAAAAATATCTGCATCACTATATTGTGATTTGTACTGGTTAACTGAACTTACTGCTTTGGTATTATATGTTACAGTACACTTCATACTTACCTTTAATAATAAATATTCCTATTGTGTTTTAATCATCATATCAGCAGATGCTAGTGTCAATTATGTATTATGTGGAACTTGGCTATACCTACTGTTCATTAGCAACATAAAAAGGTCAGCATAATTGATGTTTTCTTAATTTATGCCTAGTTAATCTCAGGACATCACATTGTCATTGATAAAACTGATATTAATATTACAACAAAACCTTGTATTACACCATCTTATTTAATACCTCAATAAGCACATGAAACTAAACTTAATACTAGAAATTTCACTATTTCAAGTGTAAATGTTTTTTGCTTATCCATTCATAATTTGCTATACCACATATGTTCAATATAATTCTGTATTGTTATTTACATATAATAGTCATGTATATTTTAATTTTTGCAGTAATTGTGTTTGGAATTTCAAATGCAAAATAATGATCATGTATTTGCAATCAATCTTTATAACTGAATTTAACCAATTCAGTGCAAAAAGTGTGTGAAGATTTAATGATTCTTTATTTTCTGTAGATGGTACTCCTGAGGTTCACTCAGCTAGAAGCAAATTAGATGGACTTCTACAGACTTTGGCTACAAAAAAAGAAGACAGGTTACATTTCTTACATTGTGCTTTGACAGTTGTTGTTATGGTTATTTTTTTAATGATTAATTTGTATTGGTTCTTTACATAATGGTCTGCAATTATCCCATTAGATTATTTGGGACACTAAATCACCTTAAGCATTTTGCATTCACTCTACCTGATTGTGTAGAATTGTTTTCTTTAGCATTATTTAATAATTGATCTACAAATAAATAAGCAGCAACTTATTAAACATATTTACAAATACCTTTATGTGTGGTACACTGAACATTGAATAGTCATTCATTGTTTTTTGTAGTCCTTCAGATGAAAAGGATACAGAAGAACTGGAGTAAGTATTTATGGTAGTGTACAAAATACTATTGTAGCTAGGATGACGAGGTGTTTTGGGGCATATTCAGGTCAGATGTTAAGAATACCCATACCAGAAATGTGCACAACTTTATCTTGAATGATAGCTTTCTGATGAGCTAACACTGGCATACTATGTTTACACAAACTGCACATTTCACATAGTAAACATTATATGTGTGTATGTAGATGTCAGGCATAGGGTAATCATAATCGATTGTAATCATAATCGATTATAATCAATTACACAATCTCAAGTAATCGTAATGACCATTTCCAGGTGCACTGTAATCATAATCAATTACATTGTAAATGTAATCATAATCAGTGATTACTTTCACAATTAGACAAAGTTGTACACAGGCTTTAAGAAAGTAATATGTGGAGTGAGTTTATAAACTGTATTTCTTGTACATATTATAATTATCCTATATAGTACATAGAAGTATTAGAACTTACCTGACTATAGTCATGCCATACATGATGGGTCTTGTTGCTGAATGTATTTCAAATATTGACAATTGTAAAATAATGGATTTAAATAAAATGTTAGTGCATTAGTTTGCTGCGAATATTGGGTATGGGGAATGAATTCACTGCCATGTGTTTCACTTGTAATTGACTTAGCTGACCAGCAGACATGAGGGATTAAGCTGGGGATAATCTTAAAGTAATGTTGATTCTCCATGTTTGCATTAATCTCAGTTATCGCAATAAATACCTGTGCATTCATGGCATTTGAGAGGCTTTTCAGTATTGGAGGGAAAATATTCAGCCCCAATTGCTGCTGTATAGGAAATTGTGTATTTGAACAATTCATGTTCATAAAAAATTATTCTTATTTTCATTAGTAAAGTTTGTGATGTTTGCTGTATCATTCAAATTAATATCATGTTTTTATAATCATTTTCAATTTCATGTCTTTATACATATCACATCACCAGATTAATAGAATCTACTTATATAAATGTCCAATGATTTTATTTAGTTGTATTATTAATGTAGCTGAGTGAATAATGATGAAATATCTAGGGTTGGGTTTCTGCTGGTAGAAACCTATTTCTGCCGCACAGCAGGAAGAAAGTAGCAGAAACTACTTTCTGCCGGCAGAAATGATAATTCTGAAAATGGAGGCTATTGAAGATGGTGCAGCCACTGGTTGAGCAATTGAAGTTCTAAATTTATAGTAAGATTGTGAGATGCTTCTTAAGGATTGCTAGTTGAGAATTTATAAGGGTTTCAAGAACAGAGAAATTGGCAGAAACAACTGATTTGAAAAACACAATCAAGTTTATTTAGTTGATATTCAAATGTAGCATATGCCATAATATAAAAACTGAGTTTATACTGCTGCATTCATTTATCGATTCAACATGGCAACTTTTAGTTTAAAAAAAATGAAGATAGCCAGTGTAATCAGTCAACCACTAAGTGTTTGTGATTAGCTGCACTACAATGTTGAATTCAGTAGTCCAAGTCTGTATGTCCTCTGACATCCTGTAACAGAGAACCAACTTTGCTGCCTTGGCCACACCAAGTTGGTTTTGGAGTTTATTGTGCACAAGTCCAAAGGTTGAAAACGCTCTCTCATTTGAAGCTGAAGATCTCCAAAGAGCAATCTGTTGATGTAGGCTAGGAGGTATATACTAACCAAGCAGAATAACCAATGAAAGTAATTAATTGCCAATTGTTACTGAAATATATGGTCTACTGGACTATTTATGCTGAAACCTATATCTGCCCTCCCTGCAGAAACTGTCAACTCTGGAAGTATCAGATTCACATTTGTGTGATATACATTGTATTCATGATTACTTAAAATGTAATTGCAATCATAATCAATTACATTAATTATTAATGTAGTGGTAGTCATTGTATTTTGATAAAATTATAATCGATTACCATAGGCCTGTAATTGCTCCATACCTAGTAGATGTGATGGCATATATCCATTTGGTCATGAATTTGTATCCTTCAAATTTACCTAAATCAGTCAGAAAATGTAATCTGTGAAAATTGTTAAAATGACATTGTCCTTCACAACATACCACATTACTATTCTATGACTCCCCCTCCACCAAATAGATTATGGTTGAAATATGCTTGAATATTACAAAACCAGGTAATGCGCTGGAAAAAATATTGCTTGCAAAAAACCCCACTTAGAACAAAAAAGCCAGTGAATAAATCTTATACCTGTAGAAGAAAATTTAGATTGTAGAAGAAAAAGAGTACTGGTACATGGTCTTGATATCCCCATTTTAGTTCAAATTTAAATAAAAGTGGGTGGATCAGACAGCTAGAAGGGGCGAGGAGAATATCTTTAAAAATGTCATAGTCGATTATACATTGAATAGATATGATATCCTTTTTCACACGTATCTTGATTTATTACCTTTAAATCTTGTATACTTTGTTCTGAAAATGGTAATTTGCACCATGTAGTCGAATATCCACAAATTATTTTCATTGTGAATCTTCTTTGAAATATCTGTATGTTATAATAAAGTGCAACTTCATTAAAATACACAGATTCATGGTGTATTTTATGTAACTTGGTGGAAATATATACTGATACTGATAGATGTATGATATAATATATGTTAATTGTTTCTTTAAAGTTAGTTTAACTAATAAATTTACCTAGATGTACAATGTGTGTTATATAAGTTTACTGTATATAGCAGTAAATATGCTTCAGTAAATCTATATTATTGTTATTGTAACTGTCTAAAAAGGTCTTATGTTAATGGTCATGTTTTCATTATTTAACTTTAAAAAATATGACTTATGTTAATAGGAAGACTACAAGAAACATTAATAAAGAAATGATTTTTTATGTATATAGAGAAGCAGTGATAAGTACTCCTACAAAAAAAAGTTACAACCAAAAGCCAAGTCGCAAACGAAAACAGAGGAAAGATGAATCACCATCAGTACAAGATATAGCTCAGTATCACCGTGAGTTTTAACCAATTTAATCTGCTGTCCTCCTTATTTAACTTGTTATCTCACTGAAGTAGTAGAAGTTTCGTTAATTATTATTGTTTGTATTCAATTGTGATTAGTTGACACATCAGTGAGTTAACAATTTTATAATGCTTCATATGGCAAGACAAATTTAGTTTGGTATAATTTAAATTTTTATTAATGTAGATTGCATGTATTATTAGTGTCATGATATACTTGATATATTTAAAAAAAAGTTGTGACAGTTGTAATATTTATTTGTAACTGTTATTTTTTACCAGATACTTATGTGATGAAGTTATTTGATCGAAGTGTTGATCTGGCTCAGTTCGAAGAAGATTCACCACTTTATCCTATTTGTCGTGCTTGGATGAGAAACCAGCCACACAATAAAAATCTTGCTCCACAAAATCGCTCACCAACACCAGAACGTCAAATACCACCAGCATATGAAGATGTAAAAAAGGCTTCATATATATATGTTTTTTTTGTTTTAAAATATATTTTTTGCAAATATTTGATTTTACGTTTCTGCATCAGTTATGATTATTCTATTTAAATATGAGCCCACATAATTATATTTATCAAAGGATACATTTTTCACAATTATCAGCATTGCAGCATTTTAACATCTGTCTGTTTTCATATTTATATGCCCAACTATCAGTCATTTTAATTGATAGTTTTTCTGCAGAAGTATTTTGAGCCAATTATAAGGCTTTGTGTGTGATGAGAAATACTTTCTTTTATAACAACAAACTTTTGGTGTCAACCAGTTACCATAATTATGACTAATGTTTTAGGATGAAGAGGTATATCAGCTGCCATCACCTATACTCATCAAAAGTGAAACAGGGGAAATCATTGATAGAAGGATTCCTGATCCAGAACCACAGCCTACAGAACATCTGGATATACACAGAGTTAGTAATGTACATGAAAAATCTTCATACATTAGCTTACTAGTAAAAACTGCAATTACCACCCCTCCTGTTCCCCATTCTAGAATGTATGCTTCTAATACATAGTTGATCCTTAATTTTATAACAGGATCTGGATCAAGCTCCAGCTCCAGAAGAGCTTCTACTCAATAACATGGCAAGGTGGAAGCGCATTCGACAACGGTAATAAATCCTCAGTATTCATTGCATTCAGTATTTGCACATTTTGTTTAAATAGAATTTTAGTACAGAGCAACTTATCTAAATTGATATCTTGAGAGCGAAAGAAAATTCTAGTTTAGACAAATGAGTAGTCCTCATAATTTTTACCCACTACAGTATTTGGTAGTGAAAAACATGCAAGCTTGAGTGTTGATATGATTGCATAGATCACTTGCACTATGATTGCAATATACTGTATTATAATTTGTATAATTTAGCCAATAATTTCATTCATCATAAAAAATTTAAGATGAATGTATTTAATTTTCTTGGCAATGTTTGTTTCACAGTTTTTTGTGAATAGCTTAGAAATGTGAGTTCGATAAAACTAATTTAGCAGAATGTTTTCTAGGAGGTTGTAGGCTCTTGCAATAAAAAATTTTTTTATAATTTTTACATATATTGATAATTGAATTGCAATTAGATATCAACTCCATGTAGTCTAACTCATCATACTGATCAGTGAAAATTCTCCTAAATCTATTGTTGGGATGATCTTGGAAAATCAACACAATAGGTGTCAGGTCAAGGCAGTGTGGTAAATTCACAATGTCTGGCAGAAAACAGGATATTGCGTGGTTATACTTTGATAAGACTAAAGTTATGGGGAAACCAGGATGTCATTATTCAAATTAGTTACTGGGTGTGATTGTACTAAATTTGTTAATAAATTACAATCAGTTAAACTTAAGCAGTTTATACCTACAAGTAAAGCAAATACTAAAGAATACCATATGTACAAGTACTGTGTCTGGTCTGATTAATAACAGACGCAAACTATTTGAAACTTCTCTCTTAGAAAGTAAGTGTTATGACAATGTCAGACTTCCCACACATCCTGGAAAACCTGGAAAGTAACAAATTCACTTTCCAGGTCCTGGAAATGTCCTTGAATTTTACCAAATCAGGAAATGTCCTGGAAAAATATTGCCTGGAAAAAATCCACTTAGAACAGAAAACTCATGAATAAATATTATGCCTGTAGAAGAAAACTTCAATTGTAGAAGAAAATACATAGTCTTGATATCCCAAGATGTTTTTTTTTTTAAATCCACATGTTATTACTCAAAATCATGATTCTGACCCAATAAGCACCAGCGGATCATGTCAGTCACTGTCACTGTGATACCAGAATAGACCTAAGGAACTATTTCACTGTCATCATGCCACTGTATAGTATAGTTTATTCCATAATTTAGGGCCTAGACCCATATTTCAAAGGCTTAATTATCTTGGTACATGTAAAGATACATTACAGCAGTGCAATTATGTTGGGATGTACAATAAAAGCATAGTGCAAAAATAAACCAACTGCTTTGATTCATGTTTCATTTCCTGATTTAAAATCATATACATTGAGTTAATTTCTCTTACTTTAAACATCTGTAAAAAAAAGTTGAGTATAGTTATTAAAAATAATCTCTGAAAAATAGAAATACTTGAAGAAACTGACCGTCACAAGATAAATTAATGAATGAAAATATAATAAATAAATTAAATTTGACAACACCTAGTTAGTCCTGGACTGAAGTATATTTTTTTTGCTACAGAAAATCTTGATTTATATTAATCTCATAAATTATCTGTCCATTCCTATTTAGGAAAATGCCCACTTACTGCTAACTATAATTTTAACAATTAAAATAACTTCTGAATTAGTGTGGAGGAGACTTCTTATTAGGAAATGTGTGGACTCTGAATGTGGCTGATATTTTTTTGGACCAAGTTAGGACAGAGCCTAGATTTGATTTTCAATTTTTATGTGAAAGTGATAATGAATTTGACTTTGTGGATACTGACTCACCATATTCAACTATATCAGCTGAGCGTGAAGAATTTAATCATAAAGCTCGCGATTTCCAAAACACAACTTCTTACTTTCATATTAATTGTAGAAGTCTATCCTCAACTTATAGCCCATTAAGGGACCTAATATGTGATTTAGCTGGAGATAATTTCTGTTTCAATTTCACAGACTTACTGAAAATGTTTAATGTGACAGGGACACTTGTCTAAAATAATCTGGTTTCCATGAAATTATAATTCGTACACCAAAAAAAATAATAAAGGTGGGGTTGGTTTATTTATGTAAGATAATCACAGTTACACAATCAGAGATGACCTCGGTGCTTTTATCCCTCACATATTTGAATCCCTTTTTGTTGAAACTAATTCTGCTACAAATAATACATTAAAGGGATAGTCCACCTTCATTTCAGATTTTGAGATCTAATACAGCTATACTCACAAATAGTATAAATAATGTCAAAATGTGTAAACAATCACCCACATATTAAATAATCCAGTTCAAAGTCCTGATTAATCAACTTTTAATGGTCTATGGGCACCGCCATTTTGAAGTTACAGATACCGGAAACTCCTGAATGCTGACGTCACTTCAGCGTATCCGGTTGACCTGAAGTCTGTAGAGCCATACAAAATCATGTAAACAAGTGTGAGCAAAGAATTATTCTGGAACTAAACAGCATTATCTTGTTAAAATTACGTAATGAATGACATACAACCATATCAGTTTGAGCCAGAAGGAATCTGACAAGAGGAAGATGATTCAAAATGGCTCAGAAATTAACGCTCAAGAGAAACTATAATCCACGTCAGTCTAGAGAGCACCGATGTGACGTCAGATCATTTCAGTTTGCTCCTTTCCACCTTCAAATCTGGCTTCTGGTGCAACCGTAATGGCAGCCCTCCAGTGATTTGGATTATTTTCCATTATCTATGATATCAAGTATATTTCATGATTATTATTGTGGAATTTTTGGTTACTGTTCTAATCATTACAAATTTAAGAAATATTTTCTGAGGGTGGACTGTCCCTTTAATGGAATACTTTAGATTGAAAGAGCTTTGCTGGTTTAGATAACATTCTGATTTTGATACTTTCCAGCTTGGACATGCTACACTTTCTTTCTGTAACAACAGTACAGCAAGCTGCAACATTACAAACTGTTTAATATTAACCAGTGGCTTCTTTGTGTTGTTGCATTACTGTCTATCCTTTCAGGTGGAAGGAAGCTGGATATAGGAGAGAAGCGCAGTATGCTGCCAGTCTTGAAATCATCAAGAATATGTATGACAGACAGTGTAAAGAATAGTGTGATTGTGTACTTTATAATTAGTGTTAAGCAGTGTGTTTCATTTGTATCATTTTAGTAAGTTAAATAAGGTAAGGCAACTATAAATTGTCTCTGTCATGCCAGAGTACTTTGTTATCTGGTTAGCATAGGTTAATGTTATCTGGTTAATACTAGCATGGATTAATGTTATGGGATATTGTTTGAAATGTTTTAAATGAAATGTTTTAAATAAGGTGTACAGTCTGGCTCCATTATAACAAGGTGCCTGGTGCCAATGGATGTGATCCATGTTATAAGTAGACGGTGAATAGCAATGATCTCCTTGCATTAATGGTGAAGGGGGTGACTTTTTCCAGGCCGTTTAAGAATGGTGAACTGTAAGAATACTATATTGTCTTTTATTCACACCTTTGAAATTCCATCAGAGGCAGTCATTAAAGGGACATTTATTCTTATGTTAAATTTTGGTATAAATAAAATAGCCATTCCCAGTTATTTTGTAAGGGGGAAGTTTGTTTGGAACATCATTGTGGGTTATGTCAGCTGCCATGGTGTACCGGACCATGTTATGATGGAGCCAAACTATAATTATTTCCAGCATTAAATAATTTACCTGCACAGGTACATAGTACAGTACAGTACCTATATGAAGATTATACTGGATCCTGATCCTTAGTATCCAAACTTAAGGATTAGTCATTGTACAAAAATAAAAAATAAATTGTTACCAAATATCATATTATTTAAGAAAATGTAAATGATGAATAAATTTATTATTATTACATAGAAAATAAATATTTTTACAGAACAAAATATTTTGTAATAAATACATTATTAAGGAAAATTGATTCAAATATTATTGTTGTTTCATGATTTTTAATAAAGCCCTTTTCCAGGAAAACCTTATTTAAATGTCTTCATGGCATAATTTTTATGTATGTGTAATTATTATTACTTTTATCTTTCATAATATCACTGTAAATTAACTTCTATAATTCTTGTATAGTTTTGGAATACAGGAGAGCTATTTTGTGTTATCCAATAATTAAAAACCAAATATATACTGATAACAGCATTGGAGACATCACATGTAGACTATGAATGTGGACTGGATGCGTAGGTGCTGTATGCACCATCATCAGTATCACATTGTATGGGACAATATTTAGTACCACGATATACAGCCATTGGACATATCTGAAGGGTGTTTCATCTTTGACTTTGTTTCATTACCTTTGGTGGTCGCTCAGCCCATTTAGGCTATCATGTGCACAAAAGTGGCCATAAAATATAAAAAAGTGTGTGTTATATATTAATTTCAGACTCTCTTGCTGAGGCTTGATTTATAGACTGCATGAAACCAGAACAGAAATATAACTAAAAATTAAAGGGTGCTGACAAGGTGGCTGGATGTAATCAAATGACCATCGTGCACACTTTGTCCTGACATAAAAATACACGGCTTCATTTTATTTACTTTTCAACTATACATACTATAAATTAAGCAAAGTATTTTTATGAAAGTATTTTGGATTCATTGTGTATTAAGCACATTAGTAAAAAAAAAAAAATCCAGGATGTCAGACAAGATTATGAAGATAACCAGTAGAGTTCTAAAGTAATCATTTGAGAACTTATTTGATTTGTACAAGTTGGGAAATACAAAGAGACGTAAGAATGCCATTCAAATTAATTCCACATAATATGCAGGCCAATAGGGTATTGACTATTCTTCTTAGAAATACACTCAGATCATTAACAGTTTACCTATTGTCGATCTGTGTGAGCACCTGTTTGATGTATCTTACAAATGCCTGATTCACGTAAGTGTATGGAGACTGGATTCTGTCGAGCTGTAATTATGTTTCCAATGTTCTTCCCTCTCAACAATTTAGTTAATGTTTGAGACTGCCTCTACACTACAGTGCATACAATTTTGTCCAGTGCTTGTCAAATCAAGACTTAAAGCAGTTTACTGATGGAGCCGAAACTAAATTTTCTGGTAGAGAATTCTCTTTAGTACAGGGAAAATAGCTCGAGTACCTTTAGATGGTCTTCATACGACAGTTTATTTATCATTGGGATCATCTTAGTACTAATAGCTCTCCTCCGAATCTTTTTATATTGGGCGTTCCACATTGCGTTACCATATTCTAGAAATGGACGAATTCTAAACTTGTACAGCATAATGAAGATCTCATTGTTCATAAACTGTAACGATCTTCTGATGAGTTGAGAGATCTAGTTTGCCTTCTAGACAGTCTGGTTAACATGGTCTCTGATCGTCATATCTCAATTTACATAAATATCCAGGTCCTTCTCTAGTGTTGTTGTATTTAAGGAGATAACATGATTTTCCTCCCCTTTCAGTGTCTATGGGTACACTAGCTTTGTATATGTCCTTTTCCACATCACGTTGTGTTTGTTAGTATTAGTATGGTTTTAGCCTAGACACTGGTCACACATGGAATATTAGGCTGAGAAACAACTTTCTAGGGAAACATCTCACAAAAACAGGTAATAATGAACTCAAACCACAACCTCTGCACTGAACGATCAGTGGGTGGAATATCAGGAGCCACTTCTGTAACCACTCATCCAGTGCAGCAATATCTGCCTGCATCAAGCCACAGTTATCATGTGGAATAGTTTTGTTCCATTGGCAAACAGCTTCAAGCATCAGTATATCGTTTATAAAGATAATAAACAGGACTGGTCACTGTATGCTGCCCTGGGGAACTCCGCTGGTAACTGGGCACCAGTCAGATGATGTGCCATTTACTTTAATTTTCTGTTTGTTAGGAAAGATGATACCCACTTCAAAATGTTTCCATTTATTCCATAGCTATTTATTTATTAGTCGTTTGTGAGCAGGAGTGTCGTGTAATGAAGTAATAACGAAGTAAGATTTCAACTACTTTTACTTGTAACGAAGCAGTTTCCTTGCAGTATCACTACTTTTTACTTTGTTACTTTTATTTACTTTGTGATATATTTGATACAGTTACTGCAAATTATGATTACAACTTGTTTATCTTTGATAAATTTATGGTAAACAAATAAATTTTAATATGGTGTGGTATTGAAATGAGTTTTGTAAGATATGCTAGCATTTGGTATATGTGTTTCAGCTGATGCTCATCGATATTCAAGACTCATCATAATTTTGCAAATCTATTTTTGAACAATGTTTCAGCTGAAGCTAACCATTTTCTTAGATTTGTCATAATAAATGTTTTATTGCATGGGCGACACCAAGTTTGAGAATCGGCTTTTGCTGAAGTTAAACAAGGGATTTGTTCTGTGAACTGAAGATGGATCCATATATGCACGTCTGTGGACGCAATGAACTTAATGTGGCAGCACATATCTGTGGATGCAGTAAATTTTGTTCACTCTTGTGCACAGTGTATTTGATTCTCATATCTTGTGTTACAATAACCTTTATCTTCTACTTCAATCACTTTTAGAAAATAGTTTTGCCTTTTACTTAAATATATTTTTAGAGATCTACTTTTAATTCTACTCAAGTAGTTTTGAAGAGGCTTACTTTTACTTCTACTGGAGTCATAGTTAAAACCCCTCCGAAAGTCGAAAAATATACATCAAGACACATTATTATCCACAAACTTCCATGCAACAGCTGCGTGTGTGTTGCATAATTTTTGCATGTCACATGTTCCACTAAACATGTGGACTCCAATAGTTTGCAGCAGATGGATGTAAGGCTAACTGGGCGGTAGATCCTCACCTTCTGTTTGCTACCCTTTTTGTAGATGGGTAAAATGTTCACCATCTTCCATGCTGTTGGTACAACACCTCAATCCACAGACAATCATATTGTGGTACTGAGACTGTATCTACTATTTTTGGATGTATACTGTCTGGGCCTAGTGATTTGGTCATATTTAGTTTATTTATTCCCTCTTTAACCTTCTGGATGCTGACTTCTACATGTGTGAGTGACGTTATTTCTGTGATATTTTCACAATTTGGAGCTTCTGTGTCATCCACAGTGACCACACCAACGAAGAAGTTGTTTAGTGCTTCTGCTTCTCCTGGTATGTCTCACTTAGTTTCCCGTCACAGGTTAATTCTGGTATGCCATTCTTTATCTTGGTTTTGCTGGAAATGTACTTATAGAATGCTTTGGTCTTGGCTTCTCTTGATATGTGTTTGTCAAACTCCTTCATGGCTTGTTGGCTTGCTTGGTGTCACTGGTTTTGTATCTTGCAGTATGATGTGTAATCTCTGACATCCTTGCACTTAATGAACAGCTTGAACTGTTCATCCTTTTGTTTCACTTTTAATAATGCCTTGCTGCATGTTTATCCACAGGGTTTTCATTTTCTGATTTCTGCTTTGAGTTGGTGTTATTTAGGATATACTGTATCTGTCCTTTTAGTTAAGTTTTTTGGGGAGAATCCCTAGGCTGTCACTTATTCAACACAGCCATTTAAAATGTGCTCTTCAAATATATCCAACATTCATCTGTTGTTTTTCCATAGAATTTCCTCTCCAATCCATATCTTTATTTAGATTGACATAATCTCCCTTATCATATTTATACCTGGTCTTGGGTTTCTGTGCTGCCTCATAATACTAATAGCATCTAATCTTGAAAGTAATCACTGAATGGCAATTTTTACTAACTGGGGGAGGGGAGGGCTTAGCTTGACTTCATCTATGATGTTGTAATTATTTTACAGTAATTGATCTAATATGTTGACTCGGATTTCCTCTTTGAGGTGTATAGGTTCTCTGAAGTACAGGTAAAGGGAGTAATCCTCGACACTCAATGAATCTGGTAGAAATGTGGTTCTTGCTGACTATACCAACCTCTTGATCCCAATTTATGTCTGAGTGGTTGAAATCTACCATGATCAAAACATGTGCATGACTGTCCTTTGTAGCCTCCTCGAACAGGTTAGCTAGTGATAAGTTGTTTTCTGTAGCATTTCAAGGTGTATTTTTATACGCTTGCTTAAGCTGACTATACTCTTTTCCAGTCTTACCTCCTGATTTTGTGTAGCTTGCCTGACCTTCGCTCTGATTCTTTGTCAGGTCTGGGGATATATAGACCTATCTGGCTTCCTTGTCCCCACATGCCCTTAACTTTTTTTTTGCATTTCACATCAATGCCATTTCTTGCTGCTTGCACAAGTCCTCCAATGTAACTTTATGGGCACATGTAACCCTCCTCACCTTGTTTATATGATCCTAGTCTTTGAGTATTTATCAGTCCCATGTGTTCTGTACATGCATGGTTCCCACATGCAAGGAAATAGTATTTTCCAGGATATTTCCAGGACAAAATTACTATTTTCCAGGACTAAGTATACAAGATTTAAAGGTAATAAATCAAGATACATGCAAAGAAAGATATTATATTTATTCAATGTATGAATAAATGAATGAATGTTATTTCCAATCTAGGTACATATATATTCACATTTAATCATGATATATATAATAATTTAATAGTGTAAGACTGGAGGCCCCTAGAAATGTACCTGTTGCAGCAGCCAGCCGTCAGTATGCGCGTGAGAGAGAGACAAGGAAGACAAGGGGGGTTCAATGGGTCGAAACACTCATTTTTTCCCATTAAGCCACTCACATATGTTTATTATATTTTTTATACTTAGGCAAGGTCAGTCGAGTAAGCGTGAGCATAAGAAATGTCAATAATGCTTTTATATGACATTTGTAAATATATGATAAGAATAATAAAACATGATGAAATATAATGAAAGCATAAATCAAATAAACAAAAACAATGTCATACGCTGCTTAATCACTGACAAAGTAAACATATTTAAAGCATACACCAATAAGGAAAATAGTCCAATGCATAAGACACAAGCTAATGACGATGACACTCCAAATATCTACCATAATCACATTGTACATAACTGCTATTTATTCAAAATGTAATGTTTTATCTGGTGTTTAAAATATCCTCTAGTTAAAGTATCAGACTTAATTATACTTTTCCAGTCGTTCCAGGCATGTGGTAAGCAAAAGCTGAATGACATCGAGGAGTATAAAATAATGTGGATTGTCTCGTTGCTCGACCATTTGGTCTGTCACAGTTTAAGCTGAATATTCCATTAAATGATGACGGGAGTCTGCTGGATAGGTAATCGTACATAAATATAAGTGATTGGTAGATAAATAAATCAGTAATTTTTAGTATTCCTGATAACTTGAACCTTGGGTCAGTGTCACCATTATATGGTGCATTATGTATTAGCTGAATCGCCCGTTTCTGCAATGTAAATAATGTTGATTGTTGACATTTCTTATGATACAGCCTCCACCTCACCCCTTCTAGCTGTCTGATCCACCTACTTTTATTTAAATTTGAACTAACATGGGATATCAAGACCACGTACTAGTAGGGTTTTTTTCTACAGGCATAATATTTATTCACATATTCTTTGTGTTCTAAGTGGATTTTATCACAGGCAGTATTTCTTCCAGGACATTTCCAGATTTTGTAAATTTCAAGGACATTTCCAGGACCTAGAAAAATTATTTTGTTATTTTCCAGGATGTGTGGCAATCTGGTCTGTACATATTGTTTTGATAGCAGTGATATTAGCAGTTTTCCTGACAATACCCATACCTGCATGGTTTTAAGGTAATCCAAACACCAGTATGCAGTTACTGCTTGCTTCTATCTTCTATTTCTTGGATTGACACTGATACCATGTTTGTTGCATCACCATGCAGTGCTTATAATAGTACTTGACTGAGTGGATTTTGCTGCTTCTAGAACTGTGACCCTTTCAGTCAATTTCCTGATTTCCTCTGCCTGTGTTTTAATTAGTGTAAGCAATTTCCTACCTCCCCTGCTGCAGCCTTTGCAGTACCAACTTATCTGGTCATCCTCTCCACTGCTGATTATACCTTGTATAGTGCACTGGAAATGTGCTCACACAGTTTGTGAAGCCAATATTCACGAATATCACAATCAACTGCTTGACATGTTTCATCAACAACATTTTCTGTTTTGTGGGCTTCACCAATATTCTTGTTCTTTTGTTTTTCTGTCTGCCTACTTGGTGCTAATCTTTCATCCCACTCATGCATGTTTCTAGAATCACCACACACTGAAATTTGTCAAAACGGATGTGCAGTTTGTTTAGGGTGTATATATGTGTGTTTGTGTTAGATGCCAAACAAGATTTCAGAAAGGCTTGAAATAACTGATTACTGGTACATATTATTTTGATAGCTGGCTCCCCTCTTTTCCATAGGAGCTGAATAGCGCATACAGCAGTCCTTGGCTGTGATTAAGACAGATAAATAGAATTTATTTAAAGTAAGATAGGAATCATTAGCTACCAGTAAAGGCTATTGACCGAATGATCATGTATGATGAAGGAAGATGATGACAGATGAAAATGCATGATGCCAATAATAACAAAGGATTATATGAAATATGATTTTGTGTTTTAAAACATCGGTGACAAGGAAATTACATACATTTCAATGAGCAATGTGTACAGTTAAACCAAGAACATGTTGGTCCATTCCATAACACATCTTCTAAATTATTTTATATTATAGGTTGTTTGGCTTCATTGTTAAGTATATTCCATAACTTTGCACCAGTATAAGAGATAGTTTTTATCATACTTAACAGTATTAAATTTTGGCATGACAATATTCATAGAATTTTTCTGCACAACAAACATTTCATGTAGATATTTTGGTCCTAGCATATTTACAATCTTATAAACTTCCACTAGAATCAGCTTAATTCTGTGAACATACAATAGTGGTTTATTAGCTTTTCCCGTAATTCAACATAAGAAGAAAGATACCATGTAGTCATTATAAATATAGTGAAGAGCTTGCTTCTGAATACTTTCAATTGTTTAATATCTGCCAAACTACAACAGTGCCACATAGCTGGAGTAAAATCTAAATGTGATAAAATGAAACAGTCAAATAGAATATTCTTATCATCAATGCTTAGCACATTTGCAAGATGTCGCTCCAGAGCATTTAATTGGTGACCTGCTTTTCTACATATTGTAGTAACATGGCCATTAAAATAAAGTTCGCGATCAATATGTACACCTAAAAGTTTCACAGACCCCAATGATATTATCAATATTTACTGCATTACAAAGGACATCATTTGTGAAAAGTATGAACTGACTTTTATCAGGATTTGTTTGAAGGTTATTCACACTAAACCAGTTAAACATTACCTTTGATATAGATTTGATTTTAGATACAATATCGTTTACATTTTTGCCATCGACACATATAGAATTATCATCTGCGTAGTTATATATCTCACACAAATTACTGATCAAATACAATAAATCATTCGATATAACATTATAGATAAAAGATCCCATTAATGAGCCTTGTGGTGCTCTGCTATACAGATTTAGCCATTGACTGCCTGAATCACCAATCTTGACAAGCTATTTCAGATTTTCTAAAATAATTTGCTATCAACATGCATGCATTTTCATTAAAACCATATGCACATAACTTTGAAATAATTAATTTAGATGATAGACAATCAAAGTTTTTAATCTGTTAGGAGGGTGCCACTGAGTCCTCCGTTATCTAAGTCTACCAATTTTCAACATGGATTAGCAAATCATCTAAGAGGTCAAATAATTGTCAAGTATGTATTTTTTTTTTTGGGGGGGAGGGACCAGGAGGAAGTCAGCAATAAATATCCTAGTCCCTCAGTTCACATTGTAATTTGTATCATAAATGTTTTTGGTATTGTAATTTCTTGTATACTTGTTATGTGAACTGAATCTATTGGTTTTATTAATACTGGTTGGGGTCGTTGCTTGCTAAGCCGAGGTCGTTAGGTGTAAAGTTTGAGACAGGCTTAATTGTGCAGAGATGTGGAAAAAATAATAGTAATAGCTGCAATGAGTAAATCTGATGTCTAATAATATTATATAATATAGTTACACAGTAACAGTCACGATACTCGATAGTGTAATAAAACCTACTTATCAGAACTGAAGTTATCAGTCTCATGCAGTCATGGCCATGGATGTCTCATCGGCTCATGACCTACTATCATGATCATCTAGCTATTCTAGGCCTATTCAGTATTCTAGTCTCGGGACCATTTGGCATTTGATATCATATGACAGAGATCTATATCAGTAGATATAAAGTCTATATACTAGATCTACTAAACTCTAGATGAAGTAGAGATCTAAAGATATTAGACTAGTCTAGAGTCTAGAGCAGACTAATACTTTTTTTATACATTATATTATAATTATAATTTTAGCGACATAAGAAATAACAACCATCTAAGATCTTCTAATCTGGAGTATATCATAATCGTTGCTGACCAGAAAATAAAAGACGCACATTCCTTTCATCAATAATGGTTTCCTTTATAAAATCATTGGCAACCCATTGTTACCCACATGACTTAGACCGTAGATTGCAGTAATTCATCGATAACACGCGTTGTCAATGTTTTGGTTTTCTAATTGACCCGGTCATGACCCAATTCCTTTAGATATTAATGCGCCGCTAATCAATCGAATACTTTTGTTTTAGATATTTGTGCCATTCTAACTAGAAATATGGTTTCATTTTCTGATTATATAATAATTGGCATTAAATCATTTTCAAAGGAAATAATATTGGTATACTGCGTGAACTATATTTGGCGGAATAACTTCCTTCATGACGTGTCAATTTCGCCATCTTGAGGCCCATGTTTAGTAGGCGTTGGAAAGGGTTTGTATGTCCGTTTACGAAACAGTCATGTCGGAATCAAAGACTCAACAGTCTGATCAGTATAAGGGCTGGCTGTACAAATGGACGAATTATATAAAAGGTTACCAAAAGCGATGGTTTGTTCTACAGAATGGACTGTTATCATACTACAGGTGGGTTTGTACAACAATACTTCAATAGTCTGAACAGCAGTTTTTACTGATGCGTGATCAGGGTTTGTCAACTTTGTGTAATAATATTAATATAAGGATTATTTGACAATAGCTAGCTAACACGTAGTGAAGTGTGCCTGTCGTAACTCATTACTGATTACATTTTAGGAACAGTAGTAGCTTCTCTCCTCTGTGTAGTCTATGTTAGTCAGTTCTGCACGTTCATGATCACTTGTTGACAGTTGACCGAGACTCAGTTGTTAGTGCAGACTGCAGTAGATCTGTTTAATAATTTATGATTGTATCATTGTTGCCTAAACAAGACATTTATTAAAAAATATTAAAACCTTGTCATTCAGTAAGTTACATTTCATTTTCACAGAAACATGGTAGAGTAGTTTCATATATTATAATATAGTTATATGACAATATTCTTATTGAATATGTAGTATACCATTCCAATAGCATAGACTAGATCTATGTACTGCATGTAGAAACTTGTCTGATGAACATCAGACTTTGGCAGAGCCCAGAGAAATTCATAACAAATCTAAAAAATTAGTTTTCTTGGAATTATATCAGTTGATATGGTTAGATATCTTTTTGTAACTAATCTCTTCACAAACAAAAAGGCAGACATCCTATTCACACTCATATTGAGGTAAACTCTTTATCATTGTGCTTTAACACGCAATATCCAAGTTTGGATTTTGTACTTATTAGGAAGAAGAACCCTGAATAGATATAACTACAGTTTAAGCTTTAATGTAACATGTATTAATATTATGTACTAATATTTGGTATAATATACAATTTTGTGATTGACGTTTCTGTTATAACCACAAAATCACATTATTCAGTGATTAGTTAAAGCTGTTACATCATATTTTAAGTTTCGAAGTGTCTACAAGTATGTTACCCATACATTTAGACCCGTAGTCTAAAAGTATGTGAGGATGCACATATATCTGTTTTTGTGTGAGGATGCGAGTGCATCTGTTTTTGAAATGATAATGGCAAAGTTAGTGTCTTTCTTATCATTTACATTTGTTGATTTAGTTAATAAAACTATTTCAACATTTCACTACTCTACAGCTTTAATCAATTAAATGGCTACAAAATTGCAATTTATGTTTGTTAATAAAGTTAATAAAACTATTCTGACATTTCACCACTGTACTGCTATAATCAAGCAGTACATCTTGTAGTTGTAGAAATTATGTATATCAATATGAATGCGTGATAAAAACTCAGGTAGATTTATACACCAGTACTAAAGATATGGGAGTTAGACTAATGCCAGCAAAACTACGACTCACATAACCGGAAATAAAAACATACCCATGTAGATATCTATTTGTTTACATGTGTTGTCCGGGCTAATAGAAATACTTGTGGACTAGTAGAATATGTGTGTTATTACTCAGTAATATTATTAGCTGTGTGGGCTAATAGTTAATAATAATATATATGGAAAAACGTGAGTCTGAAAACAGGACTTTTACTAAGAATATTCCTGCGACTCTGTTTATAGGAGATCCCGGAGATGGTGGGCAACTGTGTTTGTTTACAATTACTAATCGCCTATTAACATCAATGACATCCACTTAAAGCAAAAAGGAAGTACATTTTCTATTAGCTTAAATGGTAGTCAATCGCAAACAAGTTTTGATAATTGTGAGTAACTGGCAGTTTATTACAAGGTATTACAAGGCGAATGACAGCTGGTCCAAGTCACTTATCTTGTTTACATGACTTTTTGGTGGGGCACCTCTGTGGTCTAGTGGTAGCGTGCTGGACCACAGATCACTACCACCGTGTTCGAATCCCAGCGTGGGCATATCTGAAGGTTGTTTCGTCTTTCACTTCATCTCATTACCTTTGGAAGTCGCTCAGCCCATTTAGCCTACCTTGTGCACAAAAGTGGCCATAAAACATCATCATCATCTAACTTTTTGGTGTTTGACAAATTTTACTGGAAAAGAGTTTACTGGTACAACGTAATGTGTGTCAGCTTGATAACGGTTTCAGAAAAGTGGTGTTTCTTCTCTACATGTACATATCGGTGTCTGGATAGATCTAGGAGGTGGAGCGCCAGTGTTTGACCTCCCTGGAAGTCAGGACAGTCCCCCTAGTGAATGTTTGTCCAGATCTGGCAACTGAACCATTCAATATTGGAATTGATGGGCAATTCCGGAATTGGTATTGCTTATTTGGAAAAAAAATAGAATTGATAAATTTGGATTTGAAGTTTGCTACATAAAACCTACTCCATGTACCTACTCCAAGCAAGCCTATAGTGAGATGCGGTTGGCCCCATCCGAGGTGATGGATGACCTCAAACTGGCTACAACATTAGATCCATGTTTCAAACTGGACTGGTGCCAGAATGACGAGTCTCATGATATCTGTGATATGCTTACTTCCCAGGTGGTGCAATTGTCACCAACTACTCCAGCAGAGTATTTGGAATTGACCAAACGGAAATTAATTTGAATTGACAAAATTGAATTGACCCCATGTCAGGTGCGGGCACTCAAAATGAATTATCCTGTAACAGCATGTGTGACCATTTTATGGAACAACTAAGGGGCCCATTATTTAAATGTCCAGCCTTTATAAAAATGCTTGTACATCACATCATATCTTACACATATAGCCATAATTGATTGAGACTGCTGCATTGTTATTTGACCTGTCAGGATTTTGTGACTGAAATTGGAAAAATTTGCAGTTTATGAATGAAAAATTGATAAATTTGTTTTACCAAATGTACGGACAAATAACAAAATTCATACACTCACTGCGCTCACCAACTTGGTGCTCACTCGCTAACTTTCCAGCTAGTGAAACTTCACCAGGACAAATATATTTCACAGTCCATTTTCCCTGTTCATTAATGATTGGAAAGTCTTAGCTTCTAACCCTGCTTTAGTTTTATCTAAAATGCATTTAATGTTTTAACATTAATCATACCTGGAACATTACTTCAGTACTCAGATCATGTAGGTTAGCCAGGGTCAATAAATACTATGAAAAAGATGAAGCTTCAGTGATCATTTGACTTCATTATAAAATAGTAAAATGATTAAAAGTGGTGAGATAATGGAAAAAAGGTAATTTCTGTTCAAATGATTCAGGCCAATTATTGCCAATAAGAGATTAATTTCATTGATATTGATGCGTCTATTACTTATTAGCATAATATGTAGCATGCCTGAGATTGCCTGTAGTATATACTACAGGCAATCTCAGGCATGCTACATTTTTGTTTTTGGCATATTTCATTTCTATTTAACCATTCAGACAATAGATTGCTTCCTGTTGTTATACAGTTTAAAAGACAGTCAGGAAATCAGATTACTTTATATCACAATATAACCACCAAGTTTTACATAACAAGTCACACACTCAAGGTATTTGCCTCAGCATGCTAGCATTTAGTTTAAATATTTTGAGGGGGGGGGGTTGACTCATGATCAAATTCATTGGCTTGGTATGAATAATGTATGATTGCAGAAGTCAGTTGGCACATCAAGTCTAAATCCCTGCTGATACCTTTTAAGAATATCTGTTTAACTAATATAGTCCCTGCTGAGCAATCTGTAAAACCATCACCAGTTGATAGCCTTGTCAGATTTAAGCTGCCTCACCATAAAGCAGATAAATAATGCCTATGTTTCAACTTACATCTACAATGCAGAATCAGTGACTTAATGCACTGTGGATCACTGGGTGGTAAGACAAAATGTTGTTTGGTTAATGTCTAATTGGTTGGATTTAAGACTTCAAGGACATGTTTATTGACAAATGATGCTGTTATGTGTTTAAGAGGATACAGCTTGAATCAACTTTTTTACCATGATAAAGTGCCAGTCATCATCATTCAACTGGACTACCTTGACCCAAATTTGTTCAGTGAGTGGGAAGATTTCAAACACCCCATGGGCCTGGAGTGTGCTTGTTTTGCATAATATGTCTCCACAATATCCTATGTTCCACTTCTATCAGACAGTATTCTGACCGGTGGGCTGCATTCTGGCCTGTCTTATGGTACCAATCATAGTGCAATGTATGGCATGAACCTGTGTACACCACGTGGTAATATATGACCCACTGGCTTGTTTATAGTTTAAATTAAATTGTACAGTCTTACAATCTACAAAATATAGATGATGCAACATTATATATTATGGAAAATGAATATTCCGTGATGTCAAAAAAAATTGACACATATGTAGAAACAATTATTTATATAATTTCATCTTCTCAGACATATCCTCTCATTCCTCTGGTACTGTACTATGGGATTCAAGTGTCACACTCTTTATTTCTTGATTGCATTTACATTTAGCAAGATGTGGTAGCTATTAGATATGGCTGAATACACTAAGCTGGAATTGTGACTATTTTGATTAATTAGAATCTTGATAATTAACACTTTCATTGGTTTTGTCAAGATTATTTATTCTTCCCCTTTTTATTTCCTCTAGTGTTTTATTTTTTCTTCCTATCTGAAATGGCTTATAAGGTTGATCAATGAGGCATAGAATATTTCAAGACACAAAAATCTCTAGGTATTTCACTCTTTGCTAATGACAACTGTTCATCTTTCTCGGAACCACTACAAGAAGTCAAATAAATATTAATTTTGGCCTTTCATTAAGAAAGTTTGGTTGGCCTAACCCTAAATCTTGCAAAATATAACTGTTGAATCAGGGATATTTATTATATTGAATAATAAAAACATAGGATATATTACAAATAAAAAATGTGTCATCCTTTTGAAATGGAAAATCGTCTTTTCTGTAATGTAAACGTATGCTTATTTTTTAGATGGAAAATGTGAAAGAGCTAATTTGTCCTTTTTGCATATGAAATTATTGTTCTTACAAAATGTAAATAATTATATGTAGTGTGTTTCTGTTGAAGTTTATCATCACATTTGGATAGTACTAGTAGTGGTAAGAACACTGATATTTGGTAACTGATATTCTCTGGGTAGTGCCAGTACTGATTCTGTTTAATCTTGGATTTACTTCCTGCTTATGTGATGTTTAGTTGTGATGATCTCCTAAATACCTGCCTCTCCAGGTTGTATGCCATATGGTGTAAAATAACAAGTCCTGAAATAAATAGTACTACAGTAGCAACTTCAGTAATATTCATCACATGAAATATGGGCTTAATATTGTGAATATAACTTTATAGTTTATACAGCTACTTAGTAAGTAACATCTTGAACAGCTGTAAAGCCATTCATTCAGTGGCAGTGGGGAGTTTGTCATAACTGCTGTCCTTCATATATATATATATATATATATATATATATATATATATATACACACACACATACTGACAATTATTAAATAACAAAATACTGTGACTGTTTATAATTTCTCCTAATACATCTTTTACTCACATACGTTAAATAGGTGGATGTATTCATGAAAATAATTAATATACTAATATAAGCTTACATTTATACATGACAGGAATCAAGCAGAGATGTCGCACACATGTCGTGGAACCATTAACTTAGCAACAGCATTCATCCATACAGAGGATTCATGTACATTTGTCATATCTAATGGTGGCACACAGACCTTCCATTTGAAAGCAAATTGTGAAGTAGAAAGACAACGTTGGGTAACTGCTCTGGAACTGGCTAAAGCTAAGGCCATTAATATGATGGAAGAAGGTAAATGCAGAATAAAAATCTTTCTTAAATCCCTTCTTAAATCATGTTTGATTAATTTTCATAAAATTTTGTACTTTTTTTCATAAAATTTATTAGATTTTTACAAATCATAAATTTAATGTATGCTATCCTATATTGCTATTAAACTGAAGTAGGAGTTCTATCGACGGTTAAATGTTTTTGTTTTGTGAAGGTGATAAATCATACTTGTTTTATTTTACATATGAGAGTATGAGCTTTGTAATTACGAGACAATCAGAATGACTTGAAACACTTTATTATAATACTAAAAAATAAAATGGGACAGTGTCTTTATGGTTACAATTAAGAAGAATCTGGATAATAAAAGTCCAGATTTAATTTACTGAGAAGTTGCAATTTAGCAGTACTTAAGATGAACTACTTAGTATTTGAGGTGTGCATTTGTGCAGCTAATTTGTGTGAACTTAATTGTGGCCATGCAGGTCCAGCGACTGTTCATTTTACATTCGTATGCAGTTGTGAGGCAAGGTCACAAGTAATATACATTTTGTAGGGAATTATTGGTTGGAAATTGTGTTGGAAGTCACATAATATTGGATTTAAACTCTCATGGTAAAATATCTTGGAGGTTGGAACTGAGCTGATTTTTTCATGATGTTTTATTTGTTATTTTCTTTAGTTTTCCATCCATTGTGCAGCTTTTTAACTTTTAAAATAGTCTATCACCATAGTTGGCAGGATATATCACAGTAATATTTCAGGGTGTTAAATGGAAGTGATCAGCTGAGAAACCGAGATGTTTAGATGTACATTGAGGCTAGTAATTCCTATGGTACAACAAAAAGAATCAGTTTCTTTATGGTTGTTTATTGAAACGATCCTTATAACTTTTAATCTAGTAACATGTAATAAGAGTGCCTATGTATGGTGGGATTGATGTTGACATGTTTCTGGATAGGACACCTAATTTAAGATTGAATCAGATATTGTCAAAAATTCGTGCTGTTATCTCTGATGATTATTCAGAATTATTATTTATCATGTAAATAATTTGCATACATTTTGGGAAACCATCATGAATATAATTTGATAATGGTAGATGTCTAAAGTGCTTTTAATGACTTCCCCACAAAGTATGACATTTATTGTAACACATTCTGACTCAGCAGCCACTTGTTTTGGGGCCTGCTCTGCTTCCTTACAAAGCTAGAAACAAACATTGGTATTACTATTAGTATCTACCTGAAATCCACAACAAAACTGATAATCATTTTTCAAAATGTCATGTAATATTTAATATTTTATATACAAAGCCTGGAAGCAGAAAGAAAGTAGTTGAATTTTTTTATATAATATTCATACATGTTTATTGTACCAAGCATTTTGTACATTATGTTGTTGATGCATAATACAGTAAATAACCCAAACTGTCATACTAGTTATAGTGTTAGTTTCTCGATGACTGCAGTTTTTTGTCTGACCTGTCACACCTTATTTTTGTTGTAACCATTCTCGTCTAACACTAATGATATAATATGAAAACTGTATACTGTTCAGTTCAAATTTTGCCAGTAAATTATTCTCTGTCTGTTAATTGTGTCAGTCATGTTAGTTTATGCTAGAGACATACTAATTATTAATAACAAGACATTAACTTTTTTCAGTGATCTTGTCCAGTCTAATGTTTCACTTCAGGTAGTTTATGATCTTATAGAGTGCTGTATCGAGCATATTCCTTATCATTAGCAAGCACATTTCTTATCGAAACATGTTATATATATATATATATATATATATATATATTTACAATTATACATAGATACAGAGTTCATCATCTTCATGTGTGATCAGTATTCATTATTTTCTAATCTACATCTAACTTAATTCACTCAACCTAGAGATTAAGGTCAGAGATGTCCAGTCATACTCCTGATAAACTGAACAACATTATATCTTTTCGGATATAGAAAACATCTGAGTTTTACCTTGACATTTACTAGTAGCGTGTGGGCAGGGATTAATTATTTCTGAAGTAAATGTGTCATCAATATGCATAATTTAAAAGAAGTGCAGCCACGGCAAGGAAGTTAGACTGAATCATGTGGCTACTAAGTACAGTTAATGGAGTATTTATTGTGTGGCTAAATAATATGAACTAGAAATTATAAATGTTGCATGACAATAAGTTGAGTAGTCAGTGTTCTTGCCATATTCATATTTGCTTTTTACTGAGTCTCAAAGTTCAGTGTATCACTGCTTACAAAGTTGTTTATGTCACATCTGGTTAGATAATGAATGCATTTCACGCAACTGCTGATAAAATGCCAAAGTCCACATTGTGTTTGATTGCCTGTTGATTCAATCAGAGATGAAAACAAACTGAACATTTTGCCAGTTTTTAATATTTGTTGAAGCAGTCGAATGTTTGCATAATCTTACATAAATTAACACTTAGATTTATTGCTGCTCAGTACTGATTCATTTCCGAGTATAATTGTTGAGTATGGTTGTGCAACAGTTGACCATTTCTTCAAGAGGTGGAATTTTCCAGTTGTTTATTCAGATTATTCTGTTGTGGAAGAAACATTTCTTTCATGAAGTGGAATTAATTTGTTGTTCTATAGCAATAACATGTAATGATTGCATGGAATGTAATTACTGAAGAGGAATCCCTTCATTTAGTTAATACAAATTTCACAGTGAGGTTATTTAAAGTTTAAGATAATGTCTTTTCTCTCTGAAATAGCTGTTAAACATTTGGCTAGACTGTTCAGATTATTTTTAAATATGGGGACTTCTGTCACCAGCATTGTACTAATTAGAGCCTAATTATGAATGTTTGCTGAGAATGTAATTATGATGATAGGCAAACTCCCTAATTTAATAGAATTGGTGTTAGTATGGTACACTGTTTTGTGGATGTTGCTTCTCTGAAAGAACTAATTAGCATTTGGGTGAACTGCTGAAGCATCTATAAATGTCGGGTTCTTTGTACTGTTTGAATTGTAAAGAAGTTACACTCCATTTAAATTCTACTATTGATATGTGTGTTTTAAGGAGTACTAAAGAAAATTTGGAAATATCTTGATCATTAGTGAGCTCCGGTGGCCTAGCGGCTAAGCATCCGGCATTTGGTGCCAACGGTCGCAGGTTCGAACCCCGCAAGAGGTCGAAACTTTTCCAGGGATTAATTTCTCGGCTCACTACATCGTGGGTGGCTGACCACGTTAAATGGCGCTGCCGTCCACTGAATTATTTAAAATAAAGGGGGACGTTAAAAACCCCCTGAGGACGTAAAACACTCTGGCAGTGACCACCCTCAGGGTATTTCGGCTCCATCTTTCCGTACTGCTCCCCTGTGAGTGGTGGGGGAGGAGGTTTCTCAACCACTCCAACATAGAGGCTGTGCTGATTAAGCGACAGCCTGGGGATTCTCCCCGAACAACAAAACCATCTTGATCATAATGTACCCATAATTGTGCTTTACTGTTTACTTTGGTCATAATGTCTTGAAACACTAGAAACCCAAAATGAAAAATCTTATTATTAGTTGTTGTGGATAATAATTTGTGTGGCCATATTTATTAGTTTTAAGTATATAATAGATGAAACATTACAGACTATAGTTTTTCAGTATTTACTGTGTCAGGGGTATTTTAATCATACTGCAATATTCATTCACCAACAGATAACTGACAATTATTTTGAGAGTCTATTGTGTGATAATGTCTTCATCAGTGCAAACTTGTAGTTGTTTTAGGTTAAAGACATGGATAGTTAGGTACACTGGAGTGCAGTTATAATAAACTGGGTCCATAACATCAAACCATGTTGTGGGTGAACTCACTTAAAGTTAAACTCTTCAGTTGTTCAGCCAATATTAAATTCAGTAAGTTAAGCGAAATTCAACATTATTTGGTCTCAAATTTACTTTGGATATAAAAAGGGAACTGCATGCTGGCATATGTGCATTCACACACATAAAATATGTCACTGGTGTCATTTAAATTTTTTAGGAATCTGGATCTCTAATGTAATCTAATATTCAGTAACACACTGCTATTTCATACTCATAGGCATTGTATTAGTGATCTGAAAGTAAATTACTGCTGTTTGTGCACACTTTAAATGCAAGTCATAGCTCTTCAGTGATGATTATATTTCTGGGCTTATGGCGTAGGGATGAGAATTCTGCATATTTCTAATAGCATCGAGTACCATTTCTACTAACATGTTTATGAGGTGTTATAATCATAAGAAGGAACTTGTGGCTAACATTTACCCACCAAAAAATTGTTTTATAATCTATTGTGGGTTTTTTTGGAGGGTGAGGTGAGGCTGGCTTGTTCATTTGATGATATGATAAATATTTGTTTACATGGCTGTGATATATGTGAAGGTTTTGTAAATAAAGGAAATGTACAAATAAAGTATTCTTTCAAATACTTAGTGGGAAGTAGTGTATGTATCATGGTTTCTTTATGTAGATGCATGATTTAATTTTTGGTGATGGTATTTATTCTGTTGCTTGTTAAACAGGGCTGATTTTTTAAATGCTGTGTAAAATATGCATAAATTGGTCTTTTATTCTGGTGAATTGAATGAAAAAATCATCTAGTTAGTAGAGTCCTACACTCAACCATTGGCATAGATTCTTGTTTTAGTGTAAATAATAGAGAGATTGTGTCAGGCTGATTATTTGTGTGAAGTCTGCTCTGTTAGTTACACTGACATGTCTCACATAAGTATAAAATAAATCACCATCAATGGGCAATGTTCAAATATGTCAAGCTCATGCCATCAAACAGTTATTTATCTTTAATTATTTAATATACCAGACAGTAATGCACAGCAGTTAGATCAGTTTTTGCTAATTTCTCTGAAAACTCTCCATCATGTGGCTGTGAATTTGAGGTGTGTGACTCAACCAGTGTTATGTATCAAGCTGTGGTATATTGGGTTGTGTTTTAGCAGGTCTGATGTGCATGGTCATCCAAACTTAATAATTTTTATCAATAAAGATTGTAAGTTGATTTTCAAGAGAATCTTGTGGAGTATAGAGGCGTTTTTGTTGAATTCAGGATTTTTAATTTGTAGGAATTTCATGGCCAATTTTATTATAGAGGAGGCTGTCTCTTTTATTCTTGTTAATAGTTTGATTATAATAGATATAAGTTTGTTGTAAATTTTATGTATGAAAATAACCTTTTTGAATTACAGGTCCAGATATTGTTATTCTTCCATACACAGCATTTATTTATTGGTACAGTTGTATCATACATTGATAAGGTTTTGAAACATAATTTGCCAATATTAAAGACTGTCATAAAGTAATCTGTAATTTTTATCAATTATAGGTCTGTATGTATTGATTCCAGTTATTGAGTATACATTATTTTAAATAGCCAATTACAGAGTGGCTCTGACATAGTGTCAGCTGTACATAAGTTGTGGTAAAGTGTGAATTAGAGAGAAATACAGGTAAAATCTTAAAGGACTACCAGTACCATTGAAGCAAAATTAGTTTTGCTTGTTCAGATTGGCTGCTGAGTGCTATTTAAAATATTTAGTCTCAAACACATTGTTTACTAGAAGAGGTTTTTATGGATTGATCAGTTAAATCTGGTTGTCAAATATTAATATGGATAGGCTATCTGATATATACTCACTGATTATGACCCATGTTACTGCTACCAGCATTTAGTATTGGAAGCCATAAATATTAATGAGGTTCACATGTTTAAAAATCAAATAACACAAGTGATATGTATTACACCAACAAAACAGCTTCTTTAACTGTGATTTTCACATTTATTTACAGAATAAAATTTTCTAAACCATTTAATTATATCAATGAGGTGAGGGAATTTTACATGTCTGCACATATTATTTATTGTTGATATATTCACATGAAATAGTGATACTTTAATATAATATCTGAACTACGTTTTTTAGCATCACCTGAAGTTATGTTTGATGTTATTGATGTCTGGTGGTTATGACAGCAAATAAAATAGATTAAGTGGGATGGGGGTGGTGGGATATTTTGATTTAATGAAGTTAATTTAGTTAGAGAACAGTAAGTTGACCAGAAGACTAGTTGCTGGTTCTTCCAATTGTATTTTATAATAATATATATAGTCAAGATCATAGTTATTGTTGAGATTGGATATGATACTGGTGATGTACTTGGGGTGGGTGGGTGAAAAAAATGATGGCTTTCTTTGAGGGGATTGGAAAAATGACATTGATTAACTGTGTTCATTTCATTGGGATTCTGGCCAGTATCAAAAGCATCGATGTCACAGTTGAATGAATTTGACATCGGTTTGATAAGCCGAGTGAATATAAAATAGTGGAGGAAATATATTTTAATATCAAACATGGATGGGTTATTGATTTGGGGAAGTTTTCATTGAATGAGAATTTAGATGGCAGTGAGTAATGCATTTCCTCAAAAAATGCCAGTCAATGGACCATTTTGATTTAGTCATGGATGGAGTTGGCATAATTGGCTGAATGTCGACCAAGTAATTTTACTTCAAAGATACTGTAGGTAATTTAATTATGTATTGCATCTATTTGTAGGGTTAATGAAAATCGTTTTCTTCCTTATTACAATTTGAGGGGGAAAGTTTTATCTCCTTAGCTCTCTTTGGATTTCTGCAGGTCAGTGGCTGCATTGTTTTATTAAAGAACATGTTTTAGAGTCTTACGTGATTTTCCCACCTGACGCCCCCCCCCCCTGGTGAACATAGTAAAGGAATCTACAGATTTGACAAATGGGATGGAGTTAAATCTGATATAATCATTTCACTGGTTTGAAACAATAGCCGGTTTTTGTTAGCAGTGCTCTGGTTTATCTGTCTGATGCATGATAGTTGACTGATGCCCTTTTTTTACATTCTGTGATACTCATTATAAGGCAGATGTGGTCATTATTAGAAGCAATAAGGAAAGTAACATATGTATTGAAGATAGACAGATGTATGCTAACATTGGCCATTATTATACTAGTTACTGTGTGGTTGTGTTTTGTTACATGTTGTGTATGTAGAGTCTGCTCTATCAGACAGTTAGCTTCTTTCACTGCCTTTAAGGCTGTATATGTCCGGCATTCTATCAATACATCTAGTATCCTGTTTTTAACTCTCTTTAGGTCTATTATTATATACCTTATTATTCATTTCTCTGAACAGGAATTACAGAGTATAGCTTCTTATTATTGCCAGCTGGGGGTCAGGTAATTGTTACCATAAATATAGCGGTTGTGTAGTTTTTGCAGAATTGTTTCTTTTCCTTGTCATCATGATGTTATAATGTCAAGGTGTACTCACTTTATGATTATATTGCATTCATTCTGATGTGAATGTCGGTCACTTAAAATATTTTAGCTTTTCATACGTTAAAAATAATGATATCTTAAGTGTGTCATGAAATGTAAATGTTGCTGTTCTGTGTCCAATAATGGGCTAAGTGACCTTTAAAGGTAACAAGTGAAAGATGAAACACCCTTCAGACATAGCCTGGCCCAGGCTGTTCAATCTTGTAGTTCACAGTAGAAAACAATGATTATGATACAAAAAATGGTAGGGTAGCTTTTCCTAGGATACAGGGATCAACACATCATGGACAGCTTTACTATGATATAGAAAAATTTACAGAATTAACATAAGATAAAGAATGATAGTGAACCACAGTCATGCTAATTTCGCCACCAAAAGTAAACTGTTAATAGTTGCTCTTGAACATGATAATAATAATAATAATGTATATTTAATAAAGCGCCCCTTACTAGCAGGAGCCATTCAAAGGCGCTGTTACAAATAATATATAATATAATAATACCCCAAATAATGTCTGTAATGATTTAAAAGATAATAATTATTTATCTGTGAAAGCGACCTTAAATAGATGTGTTTTTAGAAGAGACTTAAAATTTCCAAGAGACGACGCATTTCTAATATTTGCCGGCAACTTATTCCACAAACAATCACCATATGACTTGAGCCGAGACACTGGCACCTGCAATAGTATCTGACTGGATGACCTCAGTTTTCGGGATGACTTTCTAATGGAAAGCCAGTTCACACAGGTATTCTGGCGCCATGTCATTAATAGATTTATAAGTTATTAACAGAATCTTAAAATGGATACGCTGTCTAACAGGTAGCCAATGTAGTTTTTGAAGAATTGGGGTGATATGATCATATTTTCTAGTATTTGTTACAATGCGAGCTGCACTATTCTGAATTCGCTGAAGGCGATTAATGTTATAATCAGATATGCCATATAACAGGGAGTTACAATAGTCTATACGAGATGTAACAAAGGCATGAACTACAGTTCCAAGTGATTCTTGTGTCAAGAATGCTTTTAAACAGTGGATGTTCTTAAGATGGTAGTAGGCAGCTCGGCATACTGATGTGACATGTTCATGCATGTTAATACATTGGTCAAAAATAAC
Organism: Paralvinella palmiformis; assembly: GCA_025642065.1. NCBI lineage: Eukaryota > Metazoa > Annelida > Polychaeta > Terebellida > Alvinellidae > Paralvinella > Paralvinella palmiformis. The sequence goes on from JAODUP010000003.1 coordinate 1,392,193, forward strand.
CCCTAGATTTTTTACTGACCCATTAGGGGTAATCGAAGATGCACCCATCTGTAATGCTGGTGTCTTTAGGGATTTAACACAACGTGGTGACGCCAAATATAAAATATTTGTTTTATTATCATTTAGTTTTAGATTTTGAGTCATCCATAACCGAATATCGACAATACAATGTTCTAAATTCTTCAAGGAAGAGGAGAAATTTAACTCATTGTCAGGATCCAGTGATATATACAGCTGTGTGTCATCAGCATACAAGTGATATTTAACCCCATATCGCTGTGCAATGATCCCAAGAGGACGGGTATACATTGTGAAAACCAGAGGACCAAGAACTGAACCCTGTGGTACACCAGATAACAGAAACTAAAGGTCAGATAAAATGATGATGATGATGATCCTCGGCCTATCTTAATACTTTGTTAACATAAACAACACTCCTCCACTCAGTAAGTTATCATCAGATTGTAACTGAATTTTGTGTTAAATGAAATGAGACAGTAATATTGGCATGAATTATGCATTTTCAGCCATGGAAATGTATCCTTGCATGCTTCAACATTATTGTGTGTGTGTGTGTGTGTGTGTGTGTGTGTGATGGCTCTGGCTCCGAGTACGTAACGTATACAGACATAAAAACCTATACTTCCACAAAGCCATATCCATAAACCTGTACGTTCATTAACCTGTACATTGTTTTTATTTCTGGATGGATCAGTTGATGTGACTCGGTTTATCAGCATTTTGTTTGTGACTACTGTATGCGTCAGCCCACTGACAGCACATCGTTTGCATCCAATATTCTGAGAAAGTGAGAGTTTGATCACCCATAAACAGTTGACCTCCACGTGATGTCCTGTTTTTCTTGTCTCCATGCGGTCCAATGTACTTGGAGCTAGAGCCAATAGAAACACGTTCTTGGGATCTGTCCAATCAATAGGTTCTATCATACTGAGACGTTAGCCTGTTCCTCACAGCTAGCTGCTGGTGTCCTGCGCTGAATAGGATAATATATTCTGTTGCTATGGTTACTGTGTTACTCTGGGCCATGTTGTTTTCAGTGAGTGAACTAGGGAATTTGGCTACATCAGCTGTGCCAGAGCTGGGCTGGATGTATTTAACATAATAATATCTGGTAAGCGATGGTGGAACCCAAATACTGGAATGTACGGTAGACCGATTCTCGTATTGATTTAATGAATATGTTATAATCTACTCAGTGGCATGTAATAATCCATTGTTTTGAAGATAATGTTAGCCAAATAATATATGGCTATTTATTAATAGGTAAGTGTACTCTATGTGGAACACCTAAAGTCAGTTGTTTTCCACAAGTTGTTTGTATAACTATATAATTCCTAATGTAGAATAAAACGCTAGATGTGTTTTAGTTTGTGTGTAGACTGTGTTCAGCAGTTAGGTATATAGTGTAACTACTGTGTGTATGTGTGATTCCTGTTGAAGAAATAGGCAAATACAGATAAGCACTGTCCCAGAAGCAGGCCTTTGAAGGCTGAGAAATAAATTTTTGAAAAAAATCGAGATCCCCCCGTGCTGTAGTATCCAGGCTATAGACTGATGATGTCACTGGATCAGCTCCACAATAGCGGTGTCCTTGTAGCAAATAATGATGTTGCCAGTTTGATGCTGCACCTAATCACTATCGGGAAGATATTGACCGTCACATTAGAGCAAGGCTGTCGGTGTCTGTTCTGTGTTTGGTTGTTCACTGAGCTATCTCTTCATACATGCAGAGGGTAGTCAGGTAGCTCTGGCGGCTATGTTAGCCCTCTATTTTGGGCTCCCTAATCCAGATTCTTCGTTTATTGATTTTTCCCTTGATGTCGGTTGGCTAAACTGCTGCCGGTAATGTGGGTCATTGGCTGACTAATGTGACAGTGTCATCGACATCGGGTCTATCCATAGTATCCATTGTTGAGATTGTGTGGTATATATTTATATACAAGTGCTTACGTGCGTCTGTCTGCGTGTTTCGGTGTCCATGGTATACTGAATTTCTCAGATTTTTGCCAAGGATACGCCTGCTGAATGATTTACAATGAGGATATTATGTTTACTGAATCCCGGATGTATTACCTTCACCAGACGGTAGTTTTCTAATAAGTAAGTTGAACCGCAGTCTCAGGTCAGACTAGTTAGTACTTGATGGAGATCATGAGAAAGTTAGTTAACTTTGGTGTCTTTAGTATTGGTTTGATGGGAATGTTCTCTCTTTGGGTTCCGTTTTGTCACAGTACATTCTTATTCGTGATGACGTTACTTATTACGCTAGCATGTATCAGTATACTTGACAGTGCAGTCAACTAGGCCGACATTATATTAGGTTGAAGTAGTTTCAGTATTTGTATTTGAAAAGTCTATATAACAGTTTTATTGTATGATTGAAACAGTTTCCATGTGTATAGTTGTTGCTGTTTCAGGTATAATTTAAATATGCTTGAAAGTATATAAAGAACTACGTTTAGATAAACCTACTTTGTACAGATATTGGTCAATTTTTGCACTCTTTCTAGTGTTTGTAGTTATTCGGATGGTAATGTGTTTTCTGTTGGAAGCTAGATAAGTGATAGTTTTATAATGTTATTTGTTATAATTGTCAACAAAAACAATATCCCAGTAAGGTATGTACTAACTGTCAGTCACAGGCCGCTGCCATGATTTATTATGGTGTCAAAGACAATCATTAATCAATCCCATGCACCATACAGTGGTGGCATTTATGAGGAGAAGAATTAGGGTAATTAGTCACCATACATGTTATTATTACCCTGTATATCTTAGCTGCTAAAGACAGCTATCAGCTAAAATAGATAAAGATTATTTTTGCTCTTTGAAGTCACACCCAGTTTACATGTAGTAACCACTCTTGTAAGCTGAACTATATGTTATCAAGAATGGATATATTCTCAAGAAAAGTATTAATAAAAATAATGATTTTACTGATAACAGTTACTCACACTGGTGGATATGTTAGTAGCACTATCTTGCATATAATTATTAAAGGAAGAGTAATTTCACATTTCAAAGCAAATATAACGTAACAAACAATTATTTTATTCCCTATTAGATGCACTCAAAACAATTCTAACTGCCACCTATCATATTTCCACTAAAATGATCCAAAAATCCTTAATTTCCAAACTTTCAGGAGCCATTATTAGTGTGTACTGCACTCGCTAGGGTAATTGTGTGACGTCATCTTTGTCAAACATCACGTAGTGCCACAGCTTGTTACAAGAGTTCTGACGATTTGACTTGTGTTTATTTGTTTGTGTTGGTATAAGTTTAATTGATAAGTCAACACACTCGACCCGAATGCAAGTATTTCCCTCCTCCTGTCATATAACTTCATTTAAAATAAAGTGGTATTTGTCTGTACATGGGCCTGGTGGATGCATGGGCTCTACCATATGTGACATATATAGGGATGTGCCACCCTCAGGGTGTCTTTTTAGCTATTTTTGGCGTAATTTTCGGGGGAGGGGGTTGTTGTTTCAGGCTGGGGTTTGACTGCACTTACACGTCGGATATAATCATTGGTATTTGATGTATGTTTCTTTGCACAATTGTATTCGACATAATGCACATTTTATATGTTTAATAAAGACAATACGCAATACATAACACAGGTTAAACAAGGCCACGATGGAGTATTTGGGTCTTTGTTTGGCAAAGATGACGTCACATTCTGAAGTTTTCTGAAGATTCTCAAATAAAGTTTCCACCATGTGAAATGCTAGCAAAGCAAGTTTTAAAACCATTGTAACTTTATTTTTAGGAAAAAGATCAAATATATCTCTGATTAAAATTGATTTTAATATATAACACTAACATTTTGACTAATTTGGGAAACATTTTCCTGTGACCTTTAAACCATACATGATAATTATTGAAATATGAAGTCATTAATAGTTAAATCTTTTGTTCCATTAGCTGCTGACCATTCCTTAATGATGTTACTCCATTTATAAGCTTGGTTCTAACTCCGGTTACAGGTAGCTGCTATAAATGGTTCATATAAATGCCATTTACTGAGTGTTAAATTACTGGATTAGAAAAGGCTATATTAGGGCAGGTAGTGTATGATACTGTTGTCTGGATTTGTATAAAAGGCTGTAAGTCAGGCCAAAAAACGTATTACTAAGCCAGGGTTTGTTTTTGTTAATCTGGTTCACAGGTGCATCCTTCCGCCCGAATTATAATGTGCATCCGCGCATACAGTGATTATTTGTTGATGATTGACAGCGTTCATTATATTAGTGTCAGCACCAGTCACCATTTAGACATGATATGCATACATTATGTAACTCTGCCGAACACACTACCACTACCAGTATGTCTCTGTCCTGTGTTAACCTTCATTTTAACATTCAAGAACACTGGCATATTGTCAACAAAAACAATAGTTCTGGCACCAAATTGTGGTCCCAAATCATGACGGGCAGATACTAACTGCTACATTGTTGACCTGGTGATATATATGGCAATGTTACCCTGATAACAAAACTAATACAAATAACAGATAATATACTGATTAAGATTAGTCAAATTTGTCTCACACAGTTGATTGATATTCTTTGATTATAATAGGCCATGCCTAAATAAAGGATTTACGTTTAAATTGTATGTGTCTTAGATATGTGGGTGTTATCACTGATTCAGAATTATTCTAAATTAATTTCAATTCCATACTTCATTCAGTCAATAATTATTTAGCCCCTTGTGGTGCTAAATTGTTTTATGGTTTTCACATAATTGAACACCAAATAAATGACAGTTTTTAAAGCTTTCACTGAACTTCACATTACTGTGATATTCACTATGGTATTTAATCTATATATATATATATTATACACACAGATATATATAGTATATATTATATACTATATATAGTATATTTGAATTACTATGTTCCAATGTAATTTAAAATATATTATAAAGCAAAAAAACAGCAAATCTTGATTAAATTATAATAAATATAAATCCTCGTATGAAAATTAATGGTATTTTGTATGCATTTTCATTTAAAGGGGGTATTTTGTCTGATGGTCTTTCATCCAGAAGTGTGTGTGTGTGTGTGTGTTACAGTTCTACCTGTTAAATGCCTATGGGTACTGTGTCTGTCACTTACATTATACAGATGTTCATCAAGTAATCAATAATATTTCTATAGGTAAACTAGTTCAATACAGATAATGATTTTCATATGTTAATCAATTTTTCCTGAAGTTCAAAGAGTGGGTGACATTTTGTTGACAAGTGAAGTCAGACCAAGCTTGCCAGGCTTCTTTACAAATTGTAATACAATGCTTTTTAATTTGGTAATTTACACATAGTGCGCGCGCGTGCCCATCTGCAGTCCCTCTATACACAAACTGGGTAACAACTAGATACTTCATAGATTATTAGTGTCAGCCTTTGGTGACAGCTTGCTAGGTCAGTTTTTGTCTCTGTGTGTTCACTGGTAAGGGTTTGTTTGTCTACACATTCGGAGCCACAACAGCTGTAAATGTACACCTATAACATTGATGTTGTACACAGTCAGCTTCAGTTGGTGTCCAGTATTAGTAACAACCTTGTGTGTGTGTCATCTCGCTTGAGTATTGCTGGAGGTGAATTTGTTGTTATTGGTTGTTTAAACTGTTACCAGCCTGGAAAAATAGGAGCTATGATAGGATATATTAGTTCCCCCTAACAGAATCCCTCTGCAGTTGCACAATTAAAGGGACCAATGGAAATATTTAGTTGATGCCAGAGGAACTGATGGTTGGATAACCATTGTTATTTGTCTGTGTGTGAAACATGAAAGTTTTAGTGAAAATTGTGCCATCATATATAATAATTATATTTAAAAAAATGGCAGTTGTGAAATCGGGACTGTGCCATGTTGTCAAGCCTACCAATGTTCATTATCCTCCAGGGAGTTGATTTACACGTGCCTTAGGATATCTAAAGCGTTAGGATACTTGCTGATGTTGCTCTTAGTTTCATTGTGATATATATATATATATATATATATATAATAGTCTTAGCTGAGTGAGTATCAGCTATGGAGAAGAGAATCAATGATGATGATAGTGACGATTGTAATGGTGGTTGTGATCAGGTGACTGCTCTCAATGGTGAGCAGTGTGTGTGTACTGTTAGGGATGAGGATGGAGAGGGATTGATTAGCGAGTTTGAGCCAGAGCATCAGCCGTCTGGTGAGCTATCTATTGTCACTTGTAGTACAGATGTACTTGAGACAGGTCACATTACTCTGCGTAATCAGAATAGTAGTGATGTTGCTCAGTCAGATGATGAATCCGAGGAAGAGTTACTAGTGACTGAGTGTAAGAAGAAAGGTAGCCAGCATGCTTCTTGTGACTATTAGCCCAGCTCACTCTCTTCACGCACGCACGCACACACATGCACACACACACACAGTTTATCTAATAGATTTTGGTTAGAGTTAGACACAGTACACTTTATATAAAAAAGATGTTCATTGTATGGCCAGTGTAATTATGATACTTTTGTTTGTTTTATTTCAGATGAGGACGATGAAGATGTTCATGTACAGCCAGACAAAAATGAGGTTCAGAATGCACTCCGCACACTCAGTGCCAAACTTGAAGACCTCAGTACTTGTAATGATCTTATTACAAAACATGGTGCTGCCCTCCAACGGGCTTTAAGTGTACTAGAACAGTTAGACTCTTCAACTGATATTTCACAAAAGGTCAAGGCCGTCAATGAGAGGGCCACACTTTTTAGGATTACTTCCAATGCTATGATAAATGTAAGTCTGACTGAAATGAGTTTTAAACTAGTTTGTGTATATGCTGTCCTCAGTATTGGAATTTGTCAATCAGAATTCATATTGCAAGCCATTTCATCCACATTGCATTAGCCCACTTGTTATCCGTGTATGATACTATTGATAGATTTAATTATTTGGGCCAATTTTGTACATAAATATTTTATTTCCTAAGACAGTAGCAAACAGTGTTTACAGTCATGTGAAATGGAATGATTAAATTCAGTGTTGACTAATATTAGTAATAAGTAACCATTTGATCAGTATTAAGCAACTCCACCTGGTTTTTATGTGTTTGTTCAATGATGTTAATTCCAAAATTTCATTTTCTTTGGTAGGCTGCATTGTTTAGTAGCTCATTTTTGGCTATTTTAATCAGTAAAGATTACAGAGATTACATATCATTTATAAATCTTAGAATTAACAAGTTGACATAACCAGGACCAGCCGATGGTTGTGTGACAGATGTGGCTGCTCAGTCAAGTTTAAATGTGATACTTAATCCTTTTTATTATTTCTGAGCTGACCTCATAGTGGAAAGCTCATACTGCAAATAGGTTAAAAACCATGTCTTTTGTAAAAGAAATTAGCATATTTTGTAGTAATTCTGAAAAGTTGTGTGCTATCAAAATGGTATCTCATTAATCCAGTAGCCTGGGCATTTTCATCAGGTCATTAGAATCGAATGTTAAAACACACCAGGTACCTTATTGTGTTTAGACCTTGTAAAGCAGAATTCTAATACAGTACCTTATTTTTGTATGCCTAATTACCAGTAAAGGTGATGTTTAGTTTTAAATGATGTAGTCATCCAAAAGTCAATAACATTTATCAGTCAGTGTTTATGAAACGGAGTGTAATGTTCCTTTAAAAGAACACCTTTGATAATCATAACACCAGCTGACCCCCAAGACAATTCAAGTGTGGACAATATTTTGTTCTTGTGACAATCATAATTGTCCATAAAAATTTAAGCAAATAGTAGTCAATAATGTCAGTTTATTGACAGTTACTGTTCTTGTAAACTGAACATGTTATTGAGAATACCCGAAATCTAGCTACCTCCTGATTGGCCAGTCTGTTATTTTACCATTGATTGATCCCAACTTAAGACTGGTAATAGGTTTTTTGGCCAAAGATCATATGTTTTTATAACTCCTTCAGAGACATGGTAAAATGGCCTAATTTGTGGTAATATTGCATGACCATGCATAGGACTATAGGTAAAAATGGGTAAGAGATATTTTAGGCTATTCTTTGACATGTGCATTTATTTACAAAGTGGTCCCAGCTGAATCAGCTCATGGTCATGATCTTTTACTTTCCATTGATTTTGCCACTTTTAATTATGCACCCATATGTTCTTCCTACTTGAATTTTTAAAGCTATGCTTAGATGTCCTAATATTGTTCATGTTTTTACATCCAAATACCACTCAATGAAGAGCATTTCTAAATCCTTAAGTAGAGCTAAAACACTGACATCACTTTTATAAAGCTCACCAGGTATTTTCATCTCTGTTGATGTATAATGGTTCCAGTGAATAAGAATTGGATGAGCTCCAGGGCACAGGGTTCTACACCTACTATTATTCAAGTGCAGGTCACAGGTTTTGAGCTGTTTCCTTGAAGTTGATGTGGGAATAATGATCACCTAGAGGCGTAATCTATATATGAACAGGCTTTGATAATGTAAACATGGAGACAGATTTTTGGGAAAAGCACTATCAGGTCTAACCATCTAACCTCTAACCTAGCTGTTCAGTTAGGTCAGTTTAGAATAAACTAAGCTAAATAAGGTATTGAAATACTGTATATATACTGTGTTTAGCTTGGTGTTAATATTCATGGCTTTTATGGTGTGAATATCAATGTAAATATTAATAGAATATAAAAATAAATAGAATATTAGGATGAACAGGTGCTTTTTAATGCTTTGTTATGGCTAAATGCAGACATTCAGTAAATGGACACTTATATCACAATGATCTATGTTGCTTTTTGGACTGGGCCCAAGTATCTGATGTTAGATGATAATAACCCCATTTTATGATAATGGGTCCTGACAATGTGGCAGTTAGTAATAGAAGTAAAGTTTAGCTTGGTCTCATCTTTTACCAAGCTGTGTTCAGCCAAATCCACCATTGAGTCATTGCACAAGACAGCACTGTCAGCTTTTGCCAATTTTTTATTTTTATGAAACATGGATGGAATGAATTATGCTTTCAAAGACTTGTGTGAAGTAGCAGCAGGTCATTAAAGGGGGCACATTGTGCAGTCTTAGGTCTCTCCACTGGTGGCAGTTGAGCAGAAGTGTCACGTCTGTTTTCATAATATTTTTGTATGAAATGAGCAGTGTCTCATCGTAACATGGTAGTAATTGCCTCTCTATTTAGCAGATGTCACCATAAATGTTGGGATGAAACTTATCAGTGAACTCAAGTTATTGCGGATCATATATTTTCTGCTTGGATAATACCATGAAAGTTAACACCACTGACCTATGTATTGGTTTTAACTCTGCCATCCATGAATTATATGTCTACAGTAAGTGACTGATTTACACCTTACACAACCTCCAAATGGTGGAAAAAATTGTTAGTTATTAGTGGATGTGTGAAATATTACTAGATATAACTGAGAAACACATGCACCTGTAAACAATATTCTAATTTTTTTTCAGTTTTACTAACACAAACGTCTTATCTTTTGAAAATTCCTTTTTCACCTCTGACACTACACATAGCATCCTTTTTGATGTACATTTAGTAAGAAGTTACAAATTAACTTCATAACAGATGGTTATACAAAGCATACAGTTTGAAGGAGCATGTGATCATTGAAGATTTTGATTCACTATGATTAAATCTAAAGGTATTAACTCAATTGTTATTTGAACTGAATTGCCTGGTTTGCTATTGACTACATAACTGTACCTCATAAAATGAAGTGTTTGAAGTTTTGAGCACAGATTGGGAATATTTTCTGAATCCAATGTACAAGGTATCCAAATTTCCCAAACATGTCAGATGTGAATTGTTCCATAGGATACTTACACAGCTCATGGACTACATTATAATTAACATTTTGCTACATATTAAGTAATAACTATATTTAAATGAACAGGATACATGTATACTATTTTGTGGTATGTTAAAGCATATTTACATAATGAAAATCTTATTTATATTTGCACAGTAAAGTGAGTTGCTTTGTTTCAGAGTTCGTTTTTTTTCTCTAGAAAACAGAACAACTTCAGTAGACTTTCATTAGTTAGAGGCATGATTTTGATAATAGGAACATCCTTATTTAGGTAATTCAATGGGCCATGAAGATGCTAATTAGTTGTTTCAGCTAAGCAACAAGAACGTGTTCCATACTTGAATAACGTTTATTCTGTTGGAATGATTTTAATAACTATATTGGAAGCATTACCTATATTAATTGCCACAATGCCAGTCACCTTCAGTATTCTTTAAAACATGCTTAGTAAGACGTACAAATAGTACTACAGGTTGCCCATTAATGATTATATACAATGTAAAGATAAGCCGTTTCATCTGGAATGATATAAATAAGAATAAGCTGCCTTGAAACGAACTGCTATCCCTGCTTTGTTTAAATATGTTCACACTGATTTAACTAAATATGTGGTGTAATCCCCTTTTTGCAAAATATGTATAGTATCTGTTAGTGAAATAACAAATATGCACAAATATCCTCAGAATAGAGGGTACATTGAGCTTTATTAGTTGTGCCTGTGTTAAAATCATTTTGATCCTATTCCTAGTGGTCCAGCTTTATTTCTGAAATTCTTGCTCTCATAATATGATCAAATTGCTTAGTCCTGTATCAAAAATTTACGTTTTTGTTTTGTCGATGTGTCTACAGTTTAAGTCATAGAGTTCGGCTGTGAGGAGTTATCTGCTGAGTTACAAAGTTTGGCCTCTTCTCAATTGAAACACCATTTTTGTTAGAATATGTTTGCCAAACATATTGTTTACTTGTTGTGCAATTGCTATGTGCTAATGTGAAGACAGTTTGTCAGCTGTTTTAAATTATTCCCTCATTGTGATGGTGATTGTCTTTTTATCTGATCCTCGTAATGATACGTCTTTAAATCAGTTGCAGATTATGTCATTTTCTAATGCAGGAGTCATATGTCATAGAGCCATTTACTGATTTAGTAACATGTTGCTAGCTATTTTAGTTCCAACGCATTAGCTATGTATCACTGTTTACTGTTTGGTGCAGACATGAAAGAGTTTACAGAATTATTAAAGAATACCCATAAAAACCCTCCAGAACATGATCCAAGTTTGTTGGTATCATATGTTTGGTTCAGGTTCATATTCGCCTTTGAAGAAACTAACTACAAGGATTACCACAGATCGATTGCATCTTGGTTCAAACCCTGGCTGGGCTATATTAGATGGATGTTTCATCCTTCACTTTGCCTCATTACAATTTGGAGTTCATTAGGCCCATTTAGCCTAGTATGTGCTCAAAAGTGGCCGTAAAACAGAAACCGTGTTGCAGTAATAAACATTACTCATTGCAGTTTTTGTTTCCTTTTTCAATCCACTATATTTAACACAGAAGTAGCATTTATCAGTGGAATATGTGCTAAGATAGTGTAGCACGACAGATGACTTCTCCACAGGGTTGGAGAAATATAATCGCCCACATGCCAGTTGAGTCAGTTAACAAACTGATTTGCCCACTGGGTGACTCATAATGTTGCCTTTGATGAAGCTGTCTCCGGATTTCTCATTTCCTTCTTCACACTGTCATAGTATTGTGGGTTGTCCAACTCATGGTTATGAGTCAAGATCCAGACCTGTTAGGATAATCTGCGAAGCTCATTTTGCTGAACTTGTAAAAAGGAGACTGACTTTGGATTCCACCATTTCTCTCTGATCTATTCTATTTTGGTATTTTATTTGTTCATATCTTTTGGGTGCATATCTTGTAAGTATTTAATGAATTTCGACTTTGCATACAGTTTTTACAGTATTGAATTGTTTATATCAGTGTTTAAACATTTGACATAATCATTAATTATATTGTTGAATTCAGTATACTATGTGACATGTTATTACCATTGTAATGAAAACCTATTAGATACTGTTATGAAGCCTTGTACAATTTACATGTTATCTATAACCTGTAGGACATTTCATATAAACTGTATAAGGCAGGTTATATACCGGTAGCTAATTTAACTTATGGAGATGCTTATTTTTGTTTCACTGAGGCAAAACTTCACTGCATAAGGTATTTATCCCACACAAGTCAACATTATTCCCTAGTTACAATGGAATACTTTGAACTATAATTATTAATATTTTTTGTCAGTTCTTAACGGTCACTAAAACATTCCTAAATGGTTTTGACAAAATTGTGTTTATGAATTACTATTTTGGCTGTTGGCTGAAATAGCTATTCTTATCATCATTAAATATGTTGAGGGCCTTCACTCATCACAATCAACTGTCCACCTCTCCTTGGTCGTCAGGAGGTGTATACATTTTTGCAGTTTGGTCTTTTATAAAGAAGGATGGTCAACCCTGATTTATAACTGAGTGTAATATGCCAGATCATCATGATCTTTTTATGTTCTGTTCGTTTTCTCTGGGGTCCGAACTAAAATTATGTTGACAAATAATTTGAGAGAAATCCATTGCTAGCAATAATAACTGAGAGGTATTAGCCTAGAACTGGTAGCTGTACTTTAAAAACAAAACAGTTCTACTAGTATTGACAGAAACAAGTCAAACATTTGGTCAGCTGAAAAATTGTCATTTATATTTATAATTTAAATCCCTAACCTATTTATGTAATGTAAAACCAAATTAGTGTCCAAATAAGTGGCTAACTGTGAACATAACTAGAAGGTAACAGCTCATATTCCTATGTTTCTCAATGTGTATTGATCATAACATGGTATCTGCCATCGCCATGAAGGTGCCACTATTGTGATGTTCTTCATACTGTATAAAAAGTTATTTACATATTATTTCTTTATGCATATATCACCCTATTATGCCATGTGTTGATATTAAAACCAAACAGATGTTATGCAAGATGCAGCAACATGTCATAAGTATGTTGCTACCTTTTTCAAATCTGACATCTTCTCAATGTGAATGGTGTGTCTAGACTGTCCACTTCTGTCTGCATATGACAGAATTTCATTCATTGGTCCAGTTTTTATTTTTCTGGATGGGCTTATTAGTGAACACTCTTCTGGACTTATAAGGTCCAGTCTTTCACAGACATATGATGACTATTGTCATATGTCAGAATGTGGTGAATTGATATGTTGCCATGTTTTACTTTTGGGCCTACTGGTAAGTCTTTAACTGTTTCCTGGGGGTCTGGCTGATTCGGTATCTTGTATAAATAAAATGATACTATGCAGCAGCTAGATATTATCTAATATTTGTTTTCTGTTATGGCAGAAGTTATCAGTTATCAGTCATTTTAGTGTTCATTTGTTTTAGGTTACAACTTGGGGTATATTTAGTTCAATGGAATGTATTTATCTTTATCAACAATTCTGATATAACGTGACATTTAATGCAACTGGAATTTAAATAAAAGTAATTTGGCTAGAAATTAATTTTTCTTTGTTTTAGTTGTCAGTGTCAGTAACTTTAGTAGTTGTCTGATTAATGGCAAATATTATCAAAAAACGTCTCTTAATTTTAACTGCTGAAATTGATAAAAAAACAAGATTTAGTAATTACCTTCAGTTGTGTTTGATAAAATATCTTTTTAATTGATTAATTTTTAGCTATTGTTGAGGTTTCTCATTTAGTTACCACTTTATCTCAGGAAATAACATAATTTCCAGTCACTGTTGATGTTATTGACTAGTTATCACAATATTATAATTTTAACTAATGGTATGCATTAATTAAGTGATTTTGTCAGTATGTTTCTACAAATTAGTTAATATGCAGTAAGTTCATCAATTGTTTTGTTAAGGTCAGTAGCATTTAAAAATTATACTTTGGGATAATTTGGCTACCTCTATGGTCATACTGTTTAATTGATTCAAATACAGGTTTGTAATATTGTGTGTGTGTGTGTGTGTGTGTGTGTGTGTGTGTGTGTGAAAAAGGTGTGCACACATATGAAAAAAAAATTACCACACACACTTCTTTTTCATGTAAATGGGCACACACACACACTTAAAACTATTAAATACAATTATCAAGTAAAATTTATAATTAGTAAATTTTTCTTAACATGACTTAAATGTAGCCAAGATAGCATTCTCTTTTGATGATAAATTCAACAAAACAATATTTATGTTAATGACTCTCTTTGTTGATATATGCAACTTACATTATGTAATATTGTATATTTTCTTAATTCATCAATTATTTTCCCAACATACATTATGTAATCCTACACATTTTATATTACTGACATATTTTATTTACAACATTTCTTTATTACCATATCTCAAAGAGAGCCACTAATCTAAACTAACTACAAGAAATTATGTTAATTGCTCAAATTTGTGGTGGGAGAGAAAACTTTAAATGCATTAACTCTGCCATTATGGTGTTATCGATATACAGGAACCAAATAATCCAGCGCTTTGGTAAATTATACATACATAAGATACACACACTGACCGTAGCATCCCACGTGAGATTGTAATCAATTAAAAATGGTCTGAATATAGTGAGTGCGCTCTGCCCACAACACTCTGACACTGTAACCACATAGCATTAGCAGGGATGACAATTTCTGGGTTTTACCGGATTTCTGCTTTTTCCAGGGCCAAAAAAGTTTTTGGACATGGGGAGTGGTGGTGGTTTGAAAAGAAATTCTCGTGCAAAAGTTATTCTACTTTCTAGTAGTCTCAGATTGTCCTAAAATGCAAAAAAAAACAATTCCACCCCCCACACACCCACATGTGCATATGGCTCGCTTTTCTCTACAACTTCCTTTCCTGAATTCAAAGTAGAAATGTAAACTATATATAGAGATATGGACACATGTATTCTGATTGTTATTAAGGAATTAACCCCTGTTTAATGTTTAGAATGGGCAGTAAGCTGGCACATCTGTGACACACAAATGACAAGGCAGGCATGTTGATAGGATCTATTAATATTATGGTTAACGAATAGAAGAATATTATGGTCAGAGTTTGATATAGTAATAAAATAATGCTATCATACTTGCATCTTGTAAGAGTGGACTGAAACTTAAATTTGTGAATGGTACACTCCCTTGTTACTTGTAAAGGGCCAAGTTCTAAAACTCTCATGACACTATGCTGGATGAAAGTTTATTTTGATTAGATTTGAACAAATACATAGTTTTGCTTACGTAAAACGTTGAACCATTGGCTTTTGTTTTATCTGTTGTTAATTTTTTGTTCCCTTCGTTAAACATTAGGATGTATGTATGAAACCCTGGTGAAACAATCTTGAAATTAGAGTAATATTGGATATCTGTTTATGGATTTATTAATGTGACATGGTATTAAATGTAGCAGGCATGGAATAACTGTTTCTCAGAAATATTCAGGTACAGTCAGAATCTGTTAATCCAGACATCGTTTATCTGATAAATCCACCATCTGACACATTGTTGCCTGTGACGGATTTAGCACCATTATAAATGACTCTTTAATTCGACAAAATCGTGTTCCGTGTTCCAACTCCAACACTTCATTTAACCAACAGGATGTGATATTTCAATGTAAAATTACCTCCATAATCCGACAACACGAAAATGTTGCCAAATATTTCCTTGGGTTCAGTCATGCAAGACACCCCAACATGTTGTCAGTAATGGTTCATTAACCTGCCCACCCACAATAATTGCTATATTGTAAAGAAATAAAATCATCCTCGACCATTCACACCGACACACACACACACACAATGCTTCCATTGCCTGTGACTATCTAATAGACAATCATAACAATTCGTGGCTAATTAAAAACACAAATGTGTGATGTATATTATGATTCAAGTGATGAACTCCAAATTGTCAAGTGCTGTCATATAGATTTTTTCACTGAAATCAGCAGGGTTGGAGATAATTTTAATCACTGAGATACTTGATTACATTTTAAAAAGTACAAGTACTTTTGTGTGCACTCTTGACGCCTTCTTGGTCTAACTGTTCAAATCCTGGCTGGACTGTGTCAGAAGGGTGTTTCATTCATCATTGATTTTGCATCATTATTGGAAGTCACTTGGCTCTGCATTTAGCCTACTGTTTGACTACAAAATGACTAATGATGCAATCTGTACTCATGATATGAAGTAATCATTACTTGTATTCCTGTACAAGTATGAAGTGGTCATACTTTCTGTGTACATTCACCATCAGTGAATCACTGTTTAACCAATTGATTTTAAGCACTGAAGCATCCCTATTATGCCATGTATAATATACATTTTGGTTGATTTGATTTCCTTCTAATTTAGAGTCCAGATATAAAGCATAAAGTACAAGTTATTTAACTCTGCTAACCACTATTATTATTAATATAAACATCTTTGTGAGTTAAATATTATGCAATTTCTGCCTATCTGGGTGCATAACAATTATCATTTATACGTTATTGTCTATCGCACAAATAAATATACTTACAAGTATTTCCACTTATCGGTGTTCACTATATCTTAATGACTTTGCAGTACATCATAGGATCCTTTTAAGGACTATCTAGAATTTGATTTCATAGAGGTAGACTTGTGACCCAGAGTTATTGCTTCAAACCTGGCGCAACTGGATA
Source organism: Paralvinella palmiformis (assembly GCA_025642065.1). Lineage (NCBI taxonomy): Eukaryota > Metazoa > Annelida > Polychaeta > Terebellida > Alvinellidae > Paralvinella > Paralvinella palmiformis. The sequence continues at coordinate 1,408,787 of JAODUP010000003.1, forward strand.
TTAGTATCTTTTATGTGGAGCTTAATTACATAATTTGTTCATTTATTTCTTGTATTTCATGTGCATGGATCCGGACGCACGCATTTATAGTTGTAGATGTTCATAATATATTTAGATTTCTTTTGAGAAAACTGGAATCAATGAAACTAGTAACACTAGGACATACGTGTAAACAAAATGTTTGTTTTCAAAGAGGAGTCCTATTATGTAGACATGATTCTGATTAAAGACCATGAGAGAGTTTTAACCTCATCGCATGACTCCCAAATCATTTAAATACTCCAACAAATGGATAGGTTTTTATTCAGCCCCTGAATTGATTGTTGACAATGGATGTACAATGCAAACATTTAATATAAGATTATGATTGGTGTTTTATGGCCACTTTTGTGCACATGGTAACGCTAAATGTGGCAGAGCGACCTCCAAATGTAATTAAGCAAAGTCAAAGATGAAACAACATTCAGATATGCCACGCCGAGATTCGAACATGGGTGGTAGTGATATGTGGTCCAACACGCTACCACTAAACCATGAGGCGCTCTCATTTAATATAACAGGAAATATGATTGTAATTAAGTATTTATGCGTAGCGATTTGTGCCTAAATTAAATTTCATTTAGTTTTTACTGTGTATTTTTATAATATGGGGAACGTGATTAGATGAAAAGAATGAATTTAAGAACATTATTTATCATTTTTTAAGAGTTAGTTATATCACAGCAATGTTACGGTAAAATGTTGAACACATCAGACTTGACCGACGTGTGACGTTGCCAGTTCAACGATTGTCATGATAATGTCTGTCTAAATGTCCGAGGACCATTCAACAATCATCAATCCTTATTTTTCCGTATTTGGCAACTACCCGCCTGTACCAAACCGAACCTACACTGGAATTAATTAATGGTACCGAGTCAGTTCATAACATGTTTGTTATATTTTGCATGTATTTGCAAGGACAGAAATATACTGAGTGCGCTTTTTGATGTTCTCATTTTGATTTTTCGTCACTCATCTGCATAATTTGTTTGGCAATTTGTGCTTGCCTCTGTAGCTTCCCTACCTCTACATTTGACATTTGTACTGTGTTTCTGCATAATGTCAGACAGTTTCAAAAGTTTTTCTTTAGCACTGTCATAGTTTTGATATCACCCATGAGTGATTGACTATGCTTGAGCAGTCATTGTTGATAAATATACTTGTACTCGAGCACTTTTAAATGTACTTGTCTTTGACTGTTTGAGTACATTGATAATATAGGTATTCAAACTGTACTCATAAAAATGCCACATACTCATATTTGTATGCTATAAATATTAATTTCTCATGCAAGTAGCTCTAACACTAAAAATTAGCTAAAGTTCTGAAAACTGTGGATCACTGTCTTGTCTTGATATTTAAACAAGTAATAACTACATTATTATTGACCATTCTCCACACATCCGAAATAATACTAATGGGTGCCAATTGTGTTAACATAATAGAGCAGGTTTTATGCTTATATAGAATGATGAAAATATATTACACATCATTTTTAAATATCAAGCCCAGTGCTATATATTTTCTTCGGATAACCATTGTTTATCGTTTAACAGTTGCACATCTTACACAGTAGTCCTTTACAATTATGATAATTGAACATTGACTATTGTTTCGTACACAAATGTTTCTAAAACATTTTAATATCATTCTGTCATACTTCTCTCCTTTGTTTTGGGTATTTATATCATAACTGTTTAATTATTGACAGTTTCATTACAACTTTGAGTACTAGATCTTCCCTATGCTGCCAACATATTAGCAGATTTACATGATTCACAGAAAATGTCCTTGCACTGTTTCCAATAAAATTAGGGAAACATGTGGTGCAGCTAAAAAGAGTAAAAGTACATTAAAACAAGCCTACATGTAATTAAATGTAGGGGCCTATATAGATAACTAATTTCCTTTCAGACCTGTTGATGTTTGGAGATTTTAAGGAAATTGTATATCTTTTTGTTTGTCAACTTAATATTACTAAATGCAAAATAATAGCACAGTTTTCTATTTGTTATCTTCCCAAAGGACATATCTCTGGATCTACTCCTTGGAGGATGATCCATAACAGACTTTTCAGTATTTTGTATGATAGTCTGTGGTGAGCATCAATCTTGATCTGTGAAATTGTACTTGCTGTGAACACACACACACACACACACACACACACACACACACACACACACACACACGAGAGAGAGAGAGTGTGTGTGTGTGTAAAAAAAATGTTCTCCTATTCCGTAAAGACTTGGAAAACATGCTTCTTAAGTCATTCATTTTAAACATTCTCATTTTGGTTTTGTGAATTGAGTTGATTTTAGTTATTTAGTCTCAGTTCAGGCCACATCTGTGACATATGGCTGAGACAATTTCCTATGGAATTTCACACAAACACAGCAGTGTTTACCCTGGATAAAAGGAGTGTGAGGTGGTACAGGTGAGCGCCGAGGGCGCAAACCCAGTCTTGGGGGACCGGGGGCATGGATCCCGAATTTGTTTTTAATATTACCTAAAAAATGGCTTATTCTTAAGTATATTTTAACCTTTCTGCTTGAATATTATACAGGCGGGAAAAATTATGTAAAAGTTAGAATCAAACCCATTTATTGAGCACTACAAGTCAGTAATCGTGGTTCTCTTTGTTCAGGCAAAATGTTGGATGCTTCCTTGCTTCATCTGATTCGGTGGTTTGGTTTCCTTTGGTAGAACAAACTCACCAAAGTTAACCTCCCTTGGTGCAGGGCTAAACCCTGATATGCGGATGCAGGCTGTAAGGTGGTCCTTCTGGAAATAGCAGAGGTGGTGATTTCGGCATATTTGCAGCAAGGCAGTGTAGAAAATCAGTGCTGCGGACAGCCTCACTTGTTATATAGCAGGAAAAAACCTGCACAGGTATGAGTTGGATTTGAACCCACAACCTGGAGGTTTACAGCACATTGTTCTAACCATCTGTGGAATTGGAGTGCCCCTTGGTATTGTTAGTGATAATATGGTTATTGACAAAGCAGAAGAGTTTGTTTTTAAAAAACTTTGCATAACAGCCACCAATTATTCAGGTGGATATCTTGTTTGCTTTAAAGTTCAAATCATATTGAAGTATTTCCCACCACGTGATTCGTGGTGAAAATTATAATAGTGCACATCTCACAGCTCCAGCAACTAGTCACCTGAATCTGAAAGAAATCTTCTGTGTGTACAAACCAAAAGATAACATGAAGTTTTTATGAAACAGGCTTGTACAAATTTGGCCCAAACAGCACTGTGTAACAGGCCCTGTCAAAGGAACTAAGTGATCTAAAGAGAAGACATCTCTCATCTCTATTTGACATCGATTGGTTGATAGATGCAATTCAGCAATCCAGACAATTTATTAATGCTCAAGATTTCAATAGGAACACAAGTGTGTGGTTAAATCAGGCATGACTATTACAAGAAATAGGAAAAAATTTCAATTTTCGGATAAAATGCATTCACTTTCATGCTAATTGTAAGCTGCCAACATTTCAAAGCTGGAACCACTGGGATGGGAAAGATCTATCTCTTCACATTATTTATACAATGATGTGTACATGCTCATAAAAGTACTCATGAATATTATTATTTTAGGAATGTACTCAGAGGACATACACTTACCTGGTACTTACCCAGTAATGTTGTTTTACATCAGTTTGTTATGAGACAGGTCATAACTTGAAACGCTTGTTAATGTTTTAATATCTTTTATTTACCAGGCTTGTAATGACTACTTGGATCTTGCCACAAATCAGGGCAGAAGATGGCAAAAGATCCTCCAGTATGAACATGATCAACGTCTTCGTTTAGAGGAAATGCTAGAACAGCTTGCCAAACAGCACAGTAACTTTGAGAAACAAGCACGTAAAACTTTAGCTCATGCAGTGAACCATAACACCAAAATTTCAGAGCCCAATGCTGGTATGTAATTTATGCCTGTTCTGTATATACATTATGTTCAGTATACATTCTCACTAAAATATGTCATTATATCAAAGTTTACAGTATCTTCATGGCCTAATTGGTAGTCGGGATGGCCACAGGCCTATTAGCACCTTCGTTCAAACCCCAGTTGGCTATGTCTGAAGGATATTTATTTTTTTGCTTAGTCTTAAGTCATAATCATTAGATATCACTGGACCCATTTAGCCATTAGCTGCAAAAGAGTGTCCATGAAAGAGCACAATTTCAGTATCAGCATTTCATACCATAGCTGAAAAGCAAACAGTACTTTAGTAGGTTCATTGACACAGACCTTCATTATGATGTGCAAACATTTGTGGGAAAAGTTTTGTGGTGTGCAAAAAATTTCCTTTAATGGTTAAACTGTGGAACTAACTCAGTGTTATTACTGTTCAATGTATAATTCTGACAGAGAGTCTTAACTGTGTGTGTTTGTGTGTGTATGTATGTGCATGTGCACCCATGCACTATTCTCAGTTCATTTGTATTAGTTGTTCTTGCCTGACTATTAACTATATACATTGCCTATCCGGTTTAACTTCTATACCCAGTGTATATTATTGAATTATTGATGTTGTTGGTAACTGCTGGGGTACAGCTGTTACTAGAATAGTGCCACACAGCAGCATCAGATATTGGTTTGATGACGTTTTATGTGATACTCTAGTGCCAGAGAATATACCCAATTGTATATATGTGTACATCAGTACTTCTTTAACGCATAAGTAAAAATTAAACATTAACTGGTATCTACAATAATAATGGATCTACTGTATATTTGGTGTCCTACATTTAATTACTTAGGCAGGTGTCGTGTTTGTCTACAGATGTTCACAATATTTCAAGGTATGAAAATGTGTTTGTAAATGGTTTCTGTGATAATGATTGATGATTAAAGAGGATGATTAGGCAGACAATAGCTATACATCATGATTTATTTGTTGTGTTATCATAATCAATTATGTTTAGATCTACTATTCCACTGACTGAAGTGCCATTTCACCATGCTATCATCCCATTACTAAATTTATATAGATTGACTCTCTCAGACTCCCTTCTCTGTGTGTGTGTATGGGGGGGGGGGGTGCTTGTGTGAATAGCATGAATACATGTCAATTGACAGATTCTCATCCTCAATTTTCAGATGAAGATGATAATGATGATGAAGATGACGACGATGATGATGATGACAATTTCTTTGATGCTGTAGATGAACATACAGCAGAACAATATGTATATTTGCCACCAGAGAAATCACACAGGTATTGTATTTGGACTGAAAAAACACACACCAGCTAACTGATTAAAACAGTAAGACCATAAAGAAGCCATTTAACAATCAGTTTTTTCTTGTATTTTGGGTTAGCATACTATTGTTTTCTTTCTATTGTGATTGTGAGCACTCTATGACACCTGCATAAATTAATATAAAATCTGCTGACAGACAAGTTTGTATTATAATAGCAGTAATAATTGTTCCATAAGAACTAGCTTTTATTAGTCTACACAAATATCTATCCATGTATTCTAGTTACTGTTTTAACATACTGTATTTGTTGTTTCATCACTATGTTATGGTTTAGTAGATTCCATTACCTAGACCATAAAAATGATATAAAACCTGCTTTGGGTTTCCACTCAAGTTCGATAAAATGACTTCAGGCTGTCTGGATAATGACACTGAATTATTCATTCACATCAAGAGTACCTACTACCTCTCCAGCCCGGCTATTAGAAACTTAATTATGTGTTGAAATGATTAAACTAAAGAAAATATCACCTGTATACCCTTTAACAAGAATTAGTTTTATTATTACTTCTTCTTTGTATCTTTTTTTATCAGCAACAAACCAAACAAATTCGGGTAGAAAATGTGTATAGGTTTAATTATATTTACTTATTAATATAGTCTGTGGTGTCATTTTCATGTAGCTCTGTTAATTAACACGAAGTAATGTTTTCTTTTAGCTACTTTTGTAATTTGACTTATTGGATCATATAATCTTCATTAAACATGTAGTAGGAGACAGGTGCATTCAATCTGGAAATTTTGACGAGCTGATGTATTTCAATTAAACAAAATCCTTATGAATTAGCCAAACCTAGAATGAAATTCTGCCAAATCGACAACAGTCAGTTACAAATAGGGTAAAATGTTTGTTTACCAATTTCACTCAGATGTGCCTTTGTTCATCTGCAAATAAATATTTTCTAGTACATGCAAGTTATAGTCTAGAAGAAATGCCCACCCAGAACTACAATGGACAAAATGGAATTTGGATTGTTTTATAATGTTACGGAAGTTATGTATTTATATCATTTTGTTTAATATATTATTCTGTTTCCAGACGTACAGGTAGTGGTATTAGTATAGGTAGCCAAGGTGCTAATTCTAACCTCGGGCCTACAGCTGATAACTATGATAGCAGTGATACAGACTCTGAAAATCGTGAAATTGCCAAAGTGAAAGTGTCATCCAGGAAGTTGAATGCTGTGAGTATTTTCTATTAGAGTACATAGTACGTACCATGTGGAAAATACAACAGTTGTAGGTAATATAATTTTAAACCCCATGAATACACCTAAATGTTATAGCTGTCTTTAGATTTCTTCATCATTTTGAATTAATTACACAATTCCTGCATAACATTTAACTTGTTATAACATTTAATTATGTTATTGATGTTATTGTTCAGTATCCAGGTTTTTTATAAAACAATAATTTACAGCTGTTTCAATTTTAGGGTGATAGTCAGTCAACAGATTTGGACAGGATGAGGAATCAAGACAGAGGTTCATCTGGGGTTCTCAGTCTGACTTCACGGTGGGGACATATACCTAAGAAGACAAGGCGAAAGTCCATTCCAGAGAAACCTAATTATAGTATAAACCTTTGGAGTATTATGAAGAATTGTATTGGCAAGGAGCTATCTAAAATACCCATGCCAGTAAGTGAATTAATTGATATTATAAAAAGTAAACATGGAACATTGTCAAATTTCAATGACCTGATACTGTGAAATATCAGTAAGGATATTTTAATCCTTATCTAATTTGTTATCTATGGATCATATTTTCCTTAACGTGTTAACTGTTTTGGTTGTGATTCTGACACTGAAATGCAGTTGATACTGCTCGGCATTGCAGATCTCCAGGTTGAGGGATCAAATTTTCCTGTTACCTGTATGTTGGCTATTTCTTCTGATCAACTCTTTTTGTTAGGAAGTATCCCCTTGGTCAATTATTCCAGGTGTGCCATTGCTGAGACTGAAGAAAGCACTCCTTAGGTCACATTGGCATTTAAATAAAGCAAATTCTGCATTTGTTTTAACACATATCAATAGTAACATGATTATTTATTGTTTTTTAAACAGGTCAACTTCAGTGAACCACTTTCCTTCCTGCAGAGACTTACAGAAGACTTCGAATATTCAGATGTCCTTGACAATGCCGCAGTCTGTCAGGACTCTTGCGAACAACTTGCTTATGTTGCAGCCTTTGCTACATCAGCATTCGCTAACACAACAACGCGTACAGGGAAACCTTTTAACCCATTACTGGGTGAAACCTTTGAATGTGATAGAAGGGATGATTTAGGCTGGAGATCATTTGCTGAACAGGTAAAATATCCACCTGAGAGAAGGTTTCATGTTAAATTTCACTGCCTGAGTTGTCTCTTTTATGATGGGCATTTTGAGAGCCATATTATCATGTAATGTATATAAATTTCACTATTTATGGTATCAGTTTGTTGCACCAATATTTTTTAATGGAAGTGTTATACCAAAAATGGTATCTGCTAACGAATTACATACTCTGTAAATGTAAGTAAATATTAAGTTGGTTTATAATTCTTTACATGTTATTTTAATGTCCTCAGGTAAGCCATCATCCTCCTATGGTGGCAATGTACACAGAAGGACAGACATGGAATTCGTGGCAGGAATTTACGATGTCCAGTAAATTTCGAGGAAAATATCTGCAAATTATTCCTTTGGGTATGCTTACATGTATTTCTTTGGCATGCATATACACACATGTGTGTGTGTGTGTGTGTGTGTGTGTAAAACATGTGCATGTATGCACTTAAACCAATTCTCCCAACCTGTTCATGAACTGTTACCACATTCTAAAGATGACAGCCTTAGTATAGTTGATTGATTGCAATGTTATGGTTTGTTTGTTTGCTATAAGTTACAAGTAGTATGTTTAATTTTTATCAATATCTGTAAATTATCACTTACTGTGGGACATCTCCTTTGCCTAATCATGTTTATAGTTATTTGTTTGCCTATAGTTCTTTTTATCTGGTTCCAGGTATTGCCCATCTACTTTTTCTAAGCTCTGGCAATCATTATACATGGCGTAAAGTGACAACAACTGTTCATAATATCATCGTTGGTAAACTGTGGGTTGATAATCATGGTGAGATGGATATTGTCAACCATCAAACAGGAGACAGATGCCATCTGAAGTATTCTGCTTATAGTTATTTTGCCAGAGAAACACCCAGAAAGGTATGACTAATTGTCTGTTATTTTTATCATTACAGTATCCACTCATTATCACTTGTCTTGAATAAAAATCAACTAACAAATTATACCTTACTTAATACTGAAAATAGTTTGAAGGATTAATGAAAAAAATCAGCTATAAAGGCAGATATGTCTAATATGATTAAATTTTTAATATGTATTATTATGCTTATGATACTCATGTACTGTATATAGGCATATCATATAATAATGTATTCTGGTGTGAGTAATTCAAAGCACACACTGATATTATATATATATATATATATATATATATATATATGTTACAGGTGTCTGGAGTGATAACTGATGCTACAGGTAAAGCCAGATGGATTGTTCAAGGCACATGGGATGACAAAATGGAAGGAGCAAAGGTTCTTAAGACAGTTGAGAGCAGTAGGGGAAAGGTGATCTATGAAACTGGTGAACCAATAGTGATGTGGCAGAGAAGATACCCTGCGTAAGTAAATCATACCGTATATACTCATGTATAACTATAAGTCACACTTTTTATACTCCAAAATCGATGCCAAAATCCAGTGCATCTTTTACATGAGTCAGACTAAAAAGGAAGGTTATATTGACATAATTTAGGGGGAAATACAATAATACTGTTTTTGAACCATAATAATGAAGATATTAACAATAAACAAATTTATTAGGGGTGTTTTCTCTGTTGACTTTCAAAGCCAATCTTAATCATGATAACTGCCATGATTATTTAATCCAATGCTCTAATTAGTGTTGTGATCACAAACTGTGACAAAGTCAGACATGTAGTTACTATCAAAATGTGTGAGCATGTGTAATTGAATGGAACAGTAAATGAAGCCACGCAAAGAATGACCATAGAAGCCACATCAAAGGAAAAAGATTACAGCAAATACTGTGTTAATTACTTCCAAAGATGGCACATGGGAACTACTAATAAACTACTTTGAAAAGCATTACGAAACGAATGCACAGCAGCAGGCAACCTGAAGCAGCCTTTGTTACCTATCTTCACACAGTGGGTGAAAACGGCCTGGGATTAAATCGATCCTGCCATCATTACCAAATCGTTCAAGAAGTGCTCCATCAGCAATGATTTAGATGGCACAGAAGATGATTTATTGTGGGCTGAACAGTATGACAAATCCGACACTGACTCCGATGAAGAAGGTGAAGACATGTATGATGACACACGAACAGATACAACAGAGTGATGATGATGAATTTTTTGGTTTTGAATCAATATTGTTGATTTTAGTGTGTCTTATATGCGGGTTCCACTCTAGGGTGGTTTATTGGTCTTAAAACAGGTTCGTCTTATACCAGAGTATATACTGTAATTGTTAAAGAATGGATATATGTAAGAGTTTACTGACTCTGTATATAGTAAGTGGATGTTCTTGTTATTTAGGGTCTTGTGTTTGAAAAACATAACAAAATTGGTAAAGATTCATCCTCTTAAATTTTGCCTTCTGGAGGTTGTTTGAACTAGACTAGAGTATTATAACTGAAACGGGAGACATTGATGAATAGAATATTTATTTGGTTATGTGTTGTATGGCAGTTGGATAATGCTCTTCAGGCCATGTTATGATGTCTATTATCCAGTTTTGGCACACTGATTTTTAATTTCAAGGTTATGGTTACCTTAAATACAAGTGGATCTAGGTGATTGTACAGGGTGTTTCATGTTGGCAGCTTCATTTCAGAATACCGTAGGTCCTGGCCATTAAGCTGAGACTTTGTGTCAACATTTTGACCCTTATTTGGGGGGGGGTTCTTGGCTTAATGGCCAGTGTTATTTCAGAGTTTTTTTATATCTCTAACCCCACTAGTTAGATTGGCATGGTTGCAGTCATATTATTTCATGGTGATTGGCATCTTGTAGTAACATTGATGAATTGATTTACAGTCATTGTGTATTTCACAGCATCCATAGAACATTAATGGGGTGATTTTGAATTACAACAGTGGGAAGGCTATACATAAGCTAATGAACCAATCCCATGAAAATATATTGCTGATGATTGATGATGATGATTGATGTTTTACGGCCACTTTTGTGCACAAGGTAGGCTAAATGGGCCGAGCGACCTCCAAAGGTAATGAGATGAAGTGAAAGACGAAACAACCTTCAGATATGCCCATGCCCGGTTTCGAACACGGGTGGTAGTGATCTGTGGTCCAACACACTACCGCTAGACCACGGAGGTGCCCCATGAAAATATATTGCATCAGTCTTCTTGCTCAGTTGTGTAGTAGAAGATTTAAGTTTAACATTGTTTTGTTGTTTGGGGAGAATCCCCAGGCTGTCGCTTATTCGGCACAGCCTCTATGTTCGAGTGGTTGAGAAACCTCCTCCTCCCACCACTCACCACCAGAATGTTTTACATCCTCAGGGGGTTTTTAATGTCCCCCTTTATTTTAAATGATTCAGTGGAGACGGCAGCGCCATTTAACATGGTCACCCACCCACGATGCTGTGAGCCGAGAAATTAATCGGGAAACATTTCGACCTCTTGCGGGATTCGAACCTGTGACTGTTGGCACCAAGTGCTGGTGCTTAACCACTAGGCCACCAGAGCTCACAGAGCTTAACATAGGATTAGGTGTAGTATTTATAGTTCCGATCAATTATCCATTACCAGATAGACATATACCCATTTAATCCTGGTATTTTAAGCAAACAGCATATGTTTGTTTATCAGTTTATGGTTTATGCCTGAATCATTTGTCTCAAGTGAATCATAGCCTTGCTCTTGACTGTGAACAAATATCACTTACAATAACCGTCCATTCACTTCCATAGTAAAGAAACTGGGATGTAATGAAATTTATACAATGAAAACTTCCTTAAAGCGAAATGATTTTTCGGTCCCAGCAACATTAAATCAATATAAATTGCACTAGCTATAATGAAATATGATATTTTAAATTTCTGTTATCAGCCAGTCCAACAACTGTTGTGATCGTTGTAATTTTAAATGCAACAACCAATATGATACATGTCACTTCAAAGGGTTTTTGTGGCATATGATAAACTGCGAACTTTGGATTGGCTTGTCAACCTGTTTAAATAGAAACAATTTTCTATCAGTAATCAAATATCACAATGACTAGCAAACATAAACCAGTATCTCTTGACACAAAGTTGCAAACTCTTGATGAAGTTGGCAAAAGAGTGAAAGCTAACACTCAGATTGCTAAAGAATATAATATGTGGTATTTCATGTAGCATACTGTCAACACCAGCCCAGAAATGCTTAAGAAAGGCCAAAATACAGTGATATTGAGGCTGCATTGCTTATGTGGTTTAAAGATGTTTAATTCCAAGAATAAGTGCCTCGTAACAGATTTATTCATGTAAAATCATTAAGGAGAATGTGGAAATAAAAGATTAAATTAATTATTGGTTTTCATCATCCAATCAGAGACTAGGAACACATTTGCTCCATGTCTTAATAAACAGGGTTATTTATTTTCACCAATCATCGCTCATGCGTTGGTAACTAATTTGAAAACTGGGATAAAATGAAGTACCATTATAATGAACTGCTCTTTTATCAGTGTGTGGTATGAGCCTAACACTGTCTGCTAGTAGTCTTCTCAAACCTGTAGTTCCTCAGACTTTGTAGAGTTCCTTCCCGCATCTGTAGCTCCTTAGAGTTGAGAAACGTTTGTATTGCTGTAATCTATTGTGATATATTGTGCTAACCAACATTATTTGTGTATTCTCTAAGTGTATAATACTTACATTCTTTAATAAACCTGTTTTGAAGATGACATGAAATGACTTAATATTTTGAGAACTAGCTATCCAAATAGATTAAAATGAATATCTTCTGTAAGTGTACTACTGTTCTTTATATTTTAGAGTGATTCAGGGCTAATTGAAATAGTTCCTCATTCATTTGATAGGATTAACTATATTACATCACTGGAATCAAACATGTGATTTATATAATTTTTTAAGTGACTGCAGTTGTTTTTGAACTGTATAAACATAGAAAAGTATCACACACATATGCACACACACACACATGTGCACATACAAAGATATGAACACACACTCATTATTGCCCAATATCTGTATTATACCCCTGTGTTTACACTTTTGTGAGTGGATCTAAACGTGGCTTCTATACATGTATTATTTAAACTGATCTCGTAATAAGTTACATAATGAAATGATTGTGTAAGGTAGTAAGTATAGAACTAATAGCTAGGATGAGATGTTGGAGAATATATCTGTAGTACATAAGTAACAACTCTAATGTAAATAACAAAAATGGATAATTAACAAATATATGTGTATAACTATTTTTAGTTGTAATGTGTCATACACTGAAATTTCATATCAGAGATATCTTAGAACAGTTCTGTAATGATAAAAACAGGCAGCATCCTTGAAATTGTTTCTTAGCACCGCTTTACCATGCTTCTAAGTCTAACATGAATATATCTTTGTCTGTTTTCTTTTATATTTGAGTAAGCACATATCATTGCAGATAACTTTGGTTATTTACAATACAAAATCATGCAAATCATATGGCTTCATATTTGCAGCCTTACCATGTTTACAAAATTATTAAGTGTTAATTATTTTTAACTAGTTAACACATAATTATATGGTTCACCCAAATTCAAAAAAATTAAATGAGATAAAATTTCTACATATGCAATTTTACCACTCCATATTGATATTGGTCAATTAGGGATATAGTGTGATCATGTGGTTTACTTAGTCATCTAGATAATTCTTTTGTTATTAATATTATGATTATTTCTATGTTGTAAAAGTTTCTTTGTGTTTGCTTTCAGAGCTGAGTTAGAAAAATGCTATAACTTCACACAGCTGGCTATAGAATTAAATGAGCTGGAAGAAGGGGTCAGCCTCACAGATAGTCGTCTACGTCCTGATCAGCGTCTTATGGAAGAAGGACGCTGGGACGAAGCAAACAAAGTTAAGATTCTCCTGGAGGAGAAGCAGAGGGCAGCACGTCGTAAACGAGAACAGGAAGCTGCTCAAGCTATTAGTGAAGGTTTGTAGACAGTTTATAAAATGATGATTTACATGACGGCTGACGTGAGTCTGGCATTTCTGTGCTGTTACTGATGATTGGTGGGGAAACAAGTTTACTCATTATCTTTGTCTCAAACAGCAAAAGTCCACAAAATGTAAATGTGGTTGTTTTATAAGAGTTCCATAATGCTTTCATAGTTATCTACTTTGGCTATCTCTAGATATCATTATGGAGCTAACATATATATATTTAATTTATTTATGGAAACTTAATAGGACCCATCCAGCGAGCTTTTCATCTCAAAGAGCCATCCAGCCATCCACATGGACAGCTAATAATAAATTATAATTGTTCAAAATTTTATTGAGGACAACTAGCATACATGTTCAAAGTGTTCTCAAAACTATAGGATCTATATTCTGTATTGTAATACTAATTAAGCTCAAGTGTACAACTAGATATCAGCTAAATGTCTAATTTGACACCAACTTTTAAGGATTGATTTCTAGAGCTCCACTTATAGTTATAGAGAGGGTGGACAATCAAAATCAGTAGTTCTGCTTAGGAGATCTCTAAGTCAGAGGACCATATATTAATTTTAACTTAAATTTATGTCAGAATGCTGCCTTTGTTTATTTTTTGTACAATACCAAATGGTTATAGATGTGTTATTATTATTATTATTATTTTCATGGATTATGTCTTCATTGATTTGATAGATAATTCCATCATGATGTTTTCACTGTCACCTTCACTTCTGTTGTTGAGAGTAGAATATCTAATTACTGGTTATTGTCTGACATCTCAGAAACTAATATTAAAGTGAGGAACTTCAGGCTGAAAGTAGATGAAAAAGCTTTTTCAGATTTAAAACAAACTTATTTGTATGCTGTTGTATACATAGAAACCTGTTTGTATACTGTTGTATACATAGGAACTTGTTTGTATACTGTTGTATACATAGAAACTATTTGTATACTGTTGTATCTGGTCTTATGACTGAACAAGAGGTTGATTGAGTATTTGACACACTGATCCCTCAATCTGAATTCTGAATTACTGACTTGAAACACTTCACATGAACAGTGTCATAGTAAAATTTTATAAACAGCTTTCTGGTGTTAGCTGACTTGTTATTTATTATCTCAGCAGGTGTGCGTTGATAAAAGTTCAGGGCTCTCACGTATTATATGAACAATTATGTATGGCATCTTATAATATGTGTATTGCTTGAAATTTATATTCTAAATAATACTACATTAACAGTTAGGAGACAGGTGCATCTTCTTAAAGGCAGCTGATAACTTGTAACTTTTTCTATTCAGCTACAAGCACAGGTTTGGAAGGATCAAGTTCATTTGGAATGGCTGGTAAATATGGATGTGGAGCAATATAACTTTTATAGATGTGGTCAAATATGTGGCTCTTGTTGCCTACTATTGGCAGCTAGAAATGATATATTTATGTTTGTGCATGTGTGCATATGCACACACTCATTCATGGATCCGAAGCACACATTTATAGTAATATGTATTCATTATTTAAATAAATAGATTGTTTCTTTAAGCAAACACCTTTGAAAAAAATTGATATGATGAGGTAGAAAGTATCATTTGTAGATATCTGTGATGGTTATTAACTGTTATTGTATCCAGATGCATGGTTTAGGTAGTTGTTATAACATTTATAACTGTTTGAACAGATTGGCTGGAGATGACGTTAGAGAGTACTGTTCTGTACCTAACCCTCTACACACACACACATATACCCCCCCCCCCCCACACACACACACAGTGTGTGTGTGTGTGTGGTGTGTGGTGTGGTGTAATGTAATGATAAATGTGTTTTCATTGCTTTTAATTCCTATCATTATTTAGGATGATTTATTGCCACTATATCATTTACATTATCTTTGCATTTTCTTTTCTCAGGTAAAGAATATGTAGGCTATCAGCCAAAGTGGTTCACCAAGGATAAAGATCCACAGACAGGCAATGTAATACACAAATATACAGGCGAGTACTGGGAATGTAAGGAGAAGCAGGATTGGAGCAGATGTCCAGACATCTTTTTGTGATCTCTACACTTCCCAATGCTTATATATTTTTACATTATTCTGCCTGTATATAGATTGGTGATGTTAGGTTTTTACCAGAGGGTCTTTCCAGATTTGTCATTTTTAGATTACTAAGTTTGCCTTCCCTGTACATGGATAAAGCCAGGAGAGGTACTTTCTCATGCAGACAGATGGTCATTGTGATGTGCCAGTATTGGTTTTTCACCAGACCGAGTTTGCAGACATGGTGTTGTTCTGTTGCATTTGAAGGATTAAGGGGTTTAGACCAATTATCATTTTCTGGTAAAAACGATTATTAGAAAGAAAGTTTTAGAAGTTGTTTCCTACGAGAACATGCTAGGTTCTTTGGGAGAACATTAGTCGGTTATTGACTGGAATGATGTAATAGGTAGATCTTTGTTAAGCCAGTACTTTGTAAGTGATCACACGGTACTGAAATAATGAAATCTGTTTGCAACAAATGTCATATCATCTGTTTAAACTGAATGCTCCACATATTGTGTCTTATTCCGGTGGTTGTTGCAGCCCAAAACATTGAAGACCACCTATATTTGCCTGAAATGCAAGTTAATTTTTGTTACTGTTTTGAACATTTTGTCCCGGATGCTGCTAGTAACGATTTTGCCATCATGCTTGTGTTGTTCTGGTCTGTCGTTTTGACAGTCGGTGTTTCACTGTCCTCCAGAATGTAACTGTCACAACACTGATTACTGCTTAACATTTTCCGGTATTTGGGCATGCTCTATTCAAGTTGTGATGGTGTGCAGTTTATTTTGACAATCCTTCCTTCCATGATGAATATTAGGTAACTGTGACATTTACTGTAGACAAACTTAACTGTCTGTGTTAGAGGAGTAAGAGGAAAACTACACAGATGTATTTATGTGTGTGTACCATGCTGTCTGGTGGTCTGTACAAATGTCCAGTCTTATTATCGAATGTGTACTCATTGACTGGAGCAAGCTATCATATCATACTGTTTATCAAAACTTGTCTACATGTTTTACAAACAAACAGCACGCCTGCATTTCTGCACTGTTCTGTATCACAGGCTGTACATGTATGGGTGTACATATCTCGTGAATGACTGTATGTCTTGTGTAAGTGTATGTATGTACATTTGTTGTGGGAAAGATTTGGGTATGCATGCATGCATACTTGCCATAGCTTGTGCAGTGCAGAAATGTACACAGTTGTATACATGAAATGTGCAAAAGTGTGCATGATTATAAGTATGCTTTGTCATTTTTATTTTGCCTTGGAGTGTTGATCTGGAAATTTAACGAATATGTGCTGGTTAACAGCTGGTATTGAGAATTATATCAAAGTTATGGAGTTGTTAGTGTTTTTAATTCATCCTCCAAGCAATTGTGTAATGTGAATTTTCTTGGCTGAAGTGAACTGTGCAGAGTCATTGTCTAAAATTGCTATGACAGCAATTTGGCTAGTCACATTTGGTTTTTATTTTTTAACCCTGTCAGCTTCTTGTTACATAAGTCTAGGTACTTAGCCCTGGCTTACTATCAGCTGATCTGATTAGCGTGATCATCTGTTTTTTGTTAGAATGTTACACAGGAAGTGAATTTCCTCCAATGTTGGATAACAGTGAAGGATTGAAGTAAATAATTTTAGCTTTAATGAATTTGAAACTAACAGTCTCATTGTTCCCAGCCGCTGCTAGATTTATATGCTGTTAAGACTTGTTAAGTGATTATACATTTGGTGAACAGTTTGACTGAATGTGCGTAGCATTTCTCAAAAAAATTATTACCAATTAGTTTTTGTCACAGTAATAGAAAAATGTTACAATATATGCTCTTATGATACTGTATGTTATTAATGATAATAAACGTAGCCGTGTAAAATGTGTGCAATGTTTATTGTGTATAGCTTGAGAGCCCCTATTACAGAATGACACCTAACAAGTTGTGTGTATGTCATATTAAGTTTGTTGCTTTCAATAATTAATATACTGTGAAGCTGCTAGCTAAAAAAGCACCAAGGAAAACCCAGTATATGCTTCAGTCATGATTGTGGTTAAGGAGTGGTTTTATTTTGAAAGTCCTACTTGATGAGTCCTGTTTCTGTCTGCGTTTTGGTAGAAGTGTTTTCCTATCTGTGCATTTATAATATTTGCATGAGAGTCTGGTAATTAGGTGAATCAGTATCAAATCGGAGTAAATAATAGTCAGTTGCTACTGCATTGATTTAATAAAGCACATCAAAAGCGTTTTATTTATATAATGTGTATGTTTGGTTATGATTTTTAAGTTTGTGCATATATATATATATATATATAATGGCTTCTGTGTTGTATCTGTATATTCCTTTCCTGCTCTTTTGTGAGGATTCTGACAGTTAACTACATAACAAAAATATTTAATTCCCTGAAGTATATGTGATGTCAAAAGTGTTATATTTTCAGCTAGTGTTTTGCATAAAAACAATAACAGAAACAAAGTTGAATGTCACTCCTCAAAATGTGCTTCACACTGAAAACAATAAAATATGCAGTTAAAATACTGAACAAACATTGTAGCTTAACCAGTGTCACAAAAACTTTAAAATATCACGGTGTAATTGCTTAGTTTGGACTATTTATTAACAACACATTGCTCAAATGAGATGTCTTCCTACTGCAAATAGTATTCAAACAGATGTACAACCAACCAGTCTGAATGCCAAGAAAATGATCTCTTTGCTGTTATAACATATCATAAATCCCTGACCAAAGTGAAAATCAAACAAATAAGTCAAGAATGCCTTATTTACCTGGTATGACTAACTGAAGTGAAGAGCCATAATATGAACACTTGTAATAATGTATGTCTAATGCTCAGATGTTCTTACCACGTTATCAGCAACAAGAACACACACACGATGTGTGCTTGTGTATAAGTTAGCAACCCCCATTTCTTATAAACAGTTGGTCATCCCTAGAAATCCAATACAATTTTCTGATAACCCTTTCTTACCTGAAAACGAGCTCAACATAAAAAGGCCCTTATTAATTTTGGGCTTCATAACCAGAAGTTTGCTTCAACACAGTTTACAACTGTAACACCCTTACAAACATGTATACCATTTTATTACAGATTCGGTTATGCTTCTTGGCTCCATGATAACATTACGGTTATGCTGAAACTATTGTATACAACTACATATTTATTATGACACAAACTTAAAAACAAATCATAATTAAATGCACATGTATTTACAGCAAGTTGTCCATTATAATGGCCAATGCAACCACTACACACCATGTAAGGAAATGTAAAACTTGACATGTTCGTTGTGTAGGTATCATAAATCAGAGAATTTGGATTGGTTGCCAGGATCCAGTGTTACATAAAGTTGTACGAGATTTGCATACAAGTGATATTTTATGTTGCATCATATATGGTGTAAATACTCGGGCCAAGAGGCGCTCCAATAAGGATGTGGTTAGACCACTGCACAGCAAAATTTTCAAGGATCTTGATTTCAAAAAGTCGTAAATTGTTTTCTGGGATGCTTCCACATGTTGTTGCCTTCAGCTAATATGTCCCCAGATGTGACCCGTACCAAGGCTAAACACACCACTCAATCAGGATCAAGGGCTAATCCATGGGGGAAGCACACACAAAACACATCATAAACTAACATTTTCTGAGAATGTTCTATACAAGATTTAAATCAGTAATTTTTCCAACATTTTAAGGCTGAAAGATATCTTCTACTTGGAAGAAAAGCAGAAAATGTACAACTGTAGAATAGCAAATGCCTGACGTCTTAACGTTAAAATCCTTTTCATTCCAATAAATGCTGTTTCAGTGCTGTGACTACTTTTGCTTGCATATTATCATAATTCATTAAAATGACTAGATGAATATTTAATCAGATAAATAGAAACTGCCATTTAAGTGTGGATTTACAATATTAAACCAGAGGTGAAGATTATAAGTGGATTGTAGTACATCAGTCAAGACAGCATCATCACTCTGGTTAGATATTGTGAACTATTCATGTGCGAGGTTTCTGACAACATGAGATGGATTGCCACTTGTTTCTTCAAACATATTTTTCCTGTGGAGGTATGTAAAGCAGCACTTCATTCCACATTCCTCATCTCTAAGTCTAACCAGTATCTGTTGTAATTTATACATACCGGTAATTGCATAATGTGAAGTTTCTCATAATTATAAATAAATATCCTCTCTATATCCTGGTATTATGAACACCCCCTTTGTGTGTGTGTGGGGGGGGGTCCCACTTGTAATCAAGGGACAAGACAATGTATTGAGGAATGGCAATCCTTGTCACTTGTCTGATAATGTCAATTTAATTTTGGTGAATTCCTTCAAAAGATGTCTGGCTTGTTCATGTGGTCCATTTTCAGATGAAAATCTACTTGCTATACATAAATAAATAGTAGATACCAGATTATATTTGTGCTTTGATTGTGGATTATCTCTTTAATGCTATATACTAGAAGGCCATATCTACTTCCTTTTTATTTATCTGCAAATAATTATTGTCCCCAAACAGAGCATACTTTTGTAAATGACTAAGGAAATGTGTTGGCAATGTGTTCATCGTAGTTTTGTAATTATTAAGGCTACTGTAGATCAGTTTAATTTGGAGACGGGAAAAAATTGTAGAATTCGTCATTTTGGACATATTGGCGACAGGAGAAATTGGTGAATTTTTGTCTTCCAGGCTAGATCATTTGTTTATATGTAATGAGTAATTGCAAATGCCAAACTGTATATAAGGAGGTGTAGACTATTTGGATTACTAGTACTGTACTAGTCTTTGCCATGTTAATAAAATAAATTTATATATGTTGTGTTGAGCATTTGTGACTAAACGATACAATGTGTGAAATGCCTGTTCTGTTGCATATATGATTATTGAATAAATAAGAATATTAAACATATTCAGTGTGTTAATCAAAGTAGCGTTGTTACAGTTAATCTGTATAATCAGGTAATATTAAATATGTTTATTACGTGAAGTATTCAAGTAATACGTCTATTGCTGAGATTTAATACAGATTACCTGAAAATGTCATATTACCTGATTATACAGATTAATTGTAAGATGTACATTAGTTATTGTCAATTTACATACACTGCTATAAAGTCTAATTTTAGTTTACTGATATTTAAAAACAATTAGATCTGTTCCAATTGGATTGGAGACAATAAGCATTGGATCTAATCATATTGGAAAAATCAAGAAATGTCCCAGCCTTTCTGTTTTTCTGATAAAATGGAGCTAGCTGCACTTTAAATTACAAAATGTTGACAATCAAATGTTTCAAAGAGATCTAAATTTATTTGTGATCCACATTATTCACTTCATACACAAATATACCACATAACTATCATTAGTATGATATTTTACACTTGGGAGAATGAACTGTGACAATAACATGAAATTAATGTTAACATAATGATTCTTTTAAAGAATCTATAGATTACAATTTGCCAGATTTCACTAATTCAGATCTTACGAAACTTGCCACAAAAAATCTTATTAGAACATGACGAATTACAAAATAGCCCTTCCTGTCTAACACCACACGTTCCACATGACATCACACAAGAATTGATGCCACTGAATGAATGATTCTTGTTAAAATGTGATCACAGTATAGTCTCTCATCTGTTAGCTCAACTTAGTAAGAAAGTGATGTTTTACAGCAGTGTTAAAGGAAGCTTCAGACGCACACACAGTGAACCTGATCAAGGAGAAGTGATAACAAGAAAGTGTAGTTTTAGACAAGTGACTATTTCTGAGTTTCATGTGCTGCCACCTGGTAATGTAGAACATATATTCCTGAGGATTAATATATTTGTGTGTATCACATTTTATATATATATATATATATATATTACATGTAGAAGAACTGTAATAATTTAATGAACAGTTTTGTTCATCACAAACAAGTTTAGATTTTAGGGATATGTTTTATGTCAATTTTAGTTTGTCAGATATTTTGAATGGCTCAGACATGTAACTGTATGAGTTTGTTTTCTAAGAAATTGTGAGTTACTGACAATGATGATAACCATGATAGCCTGATACCCATTTAAGATTACTCAACCAGTTGGAACATAATTTGTTTACAAACTATGCTTAGTTCTGTTTGTTAGTATTTGATTGGTAAAGCATATATATTGAAACCTACAAAAAAGAGATAAAGGACAGGACGTTTAAAAGATTTAAACATTGTAAGTTCTGAAAGTCCCCATTGTCTAGTATAAATATTATCACACCTTGCAAAGTTTCCACAAAGCAGTGATTGAATCTGCAACTAAGAAACTTACGTTTTATCAGTTAGCAGTTTAGGCAGCATTATAGACTAAAAGATCAAAAGATTGGTACATTTATTCAAAATAAAGAATTTCTGGATCTCTGAAAATGGATGCCGGTACTAACTACATGTATATGGAATATTTTTATGAAGTTTCCCAGTTTAGATAACAGTCCAGTTTTCAGATGTTTCAGTACAGTATACTATATATATATATATATATATATATATATATGTGTGTGTGTGTTATCTGGCTCAGAGAACAAAGAATGAAAACAAAAACAGATCATTTTGAATAGGCATTGACCACATTATTCAAAAATACACTCATACAATATGAAAAGCATGTGTACCAAGGTCGTATAATATAACTAGACTCATCAATGAGGTCAGGGGTTAGTTATCTCATGCCTATGCACAATATATATGATAATGAGATTTCACGCCATGAAATATGACTTAACATCTTAGTGTTATATGATGTACATCTTGTTTAATGTAAAATGTTCTATCATAACTCTATATCAGTATCTAGACTGTCATACAGCTCTGTGTTGTTCAAATCAGGCTCTTCAGATGGTACCATTGATACATCATGAATTCCGGATCTGAAAATAATGTCTTTAACATCTTTAACATCAGTCTACAAAAACAATATCAGTTGTTCAAATGGGCAGACAGAAATTTTATTCTATCAAACTATAGGTGTGATCACCAATACCATATCATCTACTTCATGAAATATTTGAACATTCAACAACAATAAAACCAAAACACTGTTTACTGTTATCTTCTGTATACTGAAAAACAGTCTGTATTAGCTAAGAAGGTCACCAAAAGGTCAAGTTTAATAATGACAACAGGTTATCCATTGTTAATAATTTCAAGGCTAATTTGTAGCAAACTAACTGCCAATCAGAATGGAGGTTTATGGTGCAGATTACAATAAATGTGATGCTGATTATGCATGAAGGTCTCTGAACATGATTCATTAATCATTCTCATAAAAATATATAACAGTTACATGATGAGATCTAATCACAACGTTCTTTAACTGTAATCCTTTCTTAAGCCACTTCACTAAATAGTTATAGGAAAAAATATTCACATGATGCAAAAGCTATCATCTTGTTCTCAGATTTTCATAAAAACAGCAAACACATAACATTAAATATACTTACAATATAAAATTGTTATTGTTACTGTTATTATCGACTAATATTTCCATATCAGCAGATGGTTGTTCGGTTTCTGATGATGAAGATGACGATGATGACTTGTTTGGTTGGTGAAGAAGAAGTTCTTTGCTCAAATCCTCAGGTGGCTTCCATAAGACAATCTGCATACATGGTTTAGAGCTGGAAGACAAAAACCATCATTCCAACTGACATCACTATGATGATTATCAAAATAATTTTACCACAATAAAACTAATTAATTCCCAAAATGTATTAATGCTCATTAATTCCATTAATGTTAGTCTACATTTGGATAATTACATTTCCTGGAGAACTGTTTTGGGCAATAATTCTTTGGACTCGATGCTCCGTTTCACTTCATCAGAAAGCTCAAGCTGAGGTAATGAATCATCCACATCTTTCATTTCCTGCTCAGTAGCAGCACTAAACAAAAATAATAGGATGGTTGAGTGGACATGAACAACTACATAATACAATATTCTATTCATGAATAATGCTAACAGAGTTAGAAATAATCACTCTTTAAAAAGATACTGAATTCTTATTAAATTATAACTACTACTGCCACAATATATTAAACAGACTTTAAAAATGTACTGTTATTTACCAATCTTGTTTCCTATGTTTAGAATTTAAAGACACTTTCAAAATAATAAATATATATATATATATATATATATATATAATGTCCAACTGACAACTGCATGCAGCATTCTCATTTGTACCTTGTCTGACAGTTTTCCAATTATATATCATAAATGTATATTTTGGATAAAAAGATCCTCTAAATTAAAATCTTGGAATTACTGATAATAAATAAAAGGAGTTCATTAAGTGTAAAACTAACCTATCCATATATACATGTTTAGTTTGAATGATTGACTGTTATTTTACAGCTACTTATATATACACTTCATATACTATTAATTATACTATTACAGATATTGTAGACAGGTAATATTGACAATATATAGGTATTGTTGCTAAATAATAATAATATTATATACTGTAGATTAATGTCTCAAGTAATAAGAGTTGAAATGAAATATGAAACATCTTTCAGACTTAGAAAGGAGAAGACCAACTAATGGGCCTGTGATACTGTGGCCATCTCTGCTACTGTTTCAGTTATGAAGACATATGGATGCACTATTTACAAATATATACCCTCTCTAGTACTGTCTTCTACAAAAGCATGCACTGTAAATAAAAAATAGTGATCCTGGAATGATGAATGGACCTTCAGGCCAGATATTAAAGCTACTATATTTAGGGCATGGCTTGTAATAATTATTGATAAAACTAAAATTTGGTTATGCACTCAAGTATAATGTGATTAACTATAATGGAACACACAGTACAGAAATTGTTCAAAACCAAAACACAAAAAGCATGAACTATCACATCATCATGGATCACTAACGAGTTAGTTGAATTGAATAATCATGCATGAGATACATAAAGAAGCTGGTCCAAACTTGGAAGAGTCAGTATAAGAAAAAGAGAAAATAAAAAAATATCTAAACCTAATATAACTGGTATGGCATTCTCTGATCTAGAAAAACTCTATGCCACAACAAAATATTAGTTAGTCAAACAGCCATAACCTGATATTAGTGGAAAGATGATTTGGACTTAAATTTTATTGGTAATTAGTTTTGCACTGTGCTCCCTCTCTCTTGTTTATGATATTGCATATCTGACCATTTTTTTCTTTACAGAAAATAAAACCTCCCCAAAAACATAAAGAAAGGGGCTCTAGCATAAGCACTATTCACTGTGTACCCAAGAAACCATTAAATTATTGCAACAATCAGACTCAAAGGATATAGTTACACTTTTTAGTTGTAGCAATGAAATAGACACCTACTAATGTAAACTAATGACAAACGGGACCCCACAGGCATCTATAGATGATAAAACAGTGACCAGCGGATAATTAGAAGAATTTGGAAAACATTACCCATGATCCAGAAAGTTCTCTGAATCAAGACTAGATAAATGGAATAGCACCAAATTATTCACAATTTAATATACCGTATATACTCGTGTATAGGCTGCACTTTTGATACCATGAAATCGCTGCCAAAAGCAAGTGCATCTTATACACGGGTCAGACTAAAAGGGCAGGTAATATTTGGCATAATTTAGGGGGGAATACAATAATATTGTTTTTCAACATTAATAATGAATATATGAACAAAAACTAATTAATTAGGTGTGTTTTTGCTGTTGTCTTTTGAAGCCAAACTTAATCGTGATAACCACCATGATTATTTAATCCGATGCTCTAATTAGTGACATCCACAAAGTGTAAAGTTCACAGGCCTCCAAGGTCCCTGGCTTAACATGCGACAATATCAGCCCATGATCTTTAGGTGTTCGGATTGATCATGTGTTTTCGGGTTTTGTAACAACACGTAACTATTAATTCTTCAATTGCGTAGGCATGAATATAGAAATAACTACACGATGATTATAATTCCTACATAGTTGCTAAGATCATCCAACCAGGCTATCTGCCACGCTAACAAGTCCCAGTCACTGTATGTTTAAGAATTTAGCAGACAATTTCATGTTGAGTTGTTGCACATTCGAAGTCTAAAGATGTAATCATCACTAAAATGGCTATTTTCGCACACCCAGTGAGTAGTGTGGCATCGGCCTGTTGTTAAGTAATAATTTATGGGTAATGTATTCAGGGTCAGACTGTCGCTGGTTCCAAGGCCATCTGGGAACAGCCAGCACATGGTGATTTATTATCTAGAGGTGTCAAATGATCTGGGTCGCAATTAATATGTCTGATATGCAGGAATCCAGAAAGCACAAGAATCCAGAAAAGTATGACAGCCTGATCCTACAAAAGGTGTAGGTCCAAATCAGCTGCGATACAAAAACAGCCACATTATGACCAATATGAGCGCCTCCATAAACAAGTGCTCTTTTGGGGTTTTGAATAAATTTGCAGATTTTAATGCATCTTATACATGGGTTCAACTCTAGGGGGTGTTTCTTGGTCCTAAAACCTGGTGTGTCTTATACATGAGTGCACTTTATACACAAGTATATATGGTAGTTACACCCATATTGAACACCAACATTATTATTTTTATTATACAGTGTGTGTGTGTGTGTGTGTGTGTGTGTATGTATATATATATATATATATATATATATATATATAAAACCCAATTTAGGCAATAATTCACAACAAATTCCTGTCCTGGTTTAAATAAAAATATAACAACATTATGGCTATTTTTATTTCAAAAGAAGACAGAGGTATAAGGCACAAATGTTTAGCCTCAGGACTAGTTACACCTGAGAAATATGGCTGAGGGGCAACTCCTTAGGGAAACATGCCACAAACGTAGACACATGTCAGAATTGAACCCACAACCTGAAGAAATATGTCCCAATGAATAACAGTTAAGATATAGTGAATCATGGACACCCCAAAGTTTATATAAAGCATATCTACCTAGCACAGTCCAGTACATTGTTATTCTGCTGTGAATACCAAGGTCGTTGTTCCGTATTATGCTCCCAGTTGATATTGCTGTTGTCAAGATTTAGCTCCTGCAGATGTGCTGACATTTGTTCTTCATCAATAAAGATTTTTGGTGCATGTCCTGGACTAAAACAAAAACAAGTGACAAAATACAGTATGATCTAATCAAGTCAATGTCAGGTTTATATCAAATGGATTGGTTTGTATAGCTAGACTGTTTCATTCCTATAATAACTGAGACCAGGTAACATTCTCCCGAGTGGTCCACTGTGATGGCCCACAACGTGCATCCCGTGCTATTGGTCTGGCTTTAATGAATGGCTCAAGAAAATAGTAGTGATAAACATCTATGCTGTTTCAAACATTGTCTTCAGACACCATCCTTTATAGATCACTCAATAACTGTACATGACAAAATGCATTTAACCATGATAAATTAATACATTTTATAACTGTCTATCAAACAAATCTAATTTATTTAAGGATTATTCAAGTCAGTAACAAAAATGCCAAAAGATGATGGAGTAATAATTGTCCTAAAACTAGGAATAATATGACACAGCTTCCTTCAGCTTTAATTTGATATACTTTCATTGTATCTTGTATGCTGTATTTGAGAGGAATAACTACCAACATTACTGTAATGATTCAGATGCTGTATATTTTCAAACACATGTTTTGAGGAAACAAGTTATTTTCTTAACCAAGAACAAAAGTCATTTTATTAATACAATTATTGAACACCAGTGACATCAACAATTCACCAGTCACTAAAACACCACAGACCACATATTTTGTTGAGTTTGTTTACATCACAGTTTGCACAAAGGACACACAAATGCCTAACATACATGAACTTTCATGTCTACTGGTAAGCCTAAGTTTCTAGTATTATACAACCTGTTGTCATATAATGTGATATGCTAAGTGTAGTTATCAAAGTATGAACAATTGTTTCATACAGAGATCACCATTGTTGCTAATAAATTATTAATGAATAACATGATTGTTGTGTCCAGTTGTACACAGTGTGTTCATGATGCAACCATCCACTTCACATTTACTGATAAACATATTGAGAGGAAACAGAACCAACAGTCTTAAAAACCAACACTACCATCACAGTCATCATCATCATCCTGATGTTGTCCTTTAGACATATCCATATAAACATCATCATGTTGATACTTACTTTACTACTGTGGACAGCTTCACTGGCACGATCATATTTCACTATATTTGTTTACATGCTTGCATTTGAAAAGAACTGAGAAAGATATAGAATATTGTATGTTGCCTACATCTATAATCTTGCATGGCTGTGAAGAAACATACAGCATATTTTATGTCCATTAACACTAATTAACATGTTTTTGTTTTTTCTTTTAGAGTGTATCAAAAAGCAATTGAAAAAATTCAAACAGATATCGCCGTGATTTTACTATTAGCAATTAGCCATTTGAGATCACATGGAGCCATTGTACCTGCCACTAAATAACACATTAATGGCTCTACCTGGTGAAAATATATCATGTTACTATCATATAAATAAAATTATACAAACTTGAAGCAAAAAAAAATATTTCTGCTGGCAAATATTCAATCAGCCAGATATGAAATTAATTTCTATTAATGTTCAAATCATGACAGTAATTCTGGTACACACTTCTGTGATCAGACACAGTACCTACCCATCATCATAGTGGGGTATTTTTCTCTTGCCATGACGCAGCTTCATCATAGACATCACTTGTTTTGCTCTCTCTGTTGCAACACTAAAACACAGATTTTAAAAAATCATTATAAGTGAAAGACAGTGTGAACACTTACTAGAGTGTTATGATCAGTAACTATCTACATTTGTTTTGGTGACAAACTGACAAAAAGATAATGATTACAAAAATTTCACTGTAGACTTGAGCTGAAAGCATCCACCAGAATACTAAATACAAAATAACAACGTTATTCATATTAAAATACATATTATATCTTGAAATACTTAAACCCATTAACATATTGAGGTTTATATTACCATGTAGGATTATTCCATAGCTCTAAGCCAGGCCAGGTTAATGTTTCATTATGTGGCTGTACACTTTCAGGAACCACACCACTGTTTATTGGTTGAACACCGCCAGCTGAAGATGGTGAAGGAAACTGATATCCTGATGTAGCTGTGTCAGAGGGGAAAGGTACACAGACCTGGGAGACATTTAAAGATGGAAAGGTGACATTTGGCTGCGAGTTAACACATGGTGGGATAGATGGACTTCGAAAACCACTGGTTCCTGTTGTGTTGATGTTCAGCATGTGTGGGTGCATAACTGGCTTTATTACAGAAGTACTGGCAGCCTGGATAACTGTTGGTGGGGTCATGTTCATGTCAGCTGTCAATCCTTGATTCTGTTCTGGGATGCCATCTGTTAACAAGCCAGTTGACAGATTTGGTAAAATGACTCTTGGTTCACCTGTAATACAGTGATAGTGACTTGCCATACACTATGAACAGTGCCCACAGGTAAACACAGGACTGTCTATGAGTTCATCTGTAACAAATATTTATAACAATTAGTCTTAAACAATATTAATAATCAAATTTATTTGCTTGAAATAATAAAATTAAGTTAACCTAACAGTGTCTGACAAATGTACTGATATATATATATATATATATATATATATATATATATATATATATATATATACAGTCAGAATCCGTTAATCCAACAAGGTTTGTCACATTATAATACGTCAAATAAACTAAAATGTTGGAATATCGAATCCGCGACATACTGGTAGTCTCTGTCACACATTTTTAAATCATAAAGATGTACCTCCTTATTTAAACTAATATTCAATAACCGTGCATAAGATACAGAATGACATGGAAGCCATTGATCATTTTGATGTTTGTTAATTACAGACACTATAAAGAAACTTTTGTGTCACTTTGTCCACCAGATTAACTCATGATCTGCTCATTGGAAAGATCACACATTTGTGTTTTTAATTAGCTATGAATTGTTATGATTGGCTATTAGATAGCCACAGGCAATGGAAGCATTGTGTGTCAGTGTGAATGGTTGAAGATGATTTTAATTGATTATGATAAGGCAATTATTGTGGGTGGGCAAGGTTAATGAACCATTACCGACAACACGTTGGTGTGTCTTGCATGACTGAACCTGAGGAAACATGTTGTCGCATTGTTGTATTATTGACTGTGTTTTTTTATAATTTATTAAAATAATGCAATATTTATCAGGAAACTTTTTGTTAATATATGCATTGCATTCTATTTTTTGTCATTGTTCTAGCCAATTTAACCTTATAAAATGGTATAACTGTATAATGTTTAAAATTAGATCAATCAAACAAAACAATTGGATTTATTTTTCTTTCATTCACAGCTTACTATCTGTTTTTTATTGGATTAAAAAGTAAAATATGTATTTAAAAAAAGACTGCATTATGTTATACTTCATAAATTAACTGCTATCCATGGATGTTAGCAGTGCAATTGTTTAACCACTGTGCTATAAGAACATCCAACTACTACTGATGTAGTCGAACCTATATTGAAGACATCATGGCTTACTTAAATAACATTTAGCTTCAAAATCAGACTAAAATACTGCTGAAACAGTACCAGGCTAATAACTGAATACATTAGAATTAGATGAGACATCAGCACAATACAATCAAGAATTCAATGAACAATATTTAGTTATTTCTATTTTCATGGCAAAACCTTTACAAAATATAAATATTCATCGATAACTCCAAACATTATCCACTGTAACTATGACTGATTTATAGCTGGACTGCTAAACTATCTATAAATATAGAAGTTCCTGTTATTAATTTTATGCTAAAATATTATTGAAGATGCATTATTATCTATTTCACTACTGATGTGTGTATTTGAAGCATCGTTAAAGACAAAATAAGTTGTGAACAGCCTTTCAAACAAGTGTACTGACCAAAGAAATAATGTTAACATTAACAGAAACGACTTGCTGTACAAAATACTGTAAACAAAGCATGGCTTCAAGTAAGTTGATTGATTCATTTAACCTCAGCAATGCTCACACCATTTCTAGCAAATCATCCAAATTACCATCCTGAATAGGGGTGACAGATTTGGTGGGATGCCTCGCCTTCAGGAATGGTGTACAACAGTGACAGATATACCAATATCAAGTTCCAATTCAGGTAACACATACACATTTAATCACACAACTATGACTAATAGTAATACTGGTGAAGTGTTAAAAGTATAACACAATATTTCCATCCCTGACATCTTATAAAAAGTATAAATTGTTTAGCCTACAGTACAACTGTAGTGGTACTTTTATTATTACCAGGTTGAACAAAATATATGCGATCAAGTAACTTGCTTATTTCCATATCTGATAGGCAGAGTGGTATGGACTTATACCTGGTTTACCATGATTCACAATGATAACACAAAGGCCAGGAATGCTGACTAAGACAAAGGAAATATGTCATGTTTATGTAATTTGTATGATATAACCAATATGAAAAATAGTGAACCACCTGAAAATGTGTCATAGAACTATCAAAGTTTGTTTCTTTTAACATCATTTTTGGCTAGACGTTAACTTATCAGCCCAATAGCAATTATAAATATCCTACACTGATGAGCAGAGTTTGTACATGTGCACATTATTCTTGAGCACAAAATAAATAAATTGTTAGTATACCAGTACATGTGAAGAACAATTTGTTTGAGCTGCTGTTATTTATACACGAATCTATCAGATTTGCAGTAACCCTATTCTTGTTTACATTTTTTTGGTAATATATGCTTCATCTGAGTTTAAGTAATATCAGTACATGTAGGAATCCATTATTTTGTATAATAATTGTCAATATGCATTCTTGATCCAAATGTATATGAGAAAAATTCCTATTTGCTTCAGATGAAAATGGTATCTGCAATAGAAAGTCCTCTTGAAGCTATATTTGTTTCCAATTTAAACAAAAATATTTAGAGAAACTTTAGTTGACATTCATCCAGTCACTGGTGAAAATATTCTTGGCATAAAAACACCAATGCATAAGAAGGCATTTTGTACCTGATTAGTGCAAATATAAACACACATAAAATTGGATCAAAGTATAGTTCAACCAAATTGTTCCAAAATAATGTATTAACCATGAAAATGTAGGATTAACAGATGAAATAAAGAGCTGGCATGAGTGGCCTTTAAAAATTCACATTTACTTGTACCAGATTCCAAACACTATCTAGGATTCCAATACAACATGATCAGATGATCTGCAAGAATACAATATACGTTTTGAACTGCAATTCCAGATGGCCTTCAAGGAACATTGTTTACCCTCATGATAAGGCACAGTGTTTATATTGTCTATTGGACACAATTGTTATAGTCATCCATTACATTGTACAGACAAAGTTAAATGAGGTATTGATGTGACAGTTACTAGCACTCAGGTAGACAGAAATTGCATAATAATTATGTCATAAACATGTGCATAATCACAGTAGTGGTTTTAGTGAAGTTCACATTAATGTTAATATATGGCATAATATTCCTACTTTATGTTTCAAATCAAAGTGACCTAATCCACAGGGATTTTGGTTTAAAATGATAACTGACCAATTTCTACGGACATAATTCTAAATTCATTTTGGGAGGAAAATGGCTATAAAGACAAATGGAAATAAATTGAAAACAACACTCTGTTTATGGTGAAAATACCATGAATGTACTCTGAAAGTACGGGTACTTTATGAATGTACTCGATTACAAGTACTGAGTACTTTCTGTTATGAGTATTGAGTACATCCGAATATTTCAAATTGTGTACTTGAGTACAATGAGTACAAGTACAGTAGTACATCAGTCCCAACCCTGGCTCTAAACCTCCATCTGAACAAATTTTGTTTTGTGCGTTTTAGGACAATCTGAGACTACTCGAGTGGGGACAATACATATCTTATGCAAGAGAATTTTTCTTCAAACCACCAATTTGACTTAATCCCCATTTAAAAAAAAGTTACATATTCAGCTCTAGAAAAAACCAGAAAACTCTCATCCCTGAAAAATACAGATGAAATGAGCAATAGCAAATATTAATTTCTTGACCCATTCAATTATGGTTTCTTGTATACAAGTATATTACTGAAAAAAATACTTTTTATGATTACCATCAGGAATATGGTGATCACAAGCACAAATACCACTACATTATTTTTGAACCACAGAACTATATATTTACTGTTTGAAATTAAAATTAAGCATACTAAAAGATGGGAAAAGTAAATTTTAATTTAAAATGGGCTCTTTGAAATAGGGTTGGCAGTTATAGCTATAAATAGTTTATTATCACAGTAATGTAAAAAAAAATCCCATTTACCAGCAAAATCAATTTTACGAAAACCCGTTAAGAAAATAGGCAAAGATTTACAAAAAAGACCTTTATGTAATTAACAAAATCCATCAGTAATAATACTAAATATATAAAGTTACAAGTGTCACCTTACATTTTTACAAAAACTTAAATAGAATCCATCTGTTGATGATTTATAAATGTCATGCCAAAAAGATCCATCAACTGGTATATATTTTAAAAGATATTCTAAACCACAATTGGAGCTCAAATATAATCAATTTGATTCTGGTCTTGTAATGACACATATGACTCATAACTCATATATTGTAAAGTGCCTTAGAGCAGCTATCTAGCTGAATAGGCCGCTATATAAATGCCACATATTATTATATATATTATATCAAGTGTCTATTTATCTTCATTATTCAGAAACTGTAAATATAATTTATTCTGCAGCACAAAATTTATTTGATGCCATTAAATTTAAAACAACATGACAGGAACTAAAAACATGTTTAGCACAAACACACACACAGTTACATTTGTCAGAATACACACACACTTCTATTTGTCCGAAAATTAGTATTGCAGCACTGTATTATACTGAATATGCTTTTGACAAATGTCACCGACAATTAACTATCAATCAATTGATATTTGCTTTTTCAATCATGCCAGTGATTGGCCTATGTTTGATGTTAGTTCCACCCAACTGGTTCGATGATGCGCATTACTACAACATACTGTTGTTGTATCATTTATCATTGGGCCGAGCTGTCTCATCAGCAGGCCGAGCTATCTCATAATCATGATAATGGGGTGGAGTTATCCAAGACAACTCGCCCCCAGACCGAGCTGTGACTTGGGCCAAGCTGTCTAGGATTCATTATTGTTCATATCAAATCTAAGGTCTTCTAAGTTGTTCAGTGTGCACCACAGAAAGTCATACTGAACCACCTACTCTATTTTTATTATTCAGATTATATGTTCAAAAACTGTTTTATATATTAAATATAGTTTTACACACAGTACAGTAACCACTGAACAGTGTTTCAGTCCATGCAATGTGACATCAAAATTTG
The DNA here is from genome assembly GCA_025642065.1 of Paralvinella palmiformis. Taxonomy (NCBI): domain Eukaryota; kingdom Metazoa; phylum Annelida; class Polychaeta; order Terebellida; family Alvinellidae; genus Paralvinella; species Paralvinella palmiformis. The sequence continues at coordinate 1,442,911 of JAODUP010000003.1, forward strand.
TTATTAAAATAGACACTGACTATGCTTATGGGTATCTGTGTGCGTGCCACACAGGCTACCTCGAGAATGTTATGTAATTATAGCTCCAGTTCGGCAGTTGTCTTGTTGAAATGTATGTAGACCTGTTAAACCACTTAATAATTATTAGTTAATAAACTACTCCAGACTCTAGTACTGAAAAGGACAATCATAACCTTAAGGCTTAACCTTAACATAAGACTAGACTAATCACTATTATTATATTAAAAGAATATATTTAATATGATATAACTTAAACATTTACCTGCTATATCTAATCATAATGCTTGATAAAGGCTTTTTAGATTATTACTATTCTACACTAAATCAAGTAAATCATTCTAAATCATTACTTTAGACTTTAGTTTAGACTAGATGATAGATCATAGAATAGATGCGAGTGATATAAACCAAAAAATGAATATTTTTTTATTTATTAATGAAGTTATATATTATGCCTGTTTGGGTGCAGTAAATTACGAATAAAATATGACCAATATAACCCAACATTGAAAAATCTCAAGAAAAGCTAAATAATCAGGAATTTGGATAAAATAAAACAATAAAATACGTACAGAATGTGTTTGCAAGCTTCATATGTGGATCTATTTACCACAATGAACCAATCCTATAACCTGCTTCAACGGATGCACAGAAGGTACAACTACTCGACAAAAAGCATTTGCGTTCGTATCTAGTTGAAAGCGATAACTATTTTGGCTAATTCCAGGTAACAATACTATTGTACAGAGTCAGCAATATTAAAATGCTTAAATTGTGTCAATAATCTATTGATCATTATATTTTTGGTAAAATACTACAATAAATAATGATAATCATGATAAATAGTAATAAATCTAAATTCATATAGCCATAATAATTTGCTTGCAAGTATGTGTGTGTTTGTGTGGTGTATGCGTGTGTGTGTGTATGTGCATGTATGTGTACGTGTATGTGTGTGCGGAAATAATAATAATGTTAATAGTGTATAAATAATTAAATGATGAAAGTTTTTCGATGCTTTTAAGTTCAGTCACTTTTATTATACAGTATCTAATATTTTATCTTGAGCAAAATAACGGTTTATATAAACTGGACACAGTTTGAATGATCATCTTCAAACTTCATTAATTAAGTTTTGCTGTTCTTTAAGGTTACAGAATCTAGAAACGCTCTACTCTTACAGTTTTATATAACAGAGAACTGATCAGTTTTCACTTTAACAAACTTCCACAATTAGAATATATTATACAGGGTTGCTCATAACTTCCTATATCATTCAGCACATGAATAGGTTTAAATGAATAAGCATTTTGTTATTAAACATCGATATATATTGTTTAAGATAAAAACATCCATTCTCCCCCATAGATGATAATATACCTATAATGATACTGGCTATATTTTTTATCAGACTTTGCAATAATAGTTCACTAGCAAATGAAAATATTCTCATTTTACAAGTTGTCTGATATTTTTAATATATTTTTTTTAATTATTCACAAACGAGTTTGTATTTAGGAGCTGCGAAAAAAATCAATCAATCTTGTCTTTAATAAATATATTAAATTATTTATTCATGTCTTATAAACGATTTCATATCCTAGTAGCTGGCATGTCTGTTTCGTGTCTTTAAAATTCGGTCTGCTTTCAATGTCACACTCGTTAAACGGATTGTCCGAGTTAACCACGGTTTTGCTTTAATCAGGTAGAGATTTCTAATATATTCTGATCTGATGTCACTTGTATCTGTGAAGAGTCCTAGTTTAATACACTGTATTTCTTTGTATTGTACACCGAGCTCAGTCCTGACAACCTAAGCCTCCCTGGCTAAGGCTAAGTAAATAATTCTTCCATCTAGATCTAGACTAGAAAGTCTAGATCTAGCAGACTTAAGAAATTATTGTAGATGATGATGATGATCATCATCATCATCATGATAGATCTGGATCTATTCTAGAGACCTGGGACAAGATTTGGGTGGCCAGTCTTGCGGATTTGGGCCGGAGTGTACGGCTTTTGAGCCGGTCGTCGTTCATCCGGCACCAACTTAAGTCGGACGTGTTTTGATCTTCCGACTTCACATATTCAATATGATATTGTAACACTTAACAGGAACCAACTTCTGGAGATGGCATGTAAATGACAGAAATGCATGAACTAGATCTAAACAGTTCATGACAGGCTACCTTTGTATTTTTTTAAATAAGGGAATTTATAGTACATTTGATTCAATTCACTATTGGCCCATTGGGGTACACATTAATATTGATATTCATTTATTTTACTTCTGTGTAATAATAAAATGCATTTCTAAATGTACTCTGTGTATGTGCACTATCTGTAAGTTGGTAGCCCATGACCATGTCCTACTTTTGGGAGCAACATGTCCTCCTTTTTAGAAATGGCTAGACTAGATTTAGAATTTATTCTAATCTTCCATTATACTCACACATATGGTATGACAAGACACAACACATTATGATTGTATTAGTAATAGTAGCTATGCTATTTATATGCTCATAATGCTAGCCCTAAAATTATAATCTACTTAGAAAGATATAAATATATTTAAGGCTGTGGCTATTGGTCCAGACTTGGACGTACAACAAAATAGCTATAGCTCCAGCACTTCAACTGCCCATTACAGCTTCCCGAATATCCGGTAGAAAATCATACACCGGACACCTTACAGATTTACTAAAGTTCCAGCACAGACTACTGGACATCTTGCTAAACTATTTTATCAGTGGCACTGACCTGTACATGATGGAACACCTTACAAATTTATTGCTTTATGTTGGATATTTATTAAACTACTGTCTGTACCCAATTGCCACCAGTATCGCATGGTGTACCTATCACTACTGTATGATTCATTCATTGCCTATTGAATTATAGGATATATATCCCTTCCTATGATAAATTATATCAAATTAATATTCTGCCTTGGCTATTCAAGGTAAGCTATTGGCAAACCTGGTGCTATGTATCGTTTATTGGTACTGAAACCACACAAAAATGGCGTTGATTGAAGAGAAACCAGAGTTAAAAGGAAAATGACATTGCTTGCTTGTGTTTCAGGGAGAATCCCCTGGCTGTTGCTTGATCAGCGCAGCCTGTAGGAAAATAGCCTGTCCACATGCACGTTATATACTCCATGTAATGGGTCCGGAGCTGTAGCGACTTCATATATTTTATTATTTGCATATTATTTCCATAGGCACAGCACATTTGCTAATACACTTTGTTATTGTTTCAAATCAAAGTGTTATAACACTGGGAGAAGTATATAACTTATAATACTCATCCGCATATAGTTTAGGCTTGTAGCCTGTTAGCAGATGCATCAGTCAGGCATGGGGTAATCATAGTTGATTACATGATCTCAAGTAATTGTAATAGCCATTTCCAGATCTAATGTAATTGTTATTGATTACAATGTAAATGTATTCATAATCAGCGATTACATTCACGATTGCACCAAGTGTTTGATTATTTACCATCTTATATTATGCCAGAGATATGGTTTCGTATGTAAGGCAAAAGATAACAATAGAATGATTTACCCATTGATGGACTACTGTCATATTTATAGATATGATGATTGTCAGTTTATTGGTTCTATGAACATGAAAGGAAAATGTGTTAAAGTCATGAATATAAACAAGCATTTCAGATTAACTCGTGGTTAAGCCCAAGCTGGTCACACAGCCAGGACTTGTGTGTAGCTATTTTTGTGATACCATCCTTTTTACTAAATAGATGTTTCCATTTATATTGTTTGCACTAATCTCAGTTATCTCTATAAATACCTGTGCATTCATGGCAAATGCATTACTTGTTCCTTTGCGCTATGGTGAATATTGATCTCAGAAATATTAAAACAAATTAACATTGTACAATGGCATCAAAGTCTCTTGTACATTTTTATTTCAAGAACATACCAGGAAGTGCATCTGGTTCTTACAAAGCAACATGTAAACATTGTTGCATGTTTATATTGGTATTATACATGTAACTAAGTGAATATTGATGAAGAATCACATTCATGGTTGTAAGAAAGAGCCTTAGTGCTGAAGTAAAAATAAAACTTACATTTGGTGACTACATCTAACGCAGCAATAACCGAGACAATGTAAATTATCGCTATATGGGGTCAGTTAGTAACTAACTCTCTATTGAAATAAATTAATTAATCAATCAGTAATTATCCCGTTATTAGTATAAATATGCTCAGGCAAAATATGTAATGGGTGTACCCTAAAGTGTATGACGCCAAACGAATCAGATGCAACGTTCTTGGGTACCTGATGTCTTAGGTACGTTTTGTCTTGTTACCGACATTGATTTCAAATTGAATGTCATGAAATGTGCTACTGAATCCAACAACATTTATCTATAATTACAAAAATCAGATAATTCTACATATAAATATTGATTTTCATTATAAAACCATGTATAATTATCATCAACTTGTGTCACTTCTATTTTCACTCCATGACTGCATGAGTTTAAATCAAAATGACGATTTGTGTCCGTTTGCATTTAGAACTAGAGTCTCAACGGCTGCTAACACACTGAAAATTTTTCTACCAGTGACTGACTGATGACACTGAAATAGCACCGGCCGGGACCTACAGTATTTGTTATAATGTGCAGTATCTCCAGTTAAATATCTACTTCTCTGTCTTTGATGGACTATTTCAGTATTTGCTAATGCTTTGGGTTATGACAAATAAAAAGTGTTATAGGAGTAGTTATAGTGGAAAATCACTGAAAATGTAATATTTTCAGTCCAAATAATCAGGAGAAAACACCCCACATTATATCTGTTTCTACAGTATCCTGGACTGCATTATAATGGAACCAGACTGTGTGTGTGTGTGTGGTTATTGGGAGGGCGAATTTTGTCATTATATTTCATTTTGCACTCAGAAGGGTTTTGCATTCTTACCCCCAAGAGAACATCTGGAAATCCAGGCTACATATTGTAATTTTTGAACCCTCAATGTACTTTTTCTACAACATTAACTACGTGTAGTCATTTAATATTGCAATCTATTTATGTTGTCAGAATGCCCTTTAGGGAATTGTTCAATCACATTTTTCTTTCTGTAAGTTAAACTGTTCATTTTCTGTCCGTGTCTCTCCCTCCAGTATAATTTTTCACCCCAGTCCTTTAAAATAAATTTATAGAAAAAACTAAAAGTTAAATTATTTGAGTCTTTATTTTATTCTTGGGTAGTATTTAGTGTTATTTCTCAGAATGTCATGAACAATTCTGACAACAGCCATCAACAGCTTCTGAATATCATCCTTTTTAACTCTCAGTTTAAAAAAGATATTACTACTAATGCTAATAGCAACACAAATCAAGACAAGCTATAAATTAAAATGGTTGATGAAACAGTTATAATCTAAGATAACACCATCATTATTGTAAAGATTCAGACACCATAGATTTACAACAACAAAAAACATTTTGTAGTAAAGTACTTATTTTCTTAACCTTAAACAAAAATGTCGACCAATTTTGTTATTATAATCTTCAAACTCTGATGAAATAAAAACATCTCTGATCACAAACAGACCACACATTTCATGAAGTTGATTAAAACAGGATTTGTGCAATGAAAATAAACAATCCCTCCCCCACAATAACATTTATCGACTTGCTTATGGGTGAGCATATGGTTCCGATATCCATCTTGTTGCTGTATCATCTCTGTTTATTTATTGAAGAAAACCCCACTTCAAACATCAAATAATCATACAAAGTGATCTCTCGATGAACGTATGATCAGTCTTTCTAAAAAATCACCTATATCATTGTTGTGTCTCTGTGATTGGTTTAACCTATATAGTGTGTTAATGATGCAGTCATTCACTTCACTGGAAAATATATTGAGCATACCAACAGAGGTGTAATAAAGATTAAATTTATTGGATATTTAATAGAACAGAACACAAAATACTAAGTCAAACATTACTAGATACCATCTTAACCCAGAAAGACAACACTGACACTGCTGTTCGCACCATCCAACTGTTGGCATCTGGACACAGCTGTGAAAGTATCATCAGATAGATGCTTACAAAGCCTCTCAACTGGTCACCTAGTTTTGTTAACTACACCTGGAGCTGAACTCCCCAGGATTTAGACATAGCTTTGCTGGTAGAACAGTATATCACTAAGAATCTTTCCATGTTTGTATCTTAAAAAAATTGAGAACGTTACTTTTGATACTGAATGTTGTCTGGCTCTGTACACTTAGTTCTGATTTGATTCTCATTTCTTTGTTTAGCCTTTGTGCTGGGACATGTGGCTGAGGGGTGACTCCTGAATGAAAACTCACACAAACCCAGGTTGGAGCTGGATTTGAACCCACAACCTAGAGTTTTGCTCTATCAAAGCACCCTACACTCGGCTATGAATAAGCAATGATATTGCATCATCAAGACCAATGTATATTAATCCAGTTAGTCATTTTCCTTAGAATGTATCAAAAGATAAACTGAAGCCATGTAAACAGTCCTGCAAACTTGTATATCCGTTGCTCCACCTTGTGAATACATTATCATGATTTGTTTCTGGTAAATATTCCAACAGGCAGATCTGAAATTGGTTTATAAAGTTTGATTCATTACAGTAATTATGGTAGTTACTAATCAATAGATATTTTAGGTGCTGCATTTGTATCCTTGCTAAATTCACATTTCATCAATTTTAGTTTCAGTGGAAGTCTGCAACATTTGAGCATGAAATCTGTTTGTCTCATGTTGTCAGTAGCTTCAGCCAGATGCCTACTTTGAGCAGCAAACATATATTATCATCTAGGGTAGACCATAGTAGCAAACCATATAACCTGAAAATATTTTCAGGAATATTAGCATGTTATTATTATCATTAGTAATCCCATTTTACCATGAATTCCCAACTGCCTTTAGCTGAAATGTAGAATATACCATACAGCACCAGTTTGACAACTATTTTGAATAAGAGCAAATGATAAAATGATACTAACTCACCAGATTAATTATAGGTCTCGTTTTGAGAATCACCTGATCCTAACTGCCTTACAATAATTTGGCTAAAAGGAAGTTATGATTTGGTTGTTACTAATAATGGAGTCCCACTACTTGGTTAGAAGTGTGTAAAAACAATGACATAGAAAAAAATATTATGCACTGAATAGTTATAAAAACAAACAATAGATGTATGAAATCCTTTTCTTGTGTAGTTGGGTTCCAGGTAGAGTGTTCTAGGACACTGAATGGCCTAAATTGTGCCGATGTGTCGTTAAACAACATCCATCCATCCAGGTAGAGAGTATTTTGTGTGGTAATTAAGGCCATAGTGAAGAGTTCACTTCACAAAAATGTATTATAGCTCTGAAAGATATCTGGAATTTTATAAACACCAATAATTGTTTTTTAATATGAAGGCCCAACTTGTGAATGATTTTTAATTGTTCCTATTTATTAATGTGAGTAAATTAAATATTATGTTGAAATTTAATAAAAGGCTTTGTTTGGGTGAGCTAAGCTCTCCATTCAAACAATAGTAGCAGGCACAAGGATTTCCAGATAAATAAGCACACTGCTACTTATTCAGTCATCTACCATGATCATGAAAGAGTATTTTTATTATGAAAATACCAAATGTAATTGTGTTAGCAGTCTTTTTGTTTGTCTTCATTATTGCTGATAAAGCCACTAGAAAAAGAGAACATAAAAACAAAAGTAACTTTTAAAAGTTAAAAATAAGAATATTTTTGTTTTGTGTTGGTGTTAATTTTCATTCTGTCATTATTTTATGAGTATTCAATTCACATTATGTTTGTCTTGATGATAAAAATACAATTTTATGGTGAAATTCTTTTTCAGTAAAATGAGTGGCTTAGCTGGTGCATATGACTTGAGAAAGGAGGAAGAAGTGAAAGAGTATTTGGACAATTTAGGTACTGAGTATCGTTTTCAGTGTTACTATGAGAAGCGTCCTGATGGATGTCACCGTCTTGCTGACTTCTTGGAAGCATTTCGCCGTGATGAGACACGTGCCAGGAAGGTGTTCCTGCAAAACTGTGAAGAAAACAATTATGGTCACAGTTGTTTCAAATATGGGAATTACAACATGATGGGCACTGCTGGTCCATGTAGCTTTGATGAGGCTATGAAATTTTATTTAAAAGGATGTGATCATTCATATGGACCAAGCTGTCATAATGTTGCCTTGTTGTTACAGTCTGGTCGTTTGCAGAACAAGGAACGTGACTTTATCAAGGCAGCGGACTATTTGCAGCGTGGATGTGATTTAGGTAACATGCCGAGCTGTGGTCATCTTAGCACCTATTTCATAACTGGCAAGCCTGGCATAGCAGCAGATATGACCAAAGCTTTCGAACTTGCTAAGCAGGCCTGTGAAATGGGCCACATGTATGCCTGTGCTAATCTAAGTATCATGTATAAGAAAGGTGAAGGAACAAATGTAGATTTAGAACTTTCAAAAAAATCCCAGGATAGAGCCAAAGAATTGTTCGATGAAATGACTAAGATTGAAAAGACATTAACTTTTGAACAATGATGACTGTACACATTTTAACATGCAAATAAATTCATGATATAGCCAATTCTTTATGTTAAATAAGTTATTATTTTCAAGTCAAACTGTGGAAACTTGCTCTTGTTGTGATAATAGCAATTTCATGATAAATATCATGCTCTCCATCTTTTTGACAAATGTAGTAAATTATGTTGAAGATAATTATTTAGATATATTGATTATCTGTTGGTAATTGTTTTTCTGACTAATTGTTGTTTTCTGAGTCTGTTCATCCAAAACGATGTGTTTGTCTGTGTGTGTTTTTGACAAAGATATGAAATTAATATATGGAAACCAGCAATTATCATTCTTCATAGGGGCTATAATGCATTTTTATAGAATTTATCTGATTTGCTTAATATTTCAGGGATGAGTTTTTCCTGAGCTGAAAGTAATATTTTTTGAAAGGGGAATGGGTAAAACTGAAGGTTTGAAGAAAGTTTCTTTTGCAGAATGCAAGTTTTATCCCCACTTGAGTAGTTTCAGATTGCCCTAAACATTCACAAAACCCAATTTTTTCTCAAGAGGGTCACCAACACCCAGCTACTTGTGGCTTACTGCTCTGTGATTTCATTTCCTGCTTTTCAGGTGTTTTTCCAAAGGCTACTCTCATGCTTGATATTTTGTGGACATAGTTTTTATACTCAGCAACTGCTTTTAAACTATTAAGTAATAATTAATTTATGAAGACTGGTTATGTTTTTTTTAGCCTATATAACTTGTATATTAATGCCAAGTAGATCTAGAAAACTCTTCAAAAACTTTCATGAGCCTTTGATGTGCCAAAAATAAAATAGGTTTTAATTTTCTTTTGTCTTTCTCTCAATTTGTTCTTGGGTGCTAATGCAACTGACAAAAAAAGTTACCATTTTTCCTATTTTTATAATAAAGCTCAACATATAGATAAAAGAGAACTATTGTTCTGGTCTACTTATTTTCCAAACAAAAGTAAAATTACTACAACAAAATCTACATTAAATAATACACACACCTACAAAAAGTAATTCCATCAATACAACAAAGTTAGGAAACACTAAGATTGGTGACTACCATAAATGTTTAAGATAAATAAATACATCTCAATAAAAATGTGCCAGATACTAAAAAAGATAGCAGGCAAGTCCCCTATCATATTTTCTGCACACTCATAATAAATATATATATAACAAATTTATTAATGAATGTATGCACAGTTAGATATTGGGTTAATTCAATTTTGGAATTGGATTTTTTAGAATTGGAATTGATTATGTTCACAAAATAATTTAACTTTTTCTTTACTAAAGATAAGCAGTATTTGTTGCTAGGATTTTACCCTAAATGGTGTTTTCCCTTTGCATTTTTTCCATTTATAAGTACCTACTACTATTTAATAATTGGCCAGATTTTGGAATTAATGGTTACCGGTAGTTCAGGGATTGGAATTGGTCGGGTGGAATTATGTGAAATTAACAGAGTAAAGTTTTCAGTGCTCAGTATAATTATGTCATTCACTTATATAATATATAGGATGCTACTAATGGGAGGGATTCCTAAGCACAAGAAAACAACTAAAATTGGTGCCTTTATAATTTCTCAACTGGACTGTGACAATGCATTGTTACATAACATCCATTTATCTCTGATAAACCATCTATAGTTAGTACAGAACTGTGCAGGCGCTTGCAAAAGGAAACATAAATATACTATTTTACACAATGGAGTACTGAGTAGAACAGCATATTAAGTATATGTCAGTGAGACTGCTGTTATCGGTGTTGTTCACATTTCAGGGTGACAGTAACCCAAACAGCAACATGCGGAGAGATCTTTCCGAGCATCTGATCCCAAGCTGTAGAATAAATTGTATGATCGTGTTAAAGTTGCAGCAAGTAAATAAATATCTTGTAAGGTTCTTAGAACCCACTGATTTAAATTAGCTTATTTATAATCTCGTTAAATCAGTGCATTTATGTTTAAAATCTGTGCTATGTGAGCCAGAACTTTTAAATTATATTTTCAGTGTAAAGTGACTTAGAGCAATTCTGGTTGATTAAGGTACTATATCAAACACTATTATAATAATATTATTATATTTGTATCATAACTTTAATTTTGTTAATGAAACCGATTAGATAATACTGTATCCTGACTTAAAGCAAATAAATCTAGCCAACATAAATTATGTGCGGGATATCAATGTTGTCTAAATTAGGACCCATGTTATGCCTTATTTATATAAATGATACAGCATGCTGATTGTAAGCAAATATATTATCTTCACAGGTGTTGCGTTGCTGTAGATCTCGGTTGTTAATCTAAATACCCTATTTGAGATTTAAGTCACAGATTATTATAGATCAAATATAAGATTATTAAGTCATCATATAACGTGTGTTTACTAGTCATTGGATATATATATATATATATATATATATATGGTATTGTTCTTAGTCAAATAGAAAATAACCTTCAGTAGAAAGTATTGATGCATTTGTAAATTAGAAACACCATATTAAAATAAACTTTCTACAAGAACACACTGCTGAATAGAAAATATTTTTAAAGAAAATAAGTAAACATAATTTACTGACATATTATAAATCCTCAATTGAATGCAAAACTTACCGATGAATGGAGTGTGTTAATTGATAATCCATGCCCTTTATATATATGTAGTATACAACTGTGTGTGTATCATGATTAATCTTTCCTGGATAAAAAGTCAAGTTTATATATATATATATATACAGGAACAAACTATGGACAAATTATATATGTTACAGTTAATCTGTATAATCAGGTAATATGTATTTTACCTGAAATGTTCAGTTAACTGCTTGATGCTTAGGATTTTACGACCACTTTTGTGCACATGATAGGCTAAATGGGCCGAGTGAGCTCCAAAGGTAATGAAGCGAAGTCAAAGATTAAACACCCTTCAGATATGCCCACGCTGAGATTCGAACTGAGGATGGTGGTGATCTGTGGTCCAACGCGCTACCAACTAGACCACGAAGGCCCCCCAAGAAATGTTCCGGTAACGTGTTTAAAATCTCAGTTAGCAATAGACGTATTACCTTAATATTTCAGGTAATATACATATTAACTGTAACATATATAGATCCGTATACAGTTGCTGCAATTTAGAAATAGTTCCTGACTTTTTTTGGTGGGAGTCTGATGAATCGTAGTGAGTTCAGCGTGTGTTTCTTTGTGACTTGTGCCAACATTAATATATATGGGACTAGTGAGACATTACACATGTCTCACTGAGTCAGTGTGTGTGTGTGTGTGTTTTACTATGACTTTTTACCTGTGACCTTCTTTTCCCAGAATCATCTCTAGTTAATACACATGTGATTATTTTATATTAGATGTATTATCTTCGCTATTTAGCAGAATTACCTTTTTATTTTGTTCTTACCCTTGGACAAAGAGGAGGACAATTTGGGCTAGTATAGGTATCAGTGAATCTTGTCAGTATATACGTTTATTAATATATACATTTTGTATGTCGAGCCGTGATAGCACAGTTAGTTAGAGCATAGGACTAGTAGCCGAACGGTCGCGGGTTCGAAGTTCCGCGAGCTGCAATGCTATCATGTGGCGACTGGTTCACTCATCCATATAACAATGAGTACCGACAGGATGCGATGGCTATGTGTTTGAGTAATGCTTTGCGCCTATAATGGTAGCATGCGGTGTATGCTCTCTTGTGAGTTGAGATATGTGCTGGGTGGAAACAGATCTGAGTCAGGGATAATAATATTATAAAGCGCCTTATAGCAGCTTCTAACTAAATAGGACGCTATATAAATATTACATATTATTATTATTATGTTTCCATTATACAGAAATTGTTCATTTACATAAAGAGTCAAGAGTTTTTAATTTCACACAATAATTAAGTCTATATACGAACAACACTAAATGTATCACTTCCCCAAGAAAAACCAACACAACGTTAACAGGGAAATGCAGTCTTAATTTTAATGTAACAATCTTCAAGCACCATTTGTAGCAAACTGGAGCAATCGGGCTAGAGATTATGGTTATTTCAGTAATTAGTTTGTTACCCACCTAATTAAAATACATTTTTAATAACCATTTAATATAAATATTTAAAAAAGTTACGACAACAATACCATCGCAGCATATATACAATGTGTGGTGGTTATAAGGAAATAAACAATATCGTAGACGGGTCACTTTTAAGTTATAGAACATGCATATGGTAGAGTAAGAATAGAGAAAAGAGTTTGATCACTTTAACTAGTAATAACATATGTATGTGTGGGATCCAAACAGATTCTCATTGAAAACAATCGAAAATAGCATATTCTACCCAAATAATAGTAGCACATAAGAGTATATTAATCTGCAACGTTAAAACAAGGACATAATCCATCTCTATTTTTAAAGAATACAAAATTGTAACTGAAAGGAAAATAACATGTAACCCCGCACAGAGGTAATCCCCGCACAGAGGTTAAATTAAATTATTAATTATAAATAAATTTATAAGGGGAGATTTTTGAGGGGAGAGCCAAATCGTAAAACTGGACTTGGTCGGGGAGTGGAGATGGTTGTGTATCCCCCTCCCACTAGCAGTAGTGTTATTTTACACAGTCTTTCAAAATGCAGGGGCTTCAGAGCATCTGAGACCTAATGTCACCAATATATTAAATTGTTTCGAACTGTATCGGTAGTAGAGTGTAATTTAGATTAAGCCAGTGGGCAACATGTATTTTCAAATGCAAGAAGCTGCATACTACATTGTGCCTCTACCATGACCTATACTCCTGACATATAATAGCTTAATGAATGTTAATAATATACTATTAACCAGGCACGGGGGTCAATTCCATTTGGTCAATTCCAATTCCACATCAAATTTAGCAATTCCAAAATTTTCAAAATTTCCAATTCTTTTTTTTGCCTAATATATCTTTTACCATGAGTAGATACTCCGAGTACCTACTTGGATTACATACTCCGAGTAGTTTATATTCCAAGTAAGATTGTCATGGAAGAAATATTTCTGAATTAAACAATTAAATGGTAAATTAATTTGTGGATTTAATTGAATTTTGCCTGTTCTAAACATTGAACGGGGGTAAATTCCTAAATAGCATTATCTCTATATATATTACAGGCATGCTATGTGGTGGTGTCACCGTGTTGTGGATGGAGCCCAAGGTATCTAGACCATTTTAATTGGTTAAATCCACATGTGCGGTGCCACAATCACTGTGCATATTTGATATATATATAAGGAACCAAATTTCTGGATTAAGCCAGTGGGCAACATGTATTTTCAAATGCAAGAAGCTGCATACTACATTGTGCCTCTACCATGACCTATACTCCTGACATATAATAGCTTAATGAATGTTAATAATACACTATTAACCAGACATTTGGTTCCAGTATATTGGTAACAGCACATTTAAGTGTTAACGTGGTAAAATTAGCGCAAGCCTAACCACAAGGCGCTTTTAGCTAAAGAGGTATTATATCACGTGGTGGATCATAGTATTGGGTGCATCCCCATGTAAGAGTATATTTTCTAATCACCAAAGGTGTGTTTATATTCCACTGCCCAGTAGGAGCCTTGAAACGAATGTATTTGCTTAGCTCCGCCCAGCAGGGGTCAGACCCTGTATTTACTTTCACAACCCTGCTGGGTACTAAACCAAAGCTCTGGATCATTATGGTTCCAGTATATTGGTAACACCACATGTAAGTGTTTTAACATTGTAAAAATGGTATATTAATTTTTGGATAAAATTTTTTGTAGGAAACTTCAAATTCAAATATTCTCAATTTCAATTCAAAATTTCTCAATTCCAATTCAAAATTTCTCAATTCCAATTCATTTTTTTAAATAATCAATTCCGGAATTGGAATTGGAAATATCCATCAATTCCAATTGAATTGACCCCATGTCTGCTATTAACACGATAACAAAAAAACGTGAACGAATTAATTGTGTGTAACGTTTACTTCAATGTGCGATCTGGTGCTGGGCTTACTTCACCAACCCCTTAATACCAGGCTGTAGATGTGCGCTCGCAAACCTCACAGTACCCTCCAAATGTGCATCAGTGAGTTTACTTCGCGTCTTGCTCTTTGCAGAAATCACTTTAGTGGACAGTTTTTCACATAGGTACGTGCTTCCGAATAGTGGAATTATCATTAGAGCGTGATGCATTAGTCCGGGGAACTAGTCGGATGGAACATATTGTTGGTAGAACGTGACTATCGCAACTTCAGCAAACTTGGTTTTCAAGTGAAGTCAAATCAATCAGTTCCATCTGCAGGTGAACAGCAACACTGTCCATGGTTACTGCGAACGGAGTTGCAAATAATATAAAAGCCTGGTTGTTGGCTCGCAGATCTGGAAATCAAGTTTTGAATTGTTATAGCAGGTGCCTAATAAAAGCAACATACATAGTGGCCTTATTAGGGTGACTTGCAGGCAACGTTGGAAATGTGCATAATTACATTGTCAAATGCGCAGATGTGTTCAAATAGTTTGTTGTTTAACTGGTCTCTGCCCTGTAATTTTGTGTTTAGCACATTCATATGTTTCGAAATTTCTACCAAGAATGCCAAATCTGACAGAAAATAGCATGTGGTTTTTATCCGATATTATATCAGTATGTCATCCAACGAGGACTGTGATAGAATAAAACACTAAATAGCTCTGACCCCGGTGGCCCTTATAACCAGGTCCTCATTTGCCGAGGATTGTCGATTTCTATGAAAAGAACAATTAGCCTTTTGCCTTCTCCGCACCAAAGGACAGTTTAACAGTGGTAATTATTAGTCGTCTGGTTGTTTTGGTAATTACGCGGTCAGTGACCGCCGAAACGAATGTGTAAGTGGGTTAAAAGAGATGTGGGAATGTCTATACTTTACAAATACTCTACAATCCACTAATACTCTAAACTCCAGAATAATGTAGGTTGCCGACCCTTGATCTAATATGATACATTTTTGCCATTTTAAGGATATAACGTTGATATTTCGCTAAAGTTCTTTGAATACAAATTTGTTGCAATAAATACAACTGCAATAAATTATCTGGGAAAAAATAGCAATGAAAATCTGGTCTATAAATGAAGAGACTGTTTATCTTGTAATAATAAGAATCGTTAGCTTTGTTACTGAATGAGTGATTTTAGATCTCTCGTATTTTGTATGATGGGATTTTTTCGGGTATATTACAGGTTGCCGTTCTGGAATTTTGTTGTATGAGTGGTTTCCCCATCGGTAAATGGATATAGGTATGTGAATAGTTGCACCTGGGATTACACTATATGTGATGACATGTAGTTGCTTTGAAATGCCGTAAATCCTACAATATACCAAACACCATAACGTGTCTATGATCGGCCGTGTTACAACAATCTTCAGGAATATGTCTGACCTGACCTATATCTATAAAATAAAAGCGAACGTGTGTGTGTGCTTGTTTGTTTGTGTTTTTGTTTGTTTGTCTGTGTGTACGCGAAACAAGTCTGACAAGAGAGTGTTAAATGACGGTGAATATGATGTTGGTTGGGACTATGATTGGGACTAAATTATTGTTCTAAACCCTTATAGTTATATGGAGTTGAGGCCTAAGTAGCCCTCTTCAAGACCAAGATTTAAAGTTCGCGCGAAGAGATATATATATATATATATATATATATATGTGTGTGTGTGTGTGTGTGTGTGTGTGTGTGTGTGTGTGTGTGTGTGTGTGTGTGTGTGTGTGTGTGATTGACTACCTAGACATATACTTCTTTTCTCAACATGATGTTCACGTATATATTATTTAAAAAATCATACAAAAAGAGCTCTGTATCGTATAGTGTTATTGGTGGTGTATGATAACTGCAAGGAGTAATACTAGCCAATCTGTGTGACTTAAAAAGTCAAATTCTATTTACTGTCCGAACTCTTCAAAACTCAATAATCTTAATCAACTCTTATATCGCTTTCAGCTACCGAAATCCTTGTTATAAACAATCACATGTGGTAGGATTCAGAAACATATGACATAAATTTAAAATGTCTGTAGTAAATTATACCTCAAACAATAACATGTGTATGTGTGAGCGTGCGTGCGTGCGTGCGCGTGAATAACAATAGTATCTAATTGTTGAACTCGCACAGTCTGCTACAAACAGGTAGCGAGAGCCATATGCTATTAATACACACAACCGGGTAGAGAATAGATGAACATCTTGTAAACAATCAGGTCACTTGATTTGCAGACGATTTGTGTGTGAGAGAAGGACAACAAATACTAATACCAAGAGATATACCCTTTTGTGTTGACTGGTCTTGTTTTTGTAATCTGTCTAGTTTTGTTGTATAACGATAGCAGTGAGAGTGAGCCAACGTTTGGTCGGCCTGTCCGCTACCTCAGAACCTCAGGTTATGTCCTCGTGCGATTTAGTGAATTGTGTACGTCCTTCCCGGCATCTTTGATGTTAGCGGCTACGTGTTTACAAATCAGCTTTCTCGCCTCTGCTAGCTAACATCTTATCCGGTTTGACTGAAAACCAACGACGGATTATTCTAAACCCATTTAGACGGGAGAGGGGATTCTCTTTGGACCTAAAAAGTCCATTTATCTGCCTAAAGTTATCAATACACACCTGTCCCTGGCTCAACATTTACTAATAATGAAGTACCACAGGCTGATATTTTACTCCAGATATTTGTTTAATGTTCTGTTAATTATCTCTTTAGTCCTTCATTGAAGTAATGTGGTATGGCTACATCTTAATTTTGAGTGAGTGTTAACTGACATTATTTCCTGACAGACGATAGTCTGTTAATTTGCCTTCCAAGTCCGTGATTGTAGAAAGTCATCCCGAAAACTCAGCTCATCCAGTCAGATACTATTGCAGGTGCCAGTGTCTCGGCTCAAGTCATATGGTGATTGTGTTTTTAGTGTTGCAGCCCCCACTTTGTGGAATAAGTTGCCAGCAAATATTAGAAATGCGTCGTCTCTTGAAAATTTTAAACCTGTTCTAAAAGCACACCTATTCAACGTCACTTTCACAGATAAATAATTATTATCTTTTAAATCATAACACGGTTTTTAGTCATATTATTTGGAGTATTATTATATTACATATTATTTGTACAGTGCATTTGAATGGCTCCTGGTAGTAAGAGCGCTTTATTAAATATACATTATTATTATTATTATTATTATCATTATGAGGCGGCAGAGTCAGTTAATTTGATGTCCGGTGTTGGGGACACGTTTAAACTAGTTACATTTCCCCCATTGTTACCCCAGTTTTAGCGGCAGTTTTTAGACCAAATCTTATAACGATAAGAAACATAACATATCTCGATACGTTTGAGTGTTTTTTTTTCAAAACTAATCCAGCCTCCCGAGATAAAAAGGCAAATAAGAATCAAAACGCTCACAACATTCAATCAAGATCTAATTATATAATCTAGTTGTTTGTATACTCTGCCATGTTCAGCTGATGGCGAGACCCCCCGGTTCGAAGCCAGGCTTCGGTCAAAATTAAGGGTGTTTCGTTCACCTTCAAAGGTGGGTTACCTCACTTAGCCTACGATGCTAGGCAAAGAGGCCGTAATTCAGACATATTTATGTTATCATAGTCATGGGATGTCCTCTAGTTGTGTGCTCGATTATTTCAGTCAGTTCTCTATGTTCTCTTGAATGTTGTAAGAAACTTCTAAAAGTAGATTATAATAAATAACTTTTTTATATCAATATGTCATTAAGGCTTTCACTTACACACTCATCATGCAATCACTCACTCACTCACCTAACTCGTTCAGTCAGTCACTCACTCACTTACCTAACACATTTACTCACTCACTCATTCCTAACTCAGTCACTAACTCAATCACTTAATCACTCACTCACTCACTTATTCACCTCACTCACTTACTTAATCACTCGCTTACTCACTTACTTTCACTCACTCACTCACTCACTTCTATAGGTATGTATGGTATACAGACAAGTATCAACATCTTAAGAACGAAGTGTCATTTTTTTTGTTTACTTCAAATGATCGTACAAACTGATGTCATAATATATCTTCTTCATTTATTCTTTTTCAAACGTTTGATTGTTATGCCATTATCCATAAAAAGACTACTTTAAGTAAATAATGGCGTTTGTGTTTGAGTTTTTCTTTGCCGGTCAAGAACGTAAAATAGTACGTATATATAATGAGAACCAAGTTGAGGCCGAGCTGTACCAAGAAGATATTTTCGGTCCATGAAGTGTTTCCTAGAAGGTAGCTCTTTATATTACTTTCTCCTCATAGAACAGCCAATTATCTTTCAAGACTCCTTGAGGAAAACCATTTAGTTAATGTACGTACTACTTGCAAGTTCACTCATTACTGTGACCAGTTTATCATATCTAAAGAGTGAGTGAGTGCGATGATCGAGTGGATGAGTGCGATGAGTGAATGAACGAGTGCGATGATTGAGTGAGTGATTGAGTGAGTGATTGAGTGAGTACGGTGAGTAAGTGAGTTAAATGAGTGAGTGGGTTAGATGAGTGAGTGAATTAGATGAGATGAGATGAGATGAGATGAGTGAGTGAGTGAGTGAGTGAGTGAGTGTTTTATTTAATCTCGCCTGCGACATAAAAGTCTACCCTCCAAAGAATAAGATAATCATGTCAAAGCCTTTTATCGATGGATGAAGTGTCCCAGAAAGGCAGGTAACACAGATCCTATTCGGATCAGACGAGCTTGGGGTTACTTAGTACTGCGTGCCATCCGCCGCCTGTACCACTGTAGTACCGGTTTCAGACCTCGAAGCTGTTAAAATTACCAAATTAATGTATTTGAGACCTATGAGGTTAGTCCGAGAACGCAGAGGTTAGAGCACTGTGCCGCAAAAGTCCAGGTTCTAGGATTGAATTCAATTCAAGCCTGTGTTTGTGGGATATGTTTCTCAAGACAGTTGCCCTTCGGTCTTACGTCTTAGATAATATCAGCGCCGAAGTTAATCAGCTCAACCCATTGTTGCGCTATTGAAATATTTGTTTAAATACACCTGTACGGTCGTCGATGTTTTTAGCTTTATTTCGTCTATTACACCTGTATAACCCGTTAGAAGATGACCTCCCACTGCCTACAGAAGCCCACACAGTTGTTGTTGCTGCTGCTGTTGCTGCTGTTGCTGTACCAATGCTCTCTTCACTTCTCTCTTCACATTTTCCAACCTTGTAGTGTTTAGCATCATTACTGTGGACCAGGTTACTGTATTTAGCTGTTTTCCCATTTCTAGCTATCACCTAGTGATGACTTAAGAGTTGCTGGCCTGTCTAGTCGTTACTCGGTTATTCTTTCTATACTCAGCCAGTTGTCTTTCAACTCGACCGACTCGATTGGCCTTCATAAGAACCGAATCTTGCATTATGTAGGCGTCTAACCCATAATAACTCTATGTTCTTAATATGTGATCCTATGGGCGATGAGTTGCGATATTTCCAAACCTATATCGTGTACATGTAGCATTGGGGCGAGACTGTTGTGAGTTGGGTTTTAGTTTTTCTTTCTAATGGGCTCTATTCAGCCTCACCGAACCACGCGGCAATAATCAAGAATCTCTTGCAATATGTCTATTTAGCTAATTAATCCATGATATGCATTAATTCATCAAATTGATCTCTTAATTTAGAAATTCAAATGATGATTGAAACGAATACGCGACTACGAGTACCTGGATAGGCAAGTAAGTAAGATCCAAGCCTAGATATAATAGTCTGTTGCTTGTTTTGTTTAAAAAGTAATTTAAAGGTGAATATATTTATTATAAACATCTATACGTGGACTAGGCAAGTTACCAACTGGACGGCAACAGGTTCCTCATATATATATATATATATATATATATATATATATATATATATATATATATATATATATATATATACAAATGATATATTTAATAGTTTTAATTGGTCGGCAACGCGTTTTAGATCTCTAATGAAGTAGTGACAGCCTCAAGTCCGTACAAGTTTAATGGGGTCATAACAACTTTGCTGCCTCGTTCTGTTGGCGGCAAAAATGGCGTCGTTCTTAACAAGATTTTTTTTATAAAACTGAACAACATCCTTGAACTGGAGAGCAGAAAACTAGATAGGAAACTGAAGACGTTCCACTTTGTCGAGATAAGTTATCTAGGGAATATTTCCGCGTCACTTATTGGTTATTTATTGTCCTATCGACAACAAAACATACAACAACCAGACACGAAGTTTAAATATTTCAACTAAATGGGATTTGGCATTACATTTGCGTTGTTTCACTTCGTATTAAATCGAATTCGCCACAAGCATCTGAAGTAGGCCACTCGTTGGTACCAGTAACCAATTAATTTGATAATTCTGACAATATTTCTCAAATACAGTAATAAGAAAGTCCAACTATAACGGCGGTAATATTGTTATGTCATCGGGGGAAATTAAATATTCCATCTATTCACTGATATGACGTGGGAATACTTCTTACTACAACCATTCAGCAAAGCAGCAAAGAATGCACGCGCGTGCGTGCGCGCGCGCGCCTATGTGTGTGTAATAAATCGATACTAAACAAAATAACCAATTAAGTACTTAGGAAAGCGTCGTATCGGTTGTTGATGTAGTGGATTTAAATCTAAGTATTGAGCTACGATCACTGTTGCTAAGATTCGGTGAATCTAGATAGTATGTCGTTCGTAAGAAGAAGAATGATACTTCCACTCGTTCTAGTCGTCTCGTAATGTTCAACTGCTAGTTCTAATCTACAGCTACCACACCTGACACATAGCCGTCAGATCTAATGTTAAGTTGGCATATGATAGGGGTTTCTTCTGCGGATAGAAACAGCCAGCGATCTCGCCAGCATCATGTCAGTATTACTGACAATCGAGCCAGTGTCATTGTTTATAAAAACAAAGCTGTATGTGAAGTCTTACATTATTTCGCTTTTATAAGCGATGCCCTCTTTCGCACCAAGGTCGTTCGAAACTATAATACGACCGGGATGACATATTGATACGTATTAGGCTGGCAGTGATCTTCGGTATTAATTGAACGTCATTATAATCGCTTGGGGATCTCTGATAAATTGTGGTCAAGACAAGAGACGTCCATCTCGAGGAGATGTACCCGGATGGCGGCTACATATTGATAAACTCAGTAGACTGGTCATGGTTCTAACGGGCAACTATTGTTTGGTTGTGCGCGCGTGCGTGTTTGTGTGCGTGCGTGAGTGCGTGCATGATTGACTCAGAAAATTCTGCGAACGAAGTGAACGTCATATCGCCAGAATAAATTGTTCAACAAGATTTTTTTCAAAAGAGATTATAGTAAATTCCTTGTATATTTCCCACCGAGTTCATAAATACTGTATTAACCAAGTAGTTATATTGCCGGCAGTCCAATTTTCGCCGAAATAGACAGAACTTGACAAATACTCGATACCGGAAGATAACAAAAATGATGCTTAATGATCTGTGTCAAGTTGAACTGCAAACGCATAATGTCGGCGCAACGTTTACGGTTGTGTCACTGCTATGTGTGATGTTTGATCAGTGTCATCGTCTTTTATCACCCCAACTGATTGTCGTAGTGTCTAATATTACTAGGTGACATTGAACGATTGTCGGAGACGTCTAGGGAGAATTCGGAAACTGCTACAGTGAATGGAAATGACCTTTAGGTGAAGGGGCCTCACTACAAACGACATAAAACAAAACGAGTGCATATATGGGAATCACAGACCAACCGAGACGTCAGACTAGTTGTTATGTACGTCACCCCGATATCTGCGGATGTGTTAAATAGCTATTTATATGTCTACTGGTAAAAGGGCCGTGGAAAGAAATGATACATTCTTAATTAGAAGATCTGATGTTAATGGTAAGTCTGAGATTGTGCTTTTATAATTAAGTAGCTAATGAAAAAGTACCTATAGTATAATGTTAGTGAATCATACAGGAACTGGATAGCAATATTATAGAGAGTGAAAAATACGTTAACAAAAAAAAAAATATTACGTATTCTTTGTATCTGACAAAACCACACTGAAGTCTACCGAACAAGATTCAATTACTTGACTGTTCTTAAGTAAACAATTTTCAGAATTTTGTACAATGTGCCATTTGATAATCAGACCAGGATATTATTTTAGGAATTAAGATGTCTTAAATTGTTATTTTTCACCTGAACTGAATAATATGTATAAACTAAAGAGGACAACCAGAATTTAGTTGTTTATTTTAATACTGGAAACACCCTGCACTCACAGAACACAATATCAAACTTTAAAAAATATGATTTATTATCGTAACATTAGAACTAAATTAACCAAATTGTAGAGTAATTAATGTGGTGTATATTTATGAAATAAACTGGATATAAATATTAAGTAATGTAAATTGTTTAGCCTGTTTAAGAAGTCATGTAAAATGTTTATTTATATAGTTCTATGACGAAGTAAAGTGTATTGTCATAATATATATGTAGCATCAATTGATACATTTGTATATTATAAATATTATATTAGTTTTATTAGTTAATTGTCATCACAACGCCAGGATACCATTTATTATCATTATTTCTATCCGAATTCAGTCATATATATATATATATATATATATATATATATATATATATATATATATATATTTTTGTGTGTGTGTGTGTGGGGGGGGGGGTATGAATTTAACACGTGAATCAATTATATTCATTGATTGATTTATTATAGATAGATAGATAAATAGATAGATAGATAGATAGATAGATGCATTATTAATCGTATCAAATAAATCTGTACAAATACTCCCGCATGTGGAGTTTAATAATCCTTACAATATCCGCAATAATTTATCAGAACTAGAATAAATATTGCAATCACAGGTCAGTTAGCTTTTATTTGCGATCAATATTATTACGATCTGACGCGTCTCAGCTGGACACTGGGGACGATAGCAATAGATTAGTATAAAATGCCCTAACTGACCACCAGTTGTTAGCAATAATCAGCTGTCTGTATTCATTCCATACGACTATCATTTGAAAAGACAAAGTTTAAGGTGACTTCATTCAACAACACACAGTTATCAGTAAGGATTCAAACTGGTTAATGTGGTAGAAATATCCCGGCATAACAAGATATAAACTTCTGGACACACGCCACCCACGTACCCCACCAGCAACTTTGTGTAAACAGAACATGGATTCGTCACATCGTCCACCCACCCCACCCCCGGCCACATATTTAATGTTACCAGTTTTCCGGAACTGTTCAACTATCTAGACATAGTGTTCTAGATGATGTCAAAGGTCAGGAGTACTTTACGTTGGTGGAGCCCCCCCCCCCTGTTTCAAGTTGACATTTGGCGCAGACTTTATTCAGCAGAGACAAACGAGGCATAAAGATGATTTCTAATTATCAATATCATCATTGTTTACCAATTAAGCTGAAAATGTGTGCAGAAAAACGTAATCGTGTTCTGGCCATTTCGCGCCAATTAACGCTAATTAGTTGAATCAGCTGTTAATTGTGGCAGATTTCACAATCTATCCCCGTAAGATTCACATATCGCTGATGATATTAATTGAAAGCCGAATAATCAAGCTTTTCTGTAATATAATTCCTGTTGCGTTGAGTTATTTAGCTCCGGCACTGTTCACAACTGGGAGTTATGAACAAGGATCGTCTGCCTTGATTGATTAATTGATGTTTTACGGCCACTTTTGCCCACATGGTAGGCTAAATGGGCCGAGCTACCTACAGCGGTAATGAAGAAAAGTCAAAGATGAAACACCCTTCAGATATTCCCACGCCGAGATTCGAACTCAGGTGGTAGTGATCTGTAGTCCAACGCGCTACCAACTAGACCACGGAAGCGTCCTGACGTCTGCCTTAAGAAACAAATCCCACAAATACGGGTATGCGCCAATTTCGAACTCGCAACCCGAAGGTTTGTAGCCCAGTGCTCCAACCAGTATGATAACGGAGGGTCCGTTGCTCTAAAAATAATCCCGCATGTGGAGCTTAATAATCCCCACAATATCCGCAAAACATTATCAAAACTAGAATAAATATTGCAATCACAGGTCAGTTAGCTTTTATATGTTATCAATAATATTACGATCTGACGTGTCTCAGCTGGACACTGGGGACGACAGCGATAGTGTATTAGAAAATGCCAAAAACTGACCACCCGTTGTTAGCAATAATCAGCTGTCTGTATTCACTCCATACGACTATCATTTGAAGATTTAAAAAAAAAAACGTTCCAGTTTTGCTATATTGGCGGAAATCATGGAGAGCAAACCTTACATGCAGAACGTTCTTTGACAAGTTTATATAATGTGTTCATATTTAGAAAGTACTTCCAGACATTCTTATTGCGATCAGCTGTTTCGATTTTTTTCAATTCAAATTAATGTGCCATATGTTTCACGATGCGAAGGGCAAGTTTTAGTCGTTAAACGTACTCGGCTCTCTTCTCTCTCTCTCTCTCTCTCTCTCTCTTTATATATATATATATATATATATATATATATATATATATATATTATATATATTATTAAATACGTATACACAATCGCACTCGGTACAATAATATTATGGCTCTTATTGATGACAACAAAATAGAAGCCAACAGTGTCACACAGGGCAAGTCCATAAATGTAATGTATCCTGTGTATCAACACAAGGAATAGCCTAGCAAATAGTACGCCTACACATGTTATAAACCGGCCACAGGGGAGCTAACAAAATCGAAACTGGCAACACAATACGAGGATACTCTCACTATCGACATCATTATAACTAACACAGACAACAAATTACCGGCAATAGGATTCCTCAATTTATTTTAAACCCCCCCCCTTACGCCATATAAATGGTGAAAGCGTTTTAGACAGACTGTAAATTACAACGCGAGGCTTTAAAATACGCCGAATTTGTTGGAGAGAATGCTGTAAATAATAAGCCATCCATCCAAAATAACAATTCTAGAATAATAAATCGTTCCATCGAACGATACTAATTGAAAGCCATTGTTTGAGATGAATACAAAACTAGCGTGCATATTAAATTACATTTTTGTTTTGTGTTTTACTAATTGAAGTCTACGCATTTATTGAGATAGTTGACGTTCCACTACAAAAAGAACCGCTATTGAGGTAAATAAACACGTTTAGCCGCCAAACAACAACATCCTATAGCATTATAATGGCAGTTATTTGAGATAATCGTTCGCTTTAAAAAGAAATCCAGAGATTCGTCCACTAACTATCCCGTTAATCGGAGAAGACGGTAGCATTGATAGGTTTGAGGTTGGTTTGGGGTGGGGTTTTTTTTTCCGTCGAGGGTCCTAAATATTATGTTATGGTGTTTAATCGAATATTGCATCTGTTTATTACCGGAGAAGACCAAACTAAAGCCGAGCGTAGTAGGAGTCTACTTTGTTATTATTACGCTTACGGAGTTCATCTGATCTACTTACGTTTATATACGTCCTACTCTGAGTTACTGAGATGTGATTGGTCCATGTCTGAAGATGGTTATCGGGAGGAGAATGAAACTGTGGTGGGGGGGGGGTAGTCTCACGGAATGGAGCCACGGAATGGAGCGATTCTTCAATAACACCATCGAGAGAGAGAGACGCCTTTCGTTTATCGTGTCGTTTTACGACGCCTCAAAAAACTCCATATCTCACCATAACTGATCAACATTACAGCCACAACTACTAATGAAGCATAAGACAAACTGGGGGGATTTATTTGTCTGGGATCGATGTGGACATACCGGTTTGATGACAAATAAACATCTAAATGTCTGTCTTAATTGGCTAATAGACGATACGCCAGTCTTAATGTAGTCAACAGATAACAAGACGAGACCACGAACTCGGTATAAACTCTAAATATTCCCTTTGGAGGTTTTGCGTTTTCACTGAATGATATCGTAGAATAATGAGTGTTTTTGTCTAGGCGTGTGTCAGCAGATGCACAAACGCACTCGTGCATGGGTACGTATATGTGAGTGTGCCTGTGCATATGTCTGTGCTTGTATATATATATATATATATATATATATATATATATATATATATATATATATATATGGGGGGGAGATAAGTAGGCTAGGGTGCGTGCACGCTGCTCTAGATGAACATCGTGGTAACTTCGATCATTCTATATGTATCCGAACGCAACAGGACGACTCAAACAGACATGTGTTGTTGTTATTATTATTATTATTATTATTATTGATGTTGTTGTTTTTTATTAACGTTAACAAATCTATCAAAACACACGCACGCACGTACACATGCACACGCCGGGCTTGCCTTGCTATCTAATATCAAGCACACCTCAAGGGGGAACTACATTAATCTAAACCCGAATGTATAAGTCCAGTATTCCCCAAAGCTGAGAGGAGGGTGTTGTTTACGACATGATGATAAACACCCCCTTGGAGAGCGCCGATCGAAATCAGGATAAAACTAAACAGCACTAATGGGTCGATACAGTGGTCAGAAAGCTATCTATGCTCGTTCTTGTAGAACAGGATAAGATGAGGCTCGTCACTGATAGGGGGACAACGAGACAAGTGTTCGGGGATCAACGAACAAGAAGTCGGATAGCTGTGAGAGCCGGAAATCACATACAACATCCAGCAGCATACGACATCATATTTATACTGGGATCATTGGTGTCTCTCTCTCTCTCTCTCTCAAGAATCCCATCTCTCTCCCACATGTTCGTACACGACGACCCGGAGACCGTTGAAATATTGAGTGCTTTAGTAGGGAAATACACCATTCTGAGTTCAGTGCATTGATTAATAGTCAAAAAATTCCAATCATGTTTTTAATTGTATGCGCCAGCGTCTTTTCATTTGTCTCCAACACACACACACACACACACACACACACACACACATGAAACTCCCAAGTCATATAGAACTTGTTAGTCTGGTACAAACTGCTCTAGGATTTCCGATCATTGGGAGCAACGATTGGCACCAAAGTCATTAACAAGTCAGCAAAATCTTCCTACTTCATCTGAAATCGATACATTTTAATCAATACAAAAATTCTGGTCTATATATTTCAGGACATCAGATACACGACATTCTCGCCATAGAACAACATTCAAGATTGGATGACGGCCATATCCGGCGTCACTAAATATCGAAGTGTCTGTTACCTTCCAGTGTAATATTTAGAGTTTCCCAAGCCAGATTTTCGAGCCTCAACTAATTGCAAGCGGAACTGGTTTCTGGTACGACTTTGCGTAATTTTCGCATAATTAGATGTATGAAAATTGATTGTGTCGTCTCTTGTCACTGTTATCGGGCCAATAATTTGCCAACACTGACGTCTGAGTTCGTCTCAGTTCGTACGAATACGACTGACTTCCGATATATTTCGTTTCAACATGGCGGGAGGTCGGCAAGTTAGTTATTGAGCACATTAACATTGGCCCTTCGTAAATTAGATTGGCGACAATACAATTTGCTTGAACTGGAAGTAGTGCCGTTCATTAATAGATTCTATAGAGCGCTGTAGGAATACCGTAATCAATGCCAAAAATTGCTATATTTAACTTAGAGCTGAGAAATGTACAGATGACGGGAATAGAGAAGTGAAATATTGGTTTTGGCAAGAACATAGACTGACTGATTTCCGACTAAATAAGTTTTATCGTTCGTTCAAGCGTTCATAGCAACCGTCGCAATAGATGTAAGTGATCAGTATACCGAGTATAAAATATCAAAAGTTTATTATTATTATATCATTAGATAATGTGATCTTTAAGTTACTAGTTTTGAGATATGATCTTTAAGATACTAGTTTTGGGATGTGATCTTTAAGTTACTGGTGTTGGGATATGATCTTTAAGTTACTGATCTTGGGATGTGATCTTTAAGTTACTGGTGTTGGGATATGATCTTTAAGTTACTGATGTTGGGATGTGATCTTTAAGTTACTGGTGTTGGGATATGATCTTTAAGTTACTGATGTTGGGATGTGATCTTTAAGTTACTGGTGTTGGGATGTGATCTTTAAGTTACTAGTGTTGGGATGTGATCTTTAAGTTACTAGTTTTGGGATGTGATCTTTAAGTTACTAGCTTTGGGAAGTGATCTTTAAGTTACTAGTGTTGGGGTGTGATCTTTAAGTTACTAGTTTTGGATGTGATCTTTAAGTTACTAGTTTGGGATGTGATCTTTAAGTTACTAGTTTTGTGATGTGATCTTTAAGTTACTAGTTTGGGTGTGATCTTTAAGTTACTAGTTTTGGGATGTGATCTTTAAGTTACTGGCTTTGGGATGTGATCTTTAGGATACTAGTTTTGGGGTGTGATCTTTAAGTTACTGGTGTTGGGATGTGATCTTTAAGTTACTAGTTTTGGGATGTGATCTTTAAGTTACTAGCTTTGGGAAGTGATCTTTAAGTTACTAGTGTTGGGGTGTGATCTTTAAGTTACTAGTTTTGTGATGTGATCTTTAAGTTACTAGTTTTGGGATGTGATCTTTAAGTTACTAGTTTTGGGATGTGATCTTTAAGTTACTAGTTTTGTGATGTGATCTTTAAGTTACTAGCTTTGGGATGTGATCTTTAAGTTACTAGTTTTGTGATGTGATCTTTAAGTTACTAGTTTTTGATGTGATCTTTAAGTTACTAGTTTTTGGATGTGATCTTTAAGATACTAGTTTTGGATGTGATGATGTGATCTTTAAGTTACTAGTTTTGTGATGTGATCTTTAAGTTACTAGTTTTTGGATGTGATCTTTAAGATACTAGTTTTGGGATGTGATCTTTAAGTTACTAGTTTTGGGATGTGATCTTTAAGTTACTAGTTTGTTGGTGGATGTGATCTTTAAGTTACTAGTTTTGGATGTGATCTTTAAGTTACTAGTTTTTGAATGTGATCTTTAAGATACTAGTGTTGGGATGTGATCTTTAAGATACTAGTTTTGGGATGTGGATGAATAATAATGCAGGCATAAAAATAAATAACTCCGTTTAATGGATTTCCATTATAATAGTTATTTTTGAAACTACTTCTGATCGATGTCTAGCTTTTTCTCTCTGTGTCAGTCATTCTGTCTGTCTCCCTCTGTATCTCGTCATCTTGTTCTCTCTCTCTCTCTCTCTCTCTCTCTCTCTCTCTCTCTCTCTCTCTCTCTCTCTCTCTCTCTCTCTCTCGTGTGTGTGTGTGTGTGTGTGTGTGTGTGTGTGTGTGTGTTTAGCTGTGTATAATAAGGCACAGGCACAGATAATCTCGAACAGTGAATTCAAACTCTGGACGTTTCTTCAGGGGACTGAATCCAGAGTAGCGACTTTTCTTGCTGAGACATGTGTAATGTGTGTGTATGTGTGTGTGTGTTCGCGCATGTGTGTAAAAAGTTTGTAAACATTCCAGAAGCTTTGAACACATAAATGTGGAAATGCAACATCCCTGGAAAAACTAGTATTTGACGATATGTACACACAACACATAAAAACTAAAATCATTTTAATATTTTACGTTTACGTTATGCTGACGCATTAACATTAACAGGGATGATGACAAAAGAAACTTAAAAACGACACAAATGTTGTATAATCTTTTGTTTTGTTTTTGTATACATAGAGTAGTTTTTTTTTTTAAACACAGATCTTGATGATGTTGTATCAATGGGATGAAGATTAAAGACAAGTATTGATTTATACTTGCGGTATTTTAGAGATATCATTTTAGAATGAAGCTTGTTTGAATCTTCTCCGAAGAAAACTACTTTCGGGTAATCAATTAAATCACTTAGCAAAATGGAAGTGCATTTACTCTAGTGTCTCTTCTCACTAACTATAAAGTTTTAAATATTGGAACTATTATATCAAGTTAGAATCCGAATAAGGCATTAATCCACTTCTGGTTTAGCGGAATGTGACAGTAATAGACTTTTTTAAAGGCGGAAAATAAGCATAACCAGCCAATGAGAGTGTTGTCTTTGATTACTGTCATTGCGTTGTTATGATGATTGGGATTTCTTGTTCAAAGTGTGAAATGGTAAAGTGTAATTACCAGGTAATTATAATACAAACGTAATCCATAATCAAATGATGTGCATATAATTCATAGACAGACGGATTCAACAATAACAACAACAACAAAAATTAATTCTACTGTACTATCCCCACTTCTGTTATTAGGCCGGTGGTTAGAGTACTGCGCTGCAAACATCCAGGTTGCGGGTTCAAATCCGTCTCATACCTGTGTTTGTGAGATTTGTTTCTAGGCCACTCAGACATATGTCCTAGGTGTGAAGAGCGCTGAAACTAAAAGATTCAAACCAACCCTCTTCCGTTATTGATACTACTACCGTTATATTATTTCTGCATCTTTTCCAACGCCATTATTATTATTATTATTATTATTATTATTGTTATTATTATTATTATTAATACTGACACTACTATAATATCGCATTGCCACTTCAACCCAGTACCTGTTATGCTTTCCAAAACAAATCAAATACGACGAGTAGAAACGGCATTACCAACGACCATCTCGGCAGTTGGTGAACCTTCTTCCATAAACAATAAGGATCGAAGATGACGGCGCCCTCTATTGATGCGTACAATATTCGGACATTTCAAAATACAACACCACTAAGTAGGACGTAAGGATATTAATCAAGCGAAAGCAAATATCTTCACGGATAAAACCGTTTACAGTGTAAACAATGGCTATTGTAATCTAAGACGGTTATTCGTTCCTCGACGACGGACCGGGTCCAGTTATTACCGTGTCCGCCTTTGGTACGGTTTTTTTCTCCATCCCAAGTCGGATAATTTAAAGGCCGAATACTGACGTTTGTTATATGACCAAAAACTTAGAACCACGCCAACTGACAGATAATCCAAAATGTTGATGTCGTCGTTATGATCGTTATTGTAATTGCTGCTGGTGATAATGGTGGCGGTGCTGATGTTGTTACTGCTGTGGCCGTAAATTTAGATTTCTACATTCCCCCTGGCGGCGGCCTGGTTACGTCATCATACCGGAGGGGGCTGCCAACAAATCGCGCGAACAGATGCGAGCGAACTCGGCCGAGCAATCTTCACGCGGCTTAATTCATGCGAGTAATTTATCTATCAGTTAAGTAGCCGATGTTAATTTGCCAATCATTAGCCCGTTCACAGTAACACACTAATGCCGCAGATGTTCACCACATTCCGCACAAAGGTTCAAGTTAGTTCAGATTATCTGCTATTAGCCGATGAAATGACTCCAAACACAATAGATATATTACTTCATCTGGGTAAAATAGTTCCATCCAAGGGAGGTTTGCTCGAAAGACGTGCACAGTTTAGAACGATGTCTTAGCCAAGACGCTACCGAATATATAAAAATACATCATCCCGTGCGCATTTCAATGTCACTTCAATGTTACTGCATATATATATATATATATATATATATATATATATATATATATATTCATGTTTCCCTTGATAATGTATCGCTGATGTTGACCATTAAGCCCACGCCGTCTAAGTTATTAGAAACATAGCAACAATTAGCAACGCTTAATCGCATGTAATAAGTGTCGCTAAACACCAAAAATCCAGCAAGTTGAGTATCAAACTGGTCTCCACGATGTTGACTTCTTTTAGTCCCATCACATATGATGATTAATATTTCTTTCTTGGACTAATATCGTTTATCGGACGAACTCCTCCGCGTGGCCGGGCACAAAGCTTCGGGCCGAGACTCCGTACTGAACAGCTGTAATGAAGAACTCGTGCCAGGGTCAGGAGGGGGAGCGATCAAGGAATGATTTCCTCCCCATCCACTCCGAGCCGCTCCGGTCTTAAAATACGGCCGATCTTTTTCCTTCTTCTCGCCTGTACGATCCAGATAGATATCGGCGCCAGAACGAGCCAGTCCGGATCCCGGCGAGCATCTCGGCCGGAGCAGGAAATCCCAACCTGCGTCAGCGATCCACGGCCAACGACTGGAGCAAGGTTTATACTTCGGTCGGCGGACGTCGGGAAGCACGAGGTCGGGCCGAAGGCGGCATTACGGAAAACCAGCGCTGGTCGACAGGAGGCGTTTATTCGCTATGAAAACCGACCCATGCCGACGTATCACGGGGCGCTTACCTTGTCAGAGGATCCGAGGCCAGTTAGGATAGGGTAGTCGTACGTAGGTGAGTGCATTTAAATGGCGCATCCGTCTGTGGAATTGTGATGGCGCGAAGGGTGATGGGAATGCTTTCCGTCTTAAAACGCTGACATGTACGTACGTGAACGATCTGGATTAGGACCGATTACGTGTACGCTAGACGGCGCTAGCGCTGGATAAACGGAAACCGATTTGTGCTATCACCAATAATCTAATGGAAGGAATGATTCTACTACTTAATCTGTGCTATTGTGGATTTGTTGTCAGGATTACAACTGTATCGCAGTAGATGGTGCATCCCTCTTCGATCAAAAGAGTAGTCTCGGAAGGACGCTAAGTATAAAGAGTTCGTACGTTAATCGTGGTATAACTATTAATTACAGCTACAGTTAACTATATGTTATATAATGAATCATGTCTCACTCACAACATATTCCCTAACATTATGTCTCGGGGCTTTTTTCCTGGAATTCCGTCAATTCTGATAAGTTCTCTTTATACACGGAAGCATGCATCAAACTTACCAGGAATCCCTTGCTTAGCTCTTCCATATACTGAATGAAGGTAACCACATCATTTAGACCAATTTCTTATATATATATATATATATATATATATATATATATATATATATATTATATATTCTATTCTAGCCAGTTTTTCCGACTTTAAATAACCAGTGATATTTATTTGGAGTTTTTAACCACATTATGAAGATTTCTGCTGATTGGTGATAAGCTAGCAGGGCGTGGGAACACTTCGTCAAGAAAAATTGCCTCGGCAGAAGAGTTTGCTCATTTTTGACGTCATCGCTGAAAGCCTTTGGTGAATGTGCGTTTCTTTCGATGGGAGCAACATATGGTGATAAAAAAATAGTCTTACCATCAGAAAGAAGGCGCGAATAAACGTCGACTGATTATCGGAGAACGGTCGAAAATTATGAGAAGGATATTAAAACCCGAATCAGTAAAAGGCTGACAATGAGCATATCCCGCATACAATTAATGCCATCAAGGGCCATACACGCCCGAAATGCAGTTCGCCAATTTACCGCTAATTCCTCTATTGAAGCCGGCAATGCGGGTTACTTCCTAGCGCGGTTTCAATAAGGCCGCTTATTCAAAACAGACCTGTATCTATCTCCGTGTGGAGGCCGACGGATAAGGTACGAGATTGCCGTAAACGCTTAACAGACTTCAGAGTAATACAGAGACGATAAGTAAATTGTATTTCTATTCCCTCGATCCGCTCGGACCATGTCTCGATCGTTCTTTAGTTCCCTCTCCGCTTCCGGATCTCGGGGTGTCTAATTCTATTCGTCGTTTGTTGAATCTGCACCTCGTTTTCCCCTTTTCTTTCGTGTCGTTGCCTCCGTCTGTGTTTTAACCGTTGAAGTGTGATAGAGCCGTAGCCGGGAATGCGCGCAATATACGGCGTAGTCTGTTGTTATGCTGCATATGATTATCGTCACTTAATCTCAAGTGGTAACCGATAAACGGCCGACTGGATCGGTTCATTGTTTCTCGGTCAAATCCTACGCTTTAAATCAACACTCAGATCCGCTCTTCTCGCCGATAATAGTTTGTTACACCTGTTGTATTTGGGCGTGTTTTGTTTTCCTCAGGTGTGAAGCCTTTGGCGTGACAGGCGGAATGCTGATGCAGCGAAAGAAAGGAATATATTCATCTTGCAGTCGCTAAAGGTCGCCTTATTCCTGGCCTATCATCATCCAGACTCCGGCAGTTCATCACCCTAATAAATTTGTAATAGACGACCGAACTGTTGATACACGACCGAACTGTTGATACACTGTTCCCATTTCGCTGCTCATCCTAGTAGCCAAACGTTGCCCAAACCATAGAGGAGTTTACTGATAATAACCGATTCGTCATGCCATTAACAACGAAGCCAAGATCCAGCCGAATTATGTTATGACCGAAGTGGAAAGAAGTCTCACCTGAGACTTGCGGTTTTACGCAATACAAGGAAGCGCTGCGAGAGTGATATTTCCCGGCGTCCGCGTAATTGTACGAGGTGCAAGGAGAACGCCTTTGGAAGAAGTCGGTAGTCGGCGTACCAAAGTGTTTCAACCTCTCCCGAGTTCTGCCATCGTCGTCCAATCTCGTTAGTTCAGCTGATGTTTAAATTTCGTTGCACCCTTGTTGACGCGTTCAGGTGTTTCCGCTATTATGCAATGCGAGGTTAGGTGGTCCAATGAGACTGGAGGCGGGCTGGTCAAACCATATCCACATCATATTTCTAAGTACGGTCAGCAATCCGCCTGGAAGGACAAAATCATGGATGACGAAGCCAGGAGAGAGAGGAGGCGGCGACAGCGACAGAAGATGCTCAACTGCTGCAAGAAGTTCGCCGCCTTCCTCTTCTCACACATCGGGCTGGCTGCCATGGTCGTCGCTTATTCCATCATGGGTGGCTTCCTCTTTATGGCGCTGGAGGCGCCGTACGAGGCGAAGGAGAAGATCCGAATACGCGGTGAGAGGGACGACGCCATCGAGAGGATCCTGAACGAAGCGTCGCAGATGAAGCTGGACGATGCTGCCGTCGTGGGCAACTTCACGGCCAAAGTGCGCACCATTTTGTTGGCTTATCAAGCGGAAGTGGTGAGTGCCGTTAAGGATTCTGGTTGGGATGGCAATGACGATACCGATGTACGGGCGCTCCAATGGTCGTTTGCTGGAGCTTTGTTATACGCCGTTACTGTTATCACCACCATAGGTAAGTCATTGTATTTGATCTGGGCTTGAGCAAATGTTTGTGTTTTATATATAATATAAAAGGGTTCAGGAGATGGCTGTACCATAATTATATATATATAATATATATATATATATATATATATATATATATATATATATATATATATATAAAAGAGAGAGAGAGAGAGAGAGAGAGAAAGATATTAATTTCTATCGCTATCCAGTAGATTTATTAATAGTTAAGCGAGAATCGAGCAATGGTTCGAGTTTTATAGAGAAGTAAACATAAAAGT
Organism: Paralvinella palmiformis; assembly: GCA_025642065.1. NCBI lineage: Eukaryota > Metazoa > Annelida > Polychaeta > Terebellida > Alvinellidae > Paralvinella > Paralvinella palmiformis. The sequence continues at coordinate 1,478,725 of JAODUP010000003.1, forward strand.
TGACTAAGCATGTTTTTAGATCATCCAATAATCAATAAAACTGCAATTGATGAATCCGCAAACAATATTACCATCTATGTCTGGAGTATCTTTTGAGTGACTTCTCTTTATTGGATTATGAGTCATGTTTATGCTGCAGTACGACGTCTTAGAGGTGGTAATGAGGAGGTTTTTTTTTTTAAATAGAAGAGAGCCACGTTATAAGAGTAAAACAAACAATATACGATAGTCAGGACGAAGTTATTTTCGTGTCGTATTGTACGGGTTCACTAAGTGCTAATAGTCATGATGCTCGGCAATAAATAGTCACACCTGCCAAAGTTAGCTTTTTTCAACGTTATGTTAGTAGGGACTAAAAACCGGATGGTGTTAGTCTAGCTGGCATACAGAAGTTGCACAGTACTACGCGCGCGAACACAGACACGCGCCCGCACACACGTATCCACGCACGCGCACACACATGCACGTGCGCAGACACACACACACGCGCGCGCGCGCGCACACACACACCTACACACACACACACATCATATGACTAATTCACTGATATAATGGGTGGCTTGTTGACGATTTGGCTGGTCGACTGTCGGGATATGATTCGTTTTGCAGGTTAACTGATCGACCTAGCTAGTCGGCGGATATATTGGATGATTGATTGACCGTACAGATATCTGAGTAAAGACAGTAGCGAGGTTAATCACAACACACGTAATACCATTACACCTGCGGGATATTGTAGGATGTTAGTTTGTGATACGAGAATGCGGCTTCTAAATGTTTGTATTTCGAGAACAAAAATTAACAAACCACGAACATTCTGTCCAGAGAACGAAAAAGGCCATTTACTGGATGAGCCATTAAAATATGGCTTTCTCTCGATTAGGACTTTCCATCGCCTTTCGAAAAATTCCTAGACAATGAAAACATCTAAACAAGGTTCCTTTGTGCTTTTGGCGAGCGGCTTCCCAGACTGCTGTGTATCACATGATACCTGGGTAATTCTGACACAGCGTGTACCACCCCAGTTCACTACACTGACACCTGGCAGGTGAAGCTTGGCCTTGTTATATGTGCGTGGACTGAATATATTTCGCTTTAATTGGGTTCATTTTGGTTCGCAAAGGTGTCGGCAATGTTTGTTTTCGAGCCCGTCCCGCCCCGAAAGCGCAAAATCTTCCCGCGTTAGCCTTATGATCTTAGCTTTATAACCCGCGAAAACAAATGACGGATATGCAATTAATATCTGCACAAGAAGCCATTCACCACATTTCCTGCGCACTACGATCGCGTACAAAGAAAGGGCGAGGGTGGTGATTTGTTTTGGGGTTTCAGAGTAAAAAATCCGGAATTAAACAAAAAGTTATCCGACCGTGTGTTTAACTGTTTCGGTGTTTGCGGATTCGTTAACCGTTGAACGGTCGACGCCTAAAAAGGATAAAGTGTATCGCTAGCTCTTAAGGATCGCTGATCAAGACTCCGGAAGGAAATTGGCGAATACCCGAACACTGGTCTAACGCATCGTCGCCCGTCAACTATTTAGAGCATCCCGTATTGCGGTAACCTCATTGTGCCCGTGAATGAAACTACCGTGTTGTTGGGCAAATCAGTACCCCCCCCCCAAAAAAAAAATTCAACAATCTCTCCGGATCCCGTTCTCGAAATTATCATCTGATATAGTACAGAATAACTACGATCTTAGAGATTAGTAAAAATGTCGGCCTACAACGATGTTGTTTTTCATACATTTTTTAAGGTCTCTTTCTTGTTTGTTTTAGTCGATTTCCCTACGACATAGTTCAGTGGTTCTTCCAGCCGAAGATTCGTCCAAAAAATGTGCTCTATATTTTGGAGGAAAGCAACCGTTAACTAGAACAGTCGGTAATATATTGGCGGTCTCATTCGAGCATCATTTTCAGGATGATAAGTCTCGCCTTTGGTTAAATAGATTTATTCTCACACATACAGACACACGCGCGCGCGCACCCATACACACACACACACACACACAAAATATATATATATATATATATATATATATATATTATATAGGCATGCACGTACGCACGCACGCTCGAACACATACACACACAACACGCGCTGGCACACACACAATATATATATATATATATATATATATATATATATAATCTTTCTATATATATCTCTCACTCCTTCCTTCCCTGAATCTCTCCCTTCCTCGAACACACCTATACATATAAACACACATATATCGTTTCTCTCCATCGATAAGTTAGAAATTAGCTACCTTCAAAATATCTATTCTTAAAAAAGTCCAAACTTAATTATAAAAACGACAAAATGACGAATTACCTTATCATGTTATCTAATTGCAATAAAGTGATCTTTAAGTAAATATACAAAAGGTTACCATATTAATCTAATGTGATATCTACTGATCACAGACGCAGATATTTTGTTGGAATGGAGTGGGATAGTGTTTCGCTTAAAACTGGCCAGTGATTTATCTAATTAGCATAAAATTGTTTTATTAAAGACTCTGAGCTCGATGATCTCTGGATTGACGTCATCGTGGAATCTTTCTCGATTCAGATGAATGGCCGGACGCGTGCACGAATCTGTGGAAGAATCTTATCAGTACATGCACAATTCCCGAAATATAGTTTTTCCGACGATGAAATATAGCCTGGTCAGCTGGGGGGTCTGTGTGGGTTTTTGTGTAGGTAGTCAGTGGTTCTGGATCATTCAGAAGACAGACATAAGCCGGACATGGCCACATGCCAGCTGACTCGCGTTTGTTTGTTATTGGATTTTTGTGTTTATTTTGTTTAAAAAAATAGATTTGTTTTGTTTTTCTACCTGTTGCTGTTGCTGTTATTATTGCTGGCTCTGCTCGGGTTTTTTTCTTCTTCTTCTTCTCAGACCTAATATTATCCTATCAGTTCATCCTTTCCTCAAAGAGTAATTATTATGGTTTGTAAAAGAACGTATTACGACTAGGAAATCCGTTTGTTTCCAGACGGTGTTCGTCATTTAGCCAACAACTTCGAGATGAGAAATGCAAATAACCTAAACATTTACACTGAGAAATTATGAATTATTGGGAAAAAAGGGGGACAACTTCGAGGTGCTTTTTATTGTTTATTTCCCTATGCGTTATGATTGACAATTAAAAACTGACGAGGATCTAGGTATGTTCTAGCTGATTTATACATGGGGTTGTCGTAAATAGTTACATTTGGATAGTGACCTCAGTACTTCGATTCACATCATTTCCTTGATTAAGACCACCATATGGGATACATAAATCAGTTATCAAATTGTTTATATGTGTCTGGGTTTATATACTCAAACATAGATGCATGCGCACGCGCGCACCCACGCACGCACCGATATATATATATATATATATATATATATATATATATATATATATATTCCAACCACACACAGGAGGCACTGTGGACCGTGGTCAAGTGGTAGCGCGCTGGACCAGAGATCAGTAGGTCCCGGGTTCGATTGCCGTTCCCGGAGACGCAAATCTCAAAGATGTTTTCATCTTTCATTTCATTTATTTCGGGTGCTCCTTGGTTTCATTAGCCTAAACAATGCGTAGAAAGTGGACCTTAAAAGGACATTTTAGCAGTTAGTTAGAGCGTAGGACTCGTAGCCGAAGGGTAACGGGTTCGAATCTCCGGGAGCTGTAATGTTGTCATGTGGCGACTGGTTCACTCATCCATAAAAATGAGTACCTGACAGGACGCGATAGCTATATGTTTGAGTAACGCTTTGCGCCTATAATGGCAGTATGCGTTGTATGCTCCCTTAGGAGTTGAGATGTGTGTTGGGTGGAAACAGGTCTGAGTCAGGGATAATAATACTGTACAGCGCCTCAGAACAGGGTTACCTGGTTCTGGCGCTATATAAACATGCATTATTATATATATTATATAAGCAGCCCCCATCCAAATATACAAACACATATGCTACCCACCTATCCACACACACACACACACACACACACACACACACATATATATATATATATATATATATATATATATATAACGCACGTACGCGCGCACCCAGGAAGAGAGAGGGGGGGTTTTGTTATTATGCGCGCTATCACTAGATCATCGTAAGGTTAATTAATCAAATCATGTTACAAGCTACGGACTAATCCAGGAAAATTCCACTAAAGCGTGAATGTCGTATGACACTCTAATGTGACGCGCCAACTACTAAAACAGTATGTACTACATTCAAAACGTGTACAACATAGAACGTCAATAAAACAATAATGTATCAAATATATACTATATGACACACATACTCACAAAAACACCAATTCACAAACTTGATACTACACTAGATGTATATTACACAAAACCTACATAAAATACTACATAAAACCTATTACTGGACAAACGTGAAAAACGAGCACATACTACATGAAACCTGTACTACCAAACAGTTGTACTACATAAAACCTATACTACCAAACAGTTGTACTACATAAAACCTGTACTACCAAACAGTTGTACTTCACAAATTCTGTACTACCAAACAGTTGTACTACACAAATCCTGTACTACCAAACAGTTGTAGTACGGATAACCTGTACTACCAAACACTTGTACTACACAAAAAATGTACTACCAAACAGTTGTACTACACAAAAATGTAATACCAAACAGTTGTACTACATAAAACCTATACTACCAAACAGTTGTACTACATAAAATCTATACTACCAAACAGTTGTACTACACAAAACCTATAGTACCAAACAGTTGTACTACATAAAACCTGTACTACCAAACAGTTGTACTACACAAATTCTGTACTACCAAACAGTTGTACTACACAAATCCTGTACTACCAAACAGTTGTAGTACGGATAACCTGTACTACCAAACACTTGTACTACACAAAAAATGTACTACCAAACAGTTGTACTACACAAAAATGTAATACCAAACAGTTGTACTGCACAAAACCTGTACTACCAAACAGCTGTACAACACAAAATCTGAACTGCACAAGGCTTATACTACACGTAATATTATTTCATCTAGATTATTTGGAGATCCAAGATCAGCAATTCTGAGCCAAGAATAGCAACAATATCTGATAGCCAGACTATCAATCATTTGAAAGATTCTCTTTTTATCGGAAAGTCGCCGTCTTTGGGGAAAACATGCAAAGCAGCGGACATCAATCCCGCTCACGACTGAATCGACTCAATAGTACCAGCTCCGAGTTGGAAAGAGTTCTCTGGACATTATCGTTAAAGTCGGCAACAAAGTGCTCGATGTCGACGTTCATTTTGCTAAATTGTGTGTTGTCGATGTTTAGTCCCGAGTTAGATTTCGTTTCTGGTCGAGATGAGGTAATTAGAAGAGGCAACTGACGTAATTCTTTATCATGTCGAGCTGAGAGAGATAGCTAGATTGCGTTAACCAGTTGGCCATTTCCATTTTAATTTGCCGAAGATCCGATTTTATTTGCGTCGCGTTTAAAACAATGCGTCGGAATAAATCCCTTGTGTGCGATTAGTCTCTAATACTCGTTTAAAATACATGAACCAATCCGCTACATTCATCTTAGAATATCTATTGCTGTAATAAGTATTGTCTAAACGTTGGGGGGGGGGGGGCACTGTAACATAACCATAAAGTATTGTTATAGTCAATAGACCAAATAACATGAAAAACCTTATCGGACTGTTTACTAATTAAATGATTAAATTCATATTAAATTCATATAATAATCAATAGAGTTGATTTTGTACATTCTAGGGAATATTCTTTTATCTGATGAGCTCTCCTAAAAATGTTGTTAGTAGAAGTATGAAATGATTATCAATATAAAAGATTGGCATTTATGGAGAAATAATGATCATCTTTTAAATAACTAGATCAATGTTAGACACTCTCAGTGACTCTGTTAGTTGTCGTCGTTAAACAGTCTCTCTCTCTCTCTCTCTCTCTCTCTCTCTCTCTCTCTCTCTCTCTCTCTCTCGCTCTTGTGTGTGTGTGTGTAGGTCTTTATCTATACATATCTATCTATTTATCTATCTATCTATCTATCTATCTATCTATCTATCTATCTATCTATCGTACATTAAATTATAGGACGTATTTACTTAGAACTTTGGGCATCTTTGCATGTTATCTATTTCTAGGTCATAACATTTGACATTTAGCGACAACTTACTGTTATACAATAATCACATCCTAAGTTGATCTAAGCGATTAGCACAGCTAACCATAGGTGGCGGTAATAGCTGTTAAACTAAGTGCTTAGACATGCGATATAACGAGTTATACTAGCAGTAAGATAGATGTGCCACTTGGTGCGTTTAGACGGCAATCCTCAATATGACATCGTCCAATCAGGCAGCAGATAGAGATGGCTGTTAAATGACGTAGTTAGACGAGTGATATGTCTGCGACAAGAGTTAGCTGGGGCCGAGATAACTTAATGACATAACAACCCTATTCCATAGAAAATATGCTAACTCGGCATCACTATTCACTGACGATTACATTGGTCGTCTAGAGAATACCGTATATGACTATAGCTGCTTTATAAATATACACCTACTCGTATTACACATCACCAAGCCGTCGCCCGGCGAGATGAGAAGATACAGGATGGTCTAAATCTTCAGTATCGAAATCTGTGTATATTTTGTCTTTCATCAGACATTAATTAGTCTGATATTCTATAGGTGAACGTTTTGTAACGAGATCGAGGATACTAGGATATTAAAAACAAATAAAAATTCTAACTAATATCAAATCAAATTGCATGATAAAGTATGGCTGTTTCTAGAATTAGTAAATATCTGACTGCTAACGAGCTTTTCCAGTGTTACTAAAGAATCACGTTTCAGTCTGTTTACGAGGATTCACACAACAGTGAAAATAACAATCCTGACAGAATTATGCGTTTTTTTAACCTTTACTACCTTCAAAAGGAGTCAAAATGTTTGAAGTGGTCTGCATTTAAGTTTGCCACTCTAGAGATGTGTACCCAAGAACTTTGAAGTGCCATGTGTATCTCAGACAAAATAACTGCATTCAATGTTCTGGATCTTTGCTCAGTTTTTTTTTAAAGCAAAACAGTTTTATTAAGAAGGATAATAGAACCTATTTCAAAATCTATAAAACTCCTACCCTATTCTTCATTCTTTACGAAGAAAATGATTCGAACGTTATGTTTTCCGGTAAATGTATGTAACCAAATTCAGAACCAAAATGGAATATATTTTCCGTATTAATTAAGGAACCTTCCCCCCATGGTAGTGCTGTGTCTGTCGTTTTGTCCATTCTGAATCCAGTATTACACGCCTTTAAAAGTAATATTCGCATCTTTTGAATGTGTTTTGAATGTGTGATTCCATATAGAAGCGGATTTTAGAATAGATAAAGTAGTACATTTATTATTTAATCTCCTTCTGATAAAAAGAGAAGTTCAAAGGACTTGACACACCTATAATGATTTGTTTTAATCAGAGACAGGTGTTTATTATGCAAATAAATATGAGAGATCTCTTTGTTTTGTGCTTAAAGGGCATTAACTCACAAATGGCAAATCTGGGACTTTCCTTTCTACCTGTAAACCATTGATAGTGCTGTAGCAACAGTTACTGACATTTGTGTATCCGATAAGAATTTTTTTTTCCGATTTTGATAAAATATTTCTGATTCATTTGTAAAATATAATTCGCCGTAGAACAGCATACATAACAAAACACCTTATAAAACACAAATATCAGTCATATACTTTCTGAAAATTGATCTGGCTGTTTATAATTGAGGAGAAATCAGCTCTAGTTATACTCTAGACAAACATTAATATAGCCAAATATATTACCGTAATATGGATCCTTCGTCGAAATATATTGCTGTTATTATGATAGCAATAATAGATAGAGAACTGGAGTGTTCATAATAAAATAATGTAATTGCAAAACCGTCCCCCCAAAAAACCCAACAAAACAAGCGACTGATACATTAATAAATCAAACTTGGAAACTACGTATTTCCCGCACGTCATCAAGATATAATGATCATTTATTTCGCGATGTTATTGGTTTGTTGTTCGGTTTCTTCCTATTTTGATCAATTCCTAATCCTTCTGGGATTTATAGCTGACCATCAATTAACTATCATAAAATTAACCTTCATTTGACTCACTGTAGATTCGTGGCTGTTATTTTTTCTTTTCTATATTCTCAACTGGCACAAAGCCTTATCTTTCCGTCGTTTACGTGATATGTTATTTACTAAATATCATACACTCACTGTCCGTGTGGGAAGATAGATGTTTTATTTATTTATTTTTTAAGATGATAAACAAATGTCATTTATGTTATCGCACAACGTAATTATTGGGTCATTGAGTTGATTGTGTTAGGTAAACAACACTCACTAGTGATAAGTAGTAAATAGGCCATTAAATCACAGTAACCTATCCTCCAGTCCTTCCTCTCTATTGTCTAGTTGCGACTATCTGACATCATTGTGATATCAAGAGATCTCAAACAAAGAATTCTTTAAATAAAACTATAGGTATGCTTGGGTGGTGCGTTTCGGGAAAAAATGTGGGAATAAGGGTACGTGTTTATAATAATAATAATAATTATTATTATTATTATTATTACTTGGCTGGTTATGCTGCGTCATACGTAGAATTATTCGGCGTCTGGTATACATTCTTGGACACACCCCCCAAAACCCTTCCAAAAACGTTTGACTATGATTTATCTGTTATTCGTATGACCTTGAATGGTACAACGTGATCCGTTTGTAGAGGAGAATAGACAGCCAATAAAGTTACAACAGATGCACTATGGCGGATGGAACATAACTATCGGGCAACGAAAGTCAAAACAAAATTAGCCTTTTCTCAATCTGACAGGGGCAGGTGAAAACGAATCCAACTATTTACAACCTAACAATATCTGACAACAATCAAGTTCTTCGAATCAACCACCGAAGTAAGTTTTGTTCCAGCATGCCACTATAATACGCAGGTACTAAATAAGTATGAAGGAATAGACGTTTTCACCTCTGACGTCGCGCAATCACAGGTGTTTAACGGTTGTCTGACTCGATGTGGCAGTTAGTAGCACCGCAGACTTGGTTCATGACGGTTTCTAGTTTCTACAAAGAAATCCTTCGCAGACATTTTTATCCGACAAAACTCTGTCAGTAATCTAATTAACATAATTGTACTGTGATTGTTGTTGTTGTTTTTCAGAAAACCACCACAGACGTTTCATAATTACAAACAAAGGTGGAATTCGACACAAGGCTGCGAAAACAGCATTTTTGTGCTGAAAACATAACATGTACCTAATTGCAAAAATGTATTTGTATATCCCTTCATGGCTTTATTTCCGATTGTTAGCGTTGTCGAAAGACAATAAACAGCATACACGTTTATATGACGTCATGCAAGTTATTGTAAGATGGAAATTCAAACACAGAGACTCCTTCATTTGATTTGTCTAGAGATGCATAACAGAAGAAGTTCTATATTGTAAATACCCACTTCTTCAAATATCGCCCAAATAGCACCTTGACGCTAAAGCGTTTCTTTAAACAACGGAAACATCCTAACTACAAGGAATGTTTGCTGCGTGATCTGCGCAGTAATGTGTCATACATCCATCCCCACCACTCATTTTTGTATAAACTATGATATCGGTTTCAAGACATATCAATTATCTCCGTACAGTTTCTATGATTATTCAAAATCCCCCCCCTCCTTCTCACTGAAGGATATTATTTTTTTAAAGTACGAATCAATCACGTATGAACGATAATGTGATCAATATTTTAGGCGGTACTAATTAGGTAAATACAATGGCTGAACTCTCTTTAATTCTTTCCATCGAAATTAGATGAGTTTTTATTTGTGCAGTTGAAATAAATAAAATCATATCACTTCAAATTGATCGGCGACTACAGAGTACAAAGCCGTAATATATTAAGCGTGAAGAGAAGAGATTTTATTGCGGGAAGGATGTTCTTGCCATTAGTTCAGCTCATCCGTTTTGGCACATTAACACTGCTTTTCTGTTAAAGACGTGAATGGTCTAAAACTTCTATTACTGTAATGTTTGCTTTGAAATAAGATAGCTTACAGCATGAGTATAACAGTATTTTGAAATTCGAGCAGTATGTTGGATCCACGATTTTCATATTTATATAAATACTACTACAACTACTATTAATAATAATATATTTTAAAATACGTACTTTTATAGGAGCCCTCTGGTTAGGTTTATAATTAATGGTTGATTGAAAATGCATCAATCTATCTGTAAGTTAATTCCATTGTATAGCATAACGCATAATGGAAAAATCGATGACCACACATCTTAAGGCATATCTCGTAATACGCCAACTCTCTCTCTCTCTCTCTGTGTGTGTCTGTGGGTGTGAAAGGGCAGTGACGGAGAGAAGATCCAAATTACAAATTCCGTTCTTTTCAAAGAATTACCTTCTCAAGAATCAACTGGAAGATTTCTTCGTTTTACTTTCATTCAGGTTTTTTCCTGGCCGTTCCTTTTATTGATTTCTTCTCGTGATCTTATCGTATTCTGCCAAGGTTCTGATTACATAGATGCACTTTTGAAAACGTAACCGGCGGCCGACACAACTAAATATAAGTGAACTCATCCAATTGTTATTTTATCGTTCAGGATTTGTTTGCTTGGGGATCTTGAAAGGTCAAAACGAACGTCAGCCATCTGTTTACTAACTATAAGAAGTATTACAACGATTACAATCATCATGATGTGTCATTGTTGGTCAAATTGTTCATGTTGATGTTGCTGTGGTGGTGGTTGTAGTGGTGGTAGTAGTGGGAGTAGTGGTGATTGTAGTGACGACACTTAAGTATGGTCTGAGGAAAAGTCTAATTTCTTTCTTACTCTTAGACTGTATAATAGGAACTATCGGGACAAATATACTTAGACTGTAATTGGATACGGTTTGTTTGTGATCCAGATGTTGCTGTCGTTATAATAGGATTGAATAGATAACTTTCGTCTGGATTTATTTATTTATGGCCTAATTTCATTAATCATACCTTAGCCTGTAATATGTTGGTACAAATTTAAAAAGCATATTCTAATATTGGGTGCCAGTGACTGAGTGTGTACATTTTCATGTTCTGTATATGTTATAATTTGTGTCTGTTAAGGATGTTTTGGTATTATGGATGATAATGATGTTAAAACGTAAGTTAGTAGTGCATAGCCACCACCACTAACACCACCACCACTAACACCACCACCACCACTAACACCACCACCACTAACACCACCATCACCACCACTAACACCACCACCAATAACAACAATAACAGCAAAGTGACACAGTAAAGCTAACAACCTTAATCCAAAAACAATTACAAAATCACGATATACCACAACGGGACAACATAAAGTGTACAACTTTACCCGAAATATACGTACAGAAAGAGAATTACAATAGATTGGGACATAACAAGACCACTTACAGAGGAACAGAGTACTGAAAAATATCAACTAAGTGAAACCCATTATTAAGTCAATCGCTTCCAGTCTGCAGAAAAGCTATCGTTTTTCATCCTGTCAAAAGGTCAGCCGTAAGAAAACATTCGAGATGTTACCTGTTGGGTCTGCGCTTTAGTGAGACAGACAGACAGACAGACAGACAGACAGGAAGGAAGGTAGATTTGTAGGCAGACAGACAGTCCTACAGATATTTGGGCAGCAAAGAACAGAGAGAGAGAGAGAGAGAGAGAGATAGATAGATAGACCATACACAACTAAATTTTATTGTCTGGTTCATGTATATCTCAGGTGTTCAGTCAGGTATGTTACTATGATAACAAATTTTTGTAAGCTGTATACATGGCGTGTATCGCGTACATGATCTCCGCAATGTGTACAGAAGAGCCGCGGTCACAAAACTCTGACTATGTTTATCTCCGGCTGGTGATCACGTCGGAGTTTGCTCTGTGTGCTCCAGGTGTGCAATCCGGCGTTTGCTTGTGTATGTGCGTGTGTGTGTGTGTGGACGCCAGTTCAGAGATGGACGAACACTGATCTCGTTCTCGCCAACAACACCGCTCTTCCTTTATATCGTCAGATTTACTATTTACAGTAAGGTTGAATGCTTTACTGTGTTACGGTAGCCAACTCGGGTAGTAGTAAATTGAACCTAAAAAACAGAGCCAGCACAGGTAAATACCGACTAATACCAAACAGCTTTATATAACAAACAATAAAATATGGCCAACAACCTCCATAGCTACTGATAAGGCAAATATAGGATGCCGACCACAGTATACAGGATCCTAGTCTGCTTTCAACTAGACTTTGTATATACATATATATATATATATATATATATATATATATTGCATTTGTAGAATGTAAAGTTCAAGGCAACGTTAAGAGAATAAGATATGCCATTGTGCGTAATGCATATAGCTAAGTGTTTCAGCAATGGAAAGGGTTTAGAATACTGGGGAGGGGAGGTGGGAGGTACACGGAGGTTGTCAGGTGTAGCTATTCGTAGCTTTGATCGTTAACACCAACCGGGCAACCCCCCCCCCACGTGCCACCCCTCACCCGAACCGACATTCATATAGCCACCAAGTAAACATAACTAGTGTAATAGGTCTGCCCCCAGTACGCTCATCATCCAGTGTAAAAGCCTCGCCTCTGTAAACAGCTAACTTACCTCTATCACGAAGGGTCTCTCCCAAAATAGATAGACCACAAAGTACTTTTTTTTTGGAGTACAGCATTTAGGATGTAGGACTTGACTGAAGTCTCTCACTATCTCTCCCATTGTGTGTGTGTGTGTTATTATGCATATTGATCATTATATTAACCTATAAAATTACTACTTTGGATTTAACAACGTTTTGTTTCATTTGTTTGATCACCTGAGTTGATAACCCCGGGGAGAGCCCGACGGTGTTATTTGTCGTCCGTTAGTGAATCCCTCTGACTTTTAGGTTCAGGCCTAGGTCTGTTCACATGTCAGAATATTGATATCAGCAGATATCGGTCATATCAGTTACTGATATAGTTTGTATGACGTACGTATAACGTTGTGTTCTGGTGTATGAAGGGTTGTCTGTAACATCGTGTCTAGATTTGTCTGGAGCTCTCTGTTTGGGAGTTAAAAATAACGCATTAGTCACGAGTATTCCTAGTGCGGGTTTGCGTTTGTGTGTGTGTGTGTGTGTGAATGTTAATTTGCAAGTTTTTATATGTGTCCGTATTCTTGCTACATGTCGTGAGTTGTTGGGTGCATATGTATGAATAAGATAGAAACTGGAAATAGCCAGGCAGACGATCACAAAAACAGAAATATAGTATGTTGTCTGTAACCTAACCCTCTCCTTAATGTTGTTTCATGAAGTCATCAGATTCTCTCTCTCTCTCTCTCTGGGGGGGGTGCTACGTATTCGAAGAAACCAAACATGTATAAAGTCGCCCATACTTCGAAGTCGATCAGATATCGGCAGAAACCTCATACAGCTGACCTTTAACCTGACCTTCATCCCGCCTCGATCACCCTCCTTGACCCGCTTATGGCATCGTCCTCCAGAGTTGAGAACCAAACAACTAACGACGTCCATACTTCAATGTGTACGCCGCCATCATGGAAAATACGTCAGCGTTCTGAAGGCTAAAGTCGTCATCAGCATCGTCGCTATTTATAGCGCAGACGGCGTGACGTAGGCTGAGGTTGGTTGTTCAACGTCCGTTCTTGTTTCAGGTTTGTTCACAATTAATGGTTTATTGAGAGATTATGGCCGAGGTTTGTAAGACCGGTCCGTGATAAAGGCGTGCCGTTCTGATAGGGAATCTTTCTGCGCCCAGCTTCTGGCCAGGCGTCAGCCTCCAGTTCCGGTCAAGGACGTAGTTATCTGTTGCCATGGTTTCGTTTTCTGATAGCGAGCACGTGTGCTTCTACTACAAGACAAACTACTGCGCGAGCCAGATATACACCAAACTAATGACATCATAGAGGCTGGAAAGGAATACGGGTTTCTGGCGAACGATCCGTCGAAATTGACATTTCGTCATCACCAGTGAGCTAAGTCAGATATAAGACATCCCGGTCCACGATCTAGGGACAGGTAATATTAGATAAACTTGTGATGAATCATCACACAACTTTGTCTGACAGGTAGAGATGGGATAGTTCATGTTATTTCAGTGATATATTAGAGCTTTATATTCCGTTTTAAAAGAGGTACATACGATGGCTTTATCATTAGGTTGATTGGTAGTCTTTTGTTAGACGCTAGTCATGTTCAAACTCCTACAGCTTTAGTCGATCGTTGAACATATTTTATGACTAAATGATTAATTTTTGGATAATATTAGTACAACGACTGATAAACGACACAGAGTGCACCATCGGGATTTATGTATGTATGGATGGATTGGCAGATGGATGGATGGGTAAGTTGGTGGGTTGGTGGATGGATGGATTAGTGGATGGAAGGATGGATGGATATATTAGTGGATGGATGGATTAGTGGATGGATAAAAATTATCAATCTGCCATAGTGGGTGATGTTGCATGAAAGCATTTTTTAATACAAAACCACCATCTGTATGGGTGTCCGTATCTTTTTGTCAGTGTCTGTGCAATGAGATTAGGAGTAGACCTTTACAAAAAGGACGTTACCTGTCTAGTTGTTACCTGATATAGATTGATTATACATCGATCAGTTTCGGCATTGGCTACTCGTGCTGGTAGGTGATATTTCTATATGTATTCATATTACCACTTAGTCTTACCACCCCGTCACTCACATATCTAAAATAAAACAATGTTGGGGAATACTTTTTGAAACTTCTGAAACAATGTCTGTCAAATACGTTTGTCGTGGTGTACAAATAGTTACTGCTAAAATAATTAATCAACAACCTTTGTTGACATCTGTGGAGAATTTTACCGCTGTCGAAATTGGTTCCTCCCCCTTCCAAATCAAAACGACAACAACAACAACAACAAGTCAATCGACTACTTCCATATTTCATATTTATAGCTTTCACTGCAACGACATAACCTTGGTAATAAATTAATATGTTAATGTTTAAATACCGTCCAATTACAAAAAATGAAATATGTATTTTCTATTTCAACAACATAATTATTGCTAATTTCTTCTCAGGCTAGAACCCGTTGGGATCACGTGACCAATGATGGTTCACTCTGACCTTTGACATCGGAGTAGAAGTGTTCTGAACATTTATTGTTTATGCTCGTCGGTGTTCGTTGGGCATGAATTCAATCTAGCTTATTGGCCGAAATCAGTCATTTATCATTTGTTCAAAGGTTACTTTGGTGACCTTCGTTTAACATTGTTCCGCCGGATTGTTCCCCATGCCGACATCACCAAATGACGCACCGTGCTGAATAAAATGAATAAATCGCAATCAAACTGATTCTTATCAACGTTCGGCGAAATCGATCATCACAAAAGTTGATTATCTTCGCTGTCGTATGGCTGGAGTTTGGCACTAACAAGTCCACTTCAGCTGGGAGCATAAAATCTCCAGCTACTTATCACGTGAACAAATCACGGATAGAAACTCAATGGATCCGACTTACGGGTATTTATAACCTTAAGCATCGTGTTCTCTTCATCAAAGACATCAAAGAATTACAGAGTTCATTATCGTAATAATCAACAAATACTACCTGTAGCTGTAGAGTTATCGGTAGTTTACCAGTGAGTTATTTTTTAATACACATTTTTTTAATTCGTTTAGAATCGATAGAACATGAATACGTTATGCTAAGCGTTTCGAAGAACTACTAACAGATTATTTGATTAGGGGAAATAATTCGAACGATTTATTATTCTTTCAAGTAACACTTCATTATCCTTTCATTATCTCCGTCAGCTCTATTGTGTCTCATATTCTTGGCAAATTAATAAATCAGTTCTTTGTTGATATTAAGAAATACGTAATATATCAATAACAGTCTGAGCTGGTGTAAGTTTAATTGATTTGTTACGGTAGGACTGGGCTAGCGGTTAACACGCACACACACACACATATAAATATATATATATATATATATATATATATATACATACTATCGCACGCACACACACACACACACGAGCGCGCGCGCACACACACAGACAAACTCTTTAACTTCCTTCCCGATCTTCCATCCCTAGGTTGACATCGCCATTATGGGTTAGTTTCAGTTCCTAGCCGCCATTTGTTGGTATCTAATTACTGACAAAGGACAGACGTTGTTAGATTTCAATAAAACCATCTATTCACATCGAGTTCACTATATCTGTACCACCCTAAAGCTGCCTTCCGTGTATCTTCTGTTACATTGCTCGAAAGACTTCGCTGCCTCTTTGGAATTTAATCTCAACGAATTCTTTAACGCTTAAGTTCGATCGTATTCAGACTTTAGTAGTTTTGGTTAAAGGATTAGAATGAGGACCGATTGATTGCGGGACCGATTGATTGAGGGTTTGCTTTATTTAGCGTCTCTACGCTAATTTTATGTGGGAAGTATGACCCAGGGGTTACTCCCTATTGAGAGGTACATGCCGAAGCCTCTTATTAATGGTTGAAACACCTAACAGATACAGTCAACACTCTGGCATTTGACCCCACCTCCTGGGGGAGTCTAAGGTAGATTACGCTATCATGGCAGCGGCCGGGAAGAGGCCCGAAGGTGAGTATTCGTTCATCCCGAGAGTCTTCCCAGCTGCAGTCCTTTTGTCTGGTCCGGTGCAGGCGCCGTAATAGTCAACGACCGATTGCGACTTAGGAATTATTCAATCAGTAAATATAAGTCTGTGTTGAAAGGCAATGACAGTTGGCCAACACACACACACACACACGCGCGCGCGCGCACACACACACACGCCGAGGGTGGCCCGACTACTAACTAGCAAGAAATACAATGTTAACTTCACCTTTCATCCCCCCCCCCTTCCTTCTGTCAAGTCTGGTTAACAGCTGGTCAGAGCCAGGTGGTATAGAGTCATACTGCTCTCTCTTCTCTCTCTCTCTCTCTCTCTCTCTCTCTCTCTCTCTCTTTATCTATCTATCTATCTATCTATCTATCTATCTATAACTAGTTGGGGGGCGCCTCCGTGGTCTAGTGGTAGCGTGTTGGACCACAGATCATTACCACCGTGTTCGAATCTCGGCGTGAGCATATCTGAAGGTTGTTTCATCTTTGACTTCGCCTCATTACCTTTGGAGGTCGCTCGGCCCATTTAACCTACCTTGTGCACAAAAGAGGCCGTAAAACATCAATCATCATCATCATCTAACTAGTCGATCGCTTCTATAGATGTCAATGTATGTTTCCATTCTGTATTACGCCGATCTCAGAGTCACCGGGAGTCGAGTCGAGTTTTAGCCACGAGCGATTTAAAACAAGCAAGATGGTGGCTTTCTAATTAGTGATTAAAAATAATTCTTATTTGTGATAGGTAAAACTACGGTTAGCGGTCACGACCTCTGTGTTGGCCCTCTGGGTTCGGGTTAGAGTGAAGGAGGTAAATGTCTGGAATTATTTTGACAGTTTTGGCAGGTGTGTAATTCCTTGTAGAAAGAAAGATCAAACATATATATATATATATATACCGAACAGAAAGCGACCAACAATAGCCCTACTGTAGTTTTGGATGTTGATGGTACTTCTACCAGTAGATATTTGTGTTACTGTCCAGATAATCATCTGGTACCATATCTCGTTATTGGCCCTCGGGATCAGGTCGGGATTAGGGGGAGATCTATTTGTAAATGTTTCCGAATAAGATGACTTCACGACTTTATTTAGGTACGATGTCGTTATAAATGATAGTCGTGATGGGTTTGATGATGGAGTAAAACTGTCGTAGATTTAGGAGAATTTATTGAAAAGACTATTAATAGCAAATCTCTAGTTTATTATTATAGCAGATGTAGATCTCCTACCAAGATGGCGATGGCGTGTGGGCTTAAACAACAGTTTTAGCTGATATAAATGTTCTTGTTTATCAGAACACGACTCTGATATATATATATATATATATATATATATATAGTGTGTGTGTGTGCTCAGTTGCACACACATATACAACCACACGCACTACACATATATATATATATATATATATATATATATCAATGATTTATTTGCGTGTTTTTCTAACACAGAAAGCTTAGTTGCGAAGAACACATAAAGTAAATAAACATTATTATTAAATGATATTTATATGTACATAATGACTTCTTTCTGATTGTAATAACTTCACAACAATGGACGTTGATTGATTAATTATATTTTCTTAGGTCCTCTGTGTGATAGTTTTGTGTGTGTGTGTGAATGAGTGAGTGAGTGAGTGAATATGTATGTGTGTGTATGTATGTGTGTGTATGTATATGTATATGCGTGCGTGCGTGTGTTTATATATGATAGCATTGTTACAGAAAACGTACCAATTTTGCTATTTAATTAGAAAACCGACAGTGGACATGTTTATGTACCATAGGATGACAATTACCATTTAACCCTAATATCAACCTGACCCAGTAAATATTAGGTCTACAGAGAATAAAATGATGAACTACTTCACCTGAGTCGATATTACATAAAGGTAAAAGTGTTTTTATTTGCCAGAATGTCTACTCTGGCTGCTGACTTTAGAGGCATCCCAGGCCCTTTACCGACACGTTTATTATAGTTCCAAGTGTGAGCGGTTAGTGATAAATCCTAAAAATAGCCTCACCGAGGAGGCACCGGGAGAGATACTAGCAATAACACTGTGAAGTATTATTTGCAATCTAAGCGGCAGCCTCAGGTGAAAATACATGTTCGGTGTATGCGTAAATAACGAAAACCTGATCCCGTGACACCTGATTAAAACTGAAAATGATTCCGAGAAAAATAAATGCTGGCTGTGTATCCGACGTTTTGGATGCTGTTTCGTGTTGTTGGGTTACCTGTGCTGGGCCTTCCGTGCATACCTTCTCGTACTGAACAAAGAGTTAATTATATTAGCTAGTTCGTGATAAGTTTACAGTTATATTTCAGGAACATATACTAATAAATAGTCATAACTTTCATCGGTGTCAAAATCAGTCGAAACCATGACGATGCATGGATAGGCTAACTTAAATACATAGATGCACGCAGATAGATCGGCAGACAGACAGGTTGACAGAACAGACAGACAGGCAGACAGACAGGCAGACAGACAGACATAGCAGCAGCAGTAGTAGTAGCAGCAGTAGTAGTTTATTGGCAATTGCAATACCTAATTATAGACAAGGATAACAATGGGTAAACAAAGTTACAAACATAGCAATTATAAAATTCATATATAAACTAACACATTATACTAGTCATTGTAAAATTGCGTTATATTATTTTATAATGGTAGAAATGTTCACTCAGTTAACTTATTGTTGACCTGTTTCAGTCATTTAGAAGATATTTTTAAAAACACAGTCGTAAGAATAATTGTAATCTCATATAATAATGGCTTATTACGAGAGTGAACCAAGCATTCCACTCATAAATAGTAGAAACAATGAGAATAACATTAAATATTATCTGTTTGAGACGGTGCGCCATGTTACTGTTTCTCGGTATAAAATATAGATCTAACCTAATTTAATCAGGTGTCCAATGAAATAGTTTATTGCGCTTCATTTGGCTTTCTTGTCAACCTTATGCAAGTAAGATTGAGTGCGAAATCATTATACAAAATTTTGGTAACAAGTATGAAACCATAACAATTATAATAACGTGCTTTCAATCCATTCCATCAGTTGAGTTTTTCTTTGGTTAATGTTCTCGTTGAACTTTATGAGTAATTATCAATTGTAATTAGGATGTTCCTTCCGATGAAATATTTAATTATCACTCTTTTTTACCTCGTCATGGGGTTTGTCACCTTATATCATTATATAATTAATGTTTCTTTCGTTTCAATTCCATATAACCAGGTCTGTTTTGGAGATAAAAATCATTCAGCAAATGGATCACAGTCAAATCTTTCTGAAATTTAATCTCATTATATGACAAGATGACTCGGATAATAATTCCTTTACATTCAATTAGAATTACTCTATACCTCATGAAACATTTACAATTCTGCATCAACAAATTATATTAATGCTTAAAGGAGAAGCAAAATATCGTACGGGACAAAAGGACAGTAGGCAAACAACCTGCAGCTGCCTTTAATATATTTATCTATTTTAAATAAAAATGTTTGGGCTATTTTTATTTTAATCACCGTTGCAGGCGCCACACTTAAATATAGATACATGATAGTTAGTTTAATAATAGTAATAATAATAATAATAATAATAATAATGGCCGTTATTTTACGTGACTGGCAACCTCAAATGAGGGAGACGCTTTGTGGTCTATAATTTACAGCTTCAGCACCGAAACAAATTGTGAATAAATTTAGAATTTACAATATATGACATACTCGCTGGAGAAAACCTTGCCAGTTGCCTGGTTGAATGAAAAACTCTTGCCACCATAGTCCCACAGCCAGGATTCGAACCTCTGACCTCCCACACAGCATGACCATAACCATGGGTAAATTGTCCCTCACTCTACCTAGGAGGCCAAACAGTAGGTCGACTTTAATAATAAACTCGATACAGGAATTTCTTTATATCGCAAAAAAATTAATAATTGAAAGTAAACATAATCTAGAATATTTTGATTTCAGACTTACTAACATATCTACATGGATGTCAGTGGACATTAAATACCACTGATTAGTTATGACCAGTTTATATTTGTTTCCATAATTTTTAGTAAGTCATTATTCATCGTTTTCATCATGTTATAGATCCGTACTAACTGTGTCAGCTTTTTCTCTTCTTTAACCTGCTATGAATAACGCATTATCGTTCTAGATTAATTTACACCTATAACGTCTTTTGGTAATCGCTATAAAATATATCCCGTGCAGTTCCCTATGTATATGTATCTACCAAATGTCATATTACGAATTGGCGTCTCCCATCAACGGCACACCTATATTGTATTCACTTTGAATTGGAGACATGAGGAGGTCCACTCGGGCCTCAAACACCATATTAACAATTTAAACAACAGCGAAACGCCTTTAATATTGATACAGGTATCACTGCACCAGATGCCATCCCAGCTATATGAAGTGTACCACAGGATAAACGTCATATAGTTTCACTTCTATGGCATAACATATGTCCATGTTCCAAAATTAGACAAAAGAGCCTCTTATTTCATGAGAATCGTTGCTTTTCAAATTAACACTAAAAATTTCATTTTAATATCAGAAATTAAAAAAAAAACAGTCCATGAGTAAAAACAACACAACACATTATTATTAAACGAAAGAATGTTACTGCATTGTGGTATTAAATACGGTTTTAAGTCCAGAACATCGGAACCCTCTCTGTTTTCTCCTTCAGAGAACGACTTCAATCACGTGTCCCCTTTAAGGTACACAGACACTTTTATAGATCTAAATCTTCCGGAGAACGAATGTCATGCACGTGTAATACATTAATCTCAAACAGATTGCGTTCCTAGTGGTCGTCATCTGAAAGTCATCTTGATTTGTTTTATTCCGGAACGGCCTTCGACTTATTTGCCTATCAATATCCGATCTGTTTGCCTGTTCAGTGTGTCGTGTATGTTTTTCAGTCTTCGACAGTGACGTGGTACAGTTCTGGTTAGCCCGCGGCTAAACATACTGTAAACACGCTGAACGATCTGGGGGCGCACTTCGTCGAGAGGAAAAAAATCCGGCTCGGATTAAGGAGGCAACAAACTAGTAATGGCACAAGCTGGCATGTAGACAGATACATCGTCTGAAAGATGGCGAACACGTAAAACAAACTGCTCATAACATTCCATAACCATTTGTTAAGGCAACACACCCTTCAGGAAACTGCAGACGTGTTTATGCCTGGCGCTATGGAGCGTGCGATGAAAGACATTGACACATGGCCAATAATTAAATAATACCTTTACCTGCAAATTGCAGACCTTCTCCGTATAAGGATTCGGAATTATGTAAGAATTGGCTTTAATTTTATTCAGCCCGAACTATTTACCGCAATCTGTTCAGTCCAACTTTCCTCCCATGGTCCGACTGAACTGGGAACATTCCGGCCATTTTAGTCGAAACACTTGGCTCGAAGCAGCCGCAGCTAAATTAACTCTTTCTTCACCTGCCGTCAAAAGTGAGCGTTATCGAGATCGCCATACAGGTACAGCTATAAGAAGTGAAGAACATTTATTGAAAAACATCAACAACGATTATCAGTACAGAAAAGGCAAATATGATCCACTATATGGACCACCTAAGTCTATTAAAACTTAATGTTTGGCATGGTTGTACTAAACCTCCGTTAGCGCACCCATCTTTGGGTTTCTTGAGCTTTAATTCGCTCGTGTCCGGAAAGATGTTGCACTGAGGTATCGTTCCTATCTTGTTCCAGAAATATTTTTCGGCTTCTTTAACAATTGCCGATGTCTGTCCGTACATCCTTCCTATACGTTCTTACTAAAAACTCATTGTTTATACAAATGTTGCGGCTTGTTTAGATTTCAGTGCCCGCACATTTTTACCAAACTGACATCCGGTTTAATGTAATTATCATTATTACTTTATTTTGGATTCATCATAGCGTCGTAAGTTGGTACACGGAAGTGGTACGTCAGGGTCTATACGTATAGTTAAAACACAAATGGTATATTTGTTGTACACCGTGTCATCGTCGGAGAAGATGGAAATAATTACTCTCTCTCTCTCTCTCTCTGTGTGTGTGTGTGTGTGTGTGTGTGTGTTTTAGGGTGCATAGTAAGAGGCAACAGGCACAGAGCATCAACATATCTAAACATCCTTCGAAACCTACCTCCATAAATCTAAATACAACTATACATACATTAATCTAAAGATAAAATGTTCCATACCTCCACATATTGATAAATGTGTGCGTATACCTGCGTGTGTGTGTGTGTGTGTGTGTGTGTGAATGTTTACTGGGAAGAAGATATACTCTTGCACGTGATAGATTGCTGCTCGTTGTTTAACAGAAGCTAACAAATGAGCTCTTTGGTTATGACAAGGGCATCATCAGATGATAGATTATCAACAGTCTCACCATCAGGTGGCTGTCAGTCAGCTGACATATTACTAGCTGATTGTCCGTGACTTGTCTTGATTTTATTGTCTATTATAGGCTTCCGTCCTCCAGAATGGATACTCGACGTCTTTTTTAATATTTGTACTTGTGTGCGTTTATATATATATATATATATATATGCGTGCGTGCGTGCGTACGTATGTGCGTGCGCGTATGTGTGTGTGTTCCTGTCTTTTTTTTTAATTGTCTGTGACAGTCTTTAATAGTTTTGATCTGATCGTAATAGCTGATGGATTTGTTATTCTTTCAGGATATGGACACGTGGCGCCAAAGACAGAATGGGGTCGTCTCGTCACAATTCTCTACGCTCTCATTGGCATTCCGCTCACCTTTCTCTACTTGTCAAACATCGGCAATTTCTTGGCCAACAGCTTCCGGCTCTTCTACAAGAAGGTTTGCTGCGATATCTTCTGTTGTCAACAGTGCGAGAGGAAGAAGAAGATGCAGAGACTACGTCTGCGTCGACAACGAGAACAGCTCGCCGCACAAAGGAATCTGTCTCTGACGTCTCCGCCGCATCCATTACAATATGGAACACACGACGAGACGTTGCCGATTCCAACACCAAATCAAAGCGAATACTACATCGAAGCTGAACAGTTTGGTCTTCCCGGAGGAGACGAGAACTTGGGGTTTGAGGATGATGTCGATTCTGAAGGAGAAATTCAAGTCGAACCGAATGATGATAGTATGACAGAATACGACAAGGAGAACGAAACTTTGTTGGGAAAGGGCGCCAGCGACGAGATTCGAGAAACGGATATACTGGATGATGATTTTATGAAGTACACCGAGAACGTTAGGGAGACGGATATCCTGGACGACGATCTGGATCCGCCGTCCAGGAAACCTTCGAAGAAGAAGGCAACCTCTCCTTCGAGTGATATACACGTCAGTTCTGGAATCTTGGATAAGTTAGGCGATGCACGAGAGACGGACATCTTGAATGATTCGGAGGACGAAAATAATGACGACAATGGCCACTACGATGATATGGACTGTAATAACGAGCCAAAACTACCAGATGGTCGTCTGAAAAATGAAGGCTCGACGAAGAAGTGCCGAGCTGGCTCGAAGAAATCCAGATGGCTTCGGGATCGAACGAAAAAGGGCGATAAAGATACGAAGGACAAAAAGGATAGAACAAAAAACGTTGATGCCACTAAAGAACATTCGAAGTCGTTCAAGAAGGACAAAGACAGGGAGGCGAAGAAAGAACGAACGCTATCAAGCAACAAAGATCTCAAGAGACAGGGCAGCACCAGGGCAGCGGCGGGGGAGGCGGCTGATCCGTATACAAGTCATTCCCGCTCGGATTCGAAGAAGGGCAAAGCATGCGCCACGGAGACGAACAAATCGACGAGGTCTAGCCGAAAGTTTCTCCGAAAAGGCTCGGATAAAAACAAGAAACGGGACTCGGCACAAACGGCGGCTAACCCATCCCAGCATCTGCTTCGAAGGAAGTCGAGCAAGAAGCTAAAGAAGTCGTCGTCGAGTTCGGAGGATGAAGAAGGTGACGACGAGGACGAGGTGAAGATCCAGAACAAAGCGTTCCACCATTCTGAGGAGTCATTCGTCACTGCTCAGGGCGACAGCCTCTCCTACGTCGAGAAGCTGAACTCGGAGCCAGGCAGTGACGTCGACGTCGACGACGACGCCGCGATCGAGGATAGATTTCACGCCGGTCGAGTGCCCAAGTCGGCCATCGCTCCCGACATTACCATCGACGATGACGACGATTTCGCCATAGAATTAATGGAATACGGCGAGCTCGGCCCGGGACACGGCCGATTCGCCGACGACCCGTTCGAATACGAGGGCCACGCCGACGATGAGAAGGTGACAGTTCCGATTTCGATCTGCCTCATCATTATCGCCGGTTATATCTTCGCCGGATCGGTGTTGTTTACCGTCTGGGAGGAATGGGACTACCTGACCGGATCCTATTTCTGCTTCATTACGCTCAGTACGATAGGATTCGGCGACATCGTTCCCGGCACGGACATGAAGGAATGGTCGTCCCATTCCAAACTGGTCTCGTGCTCTCTGTGGCTCGCCTTCGGGCTCTCGCTTCTGGCCATGTGCTTCAACCTGATGCAGGAGGAGGTAAAGGAGAAATGCAAATGGCTCGGCAAGAAGCTCGGGCTTTTGAAGGACGAGAACGAAGCGTAACGGACAAGTTAGTCTTAAATAATGATGTCCTTATTTGAATGTCTATGCATTATGCTACTTCCAAAACGTAATGCGATCACTCGATCTTTCCACAAATAGAAAAAGCCTTATCTTCAAGTTAGTTTATTTATATACTCATATATATATATATATATATATATATATACTCGTGTACAAATTTTGTTGGATATGTACATTATTCCTGTTAAGTAATATTTCGCAAGTACGTTATGCAAGATCTTCCAGGTGTTTATATCACTCCTGTAGGTATTGTCTGTGTTTTTGGTCATTGTGATCCCTGACATTGCAGTTTCCTTCCGTGTGTAATAGGGTGTCAACGATATTTTTTATAGAAAGGCTGGGCAAAAGCCAAATGTTTTCTGAAACCGCTGATATAGCAATGTACAGTCTGGTCTATATACTGTCAGACACGAACACATGATGACTACAGGGATGGTGGGTGTATTTAACAAAGAGAAATAATCAAATGTTTGCACAAGGATAGTCATATATAAGCTTTCTTCTCTCTTTGGATCTCTATCGCCCCAACTCATACTGAATGTAACTAGTCAAACAATTACGCATGCGCGTGTACACCCACAAACGCACACACACACACACACACACACATATATATACACACACACCTAACTTCAAAGCCTGTGGATTTTTTTTCTTAGGTGTTTATGCGTGTTATTTTATGCTAATTCACCGTCCATACATTTTCTGTGTTCTCTTTTTGTGTTCAACTTTGAGTTTCCTGTGTTATTGCTGTGAATGAAACCGTGTGCAAAATGTAGTCATAAATCATGTTAAACAATCGCATATCATATTAGACATCATAGCGTTTTCTAACCTTTTAGAATTATACTAATAACAACGTGAAGTTTTATTCCGGTTAAAGCCATCTGCCAGCAACAACTTCATATTAGTATAACGTTGTTGTTGTTGCTGTTGTTGCTGTTGTTTTGTTTATGTTTTACCATAGTATTATATATGTATGAGGAAACCCTCCACTATTCTTCCGTTTGTATCATCTGTTAAATTTAATTATACACGTGATTTATATGTGCGGATGTGTGAAGAATATTGAATTATCTAACTAATTTATAATTGTGTTATGCTGTTCTTCAGTGACGTCATAATGACACACTATATATATATATATATATATATATATATATATATATATATATATATATATGAATAAATGGCTCTACATCGCATACGTAATGCTAATGTAAGCAACGTCCATGCGTCATCGTATATGCAAATGATTTTCTGTATTGCTCCAGCACCAATTGTCAGTGTCTGAATGAACATATCTCTATAACAAAGGCTTATATATTCGATAAGCTTTGTGTACATATATATCAACCTGAAGTTCTAGTCATTTCAATGTGAAATGACTAGGCGTACGTGAACATACTGATACTGCAGTGTGTAGTTTGAGCATAAAACATGTTGGAAAATACACTTCTTGTTACTTGTTTTTATGATGACAGTAGCAAAAATAAAATAGAATAAACTTAATTCGGGTGTTCTTTTCTGGCGGCGAAATAGTTGTGTACTTTACGTCATAATAAATACCATATTCATTCGTACTTGCAGGGCTCGTGTAGTTTCGAAGTTTATTATTGCCTAACTATACTCCACCGTGTGTTGTAAGAGATGATTAAATAGGCCAAACTGAACGGACTATTTCTCCTGTTTTCTCGTAAAGTCCTTCCAATTCACTTTCTCGTAACAGTATTTTTTTTCTCCATCCCGACTTCATTCAGATTGGAAGAGGAACATCTTAGGTAACAACAGTTATCAGTTTTTGGCCAAATGGAGATGTTCTATTCTTGTTAGCAGATGTTCAACAAATGCCGATCGAAGGAGTTCAATCTAATTTCTAGCAGATACTTCTGTGACAGGATTTAGTATTGTTTGTATCCTTCTTCTACGTTCATCAGTCGTTTTTGGCTGCGTGTTGAAATATTCGTCATATCTTATCCTCGTTCAGACAACAACAACAACAACAACAACAACAACAACAACCACGACGACGACGACGACGATAATGAATGGTAGTTATTACCATGTCTGATAACCTCAGTGATAATCAGGAATGTAATACTTCACGGCACCAGACTGAGGAATAATTCGTCTTTCAGTAGTACCACCGTCGGGGAGTCATTGTAGACCTCCAACACAGCATCACCAGAGGCGTGTATAGTCCAACGTCTGCGTTCACCCAGCAACAGCCATAACAGCTAAATATCACCAACAGACGGATCATCAGTTTCTATATATCCCATTATCCCGGAGAAGAAGACATATGATAATCAACATCCACTGATCAGGATCCCCTGTTCAAAGGTTCAGGTTTTCTCTTCTGTTTTGACTTACTACTTCGCCAAGGTTCAGACACATCGTGTGTTTTATCGAAAGAGTAGGAGGTAATTGCCTCCGGTGTGAACCCCCCCCTCTCTCTCTCTCTCTCTCTCTCTCTCTCTCTCTCTCTCGTGTGTGTGTGTGTGTGTGTAGATATCTGTTATTATAAACCTAAGCATTAAAACCATCTCACTCTATTTACTGTAGGCATCTATGTAGTCTTGATGACGCAACAAGCCAGACACGTGTTTGGCATCTTCGTGATTGCTGCTCAAAGAACAAAGAGGATGAGTTCTAGTTTGTATACGGATATTATAAATAACAAACCTTCCAATTTCACTCACACACTCACACAAACACACACACACACACACACACACACAAAGGGCAGAATGATGCTTACCATCAAGGGAATTCACACGCGCGCGTACTCTAATATTATTGTTCTATTAGGTGTAACAAGTGTGCGGTACACAGCCACATTAAAGCTGAACCAGTGTTCGCTTAAGACGTTTAGACAACCCATCCAGTGCCAGTGATGTTATAACAACAGTGACGTATTCGGTGTATGTGGCCGGTACGAGTCAATATTTCTCGCCTTCTTCTGGATACCAGACAACGCAGCAGGTAAGCATACAAGTGATGATTTCATCAAGCAACATTAGAGGAGAAGCAAGTAACAGTTACAGACAGTAGTCTGTGTGTGTGTGTGTGCGCGCGTGTGTGTGTGATCTACTTATCGGACACACACCCTTGTTTGCTAGGTAGATGTATTTACTTTTAAGTAATCAGAGAGCACAAGCAGGTAGATAACTGCCCATTATCTAGCGACACCCACGCGTATGCTCCAGTTTTTGTACACTTTCTGACTCAGCCAAGTTGCACACACTTAACAATGTTAGGGTCGGGAAACAAATAGATCTACGCTTCTCCAGAAGAGCGGTCGGTATAAAATCGGTTTTTCGACACGAGGTTATCTAATAAACAAAGTTTGCTGTTTTAAAGCGAAACTGAATTGATACTTAGTTGTAGCTACGTTATACAATAAACGTTTTGAGATCGTATGTCTTACCAGTGGAAATCAAACTATTTAGTGTGTGGTTTGTGTCGCGGGGGTGACACACACACACAGAGAGAGAGAGAGAGAGAGAGAGAGAGATTTCATTGAAACATCCAATCATTGATGACAATTATTAAAGGTTGATAACCAATGAACATATTCGCGACATATAAATTGTGTCCACTTCGTATTAAGACAGAACAGATGTTATTTGGTAACGAGCTGTCACCGGGTTTATCTTTAGACTCGGTTAATGTCCGTTGATTTATGTGTTCAATCATATCAAAAATGTTAACCTTCCAACGGGAATTGAAAAGATTCTGGCAGCTTAACGATTATGCCGAAATAGCGTCAATCTGGCAGACTATAGACTGTCCTTATTTCTCACTTCATAAGTTCCCGTCTTTATTGGCGGGAAAAGATATCCGGATAACTTTCACCAGCTCGTAGGTTCGTTCTGCGTTGTTCCTTCGGGATCAGTACCGACGCGGCATCCTCCGGCCACAGAACGGGACTGTTCTCTGTGTATGCATGCGTAATGGGGTGAAGTGAAACAGTAAATGAAAAGCTATCCTCCTGCGATCAACTGTGTTGATATTTTTTTCGTAATCCGACTGACAAACAACGAGAGCAACGAAAAGAAGTGGACAAGAAAGTCGGCCGAATGTTTAGGGGATAGATTTTCCGTCAGATATCTGATAAACCGCCGTTCGTAACTTAACAAAACACTGACATTTCTATAAAAGAGAGTTGTTGGTCCATCGATATGATGTTGGTAATTCACTTTGTTATTGATTCTCACTTGAGTAGCCAGTTTTATGTTGTCTATATACAGCATGATATATCTGGCTGTCAGCTCATATCGTCTGATGTGTAACACGACCGGTGTTACTATTTAATGTAATAACATAACATAGTGGACGTGTAGATGATGCCCGATTACTCCCCAAACAGTGTGTGTTTGTGTGTGTGTGTGTGTGTGTGTGTTTAGTGACGATCAGCTTTCTTCTACAAGAATGACTATTATACTGGGTCGTCCATTTATAATACAGAATTATTATTTGTGTGGTATAATATGGTGTGTGTGTGTGTGTGTGTGTGTGTGTGTAAAAAGAGAAAGACTAGATGGGGTATCAGAGAGACAGTATAATGGCTTCGAGAATCAAACTTACAGTTCCATATTTCAGATAACTCACGAAGATGGACAGGATGACAACTACCGAATCTTTTAATGTCTGTGTTTATAGTCTAGAATTGAAATTCGACACGGCAAGACTGAGTTTACCTGTGATACTTTAACTATTTATTCTAACATGTTATCATATTTTACACAAATCCTGTAACAGGCGATTTTTTCAAACAATCTCGTAACAAAAGAATGAGTCTAGTTAACAAGTTGTGTGTGATTGTAGCCTATTTTAAAGGACTTTGATTAAGGAATATCAACGGTTTTCATATTGCATTTTCATACACGTTTTATTCTTGGCAGATGTAGTTTTCAACTTTGTTTTCTAACTTTTCCCCAAACTGAAGAAATTTTTCTTCATACATCATACATGCATATATACAGGGTCGGATTATGACTTTTCGGGGCCCCATAAATTAATGGGATAATGGGGCCCCTTATCTCAAATAAAGGTCTTCAACAGGTGCACCTTATCTCAAATAAAAGGTCTCAAACAAGGGAATCTTATCTCAGATAAAATGCCCCAAACATGGGAATTTTATCTCAAATAAGGGCCCACAAACAGGGGCCACTTTAAAAAAGGCTTTTTAGACTCTTAGCACACACACACACACACACACACACACACACACACACACACACACACACACACACACACACACACACACTCGCACACACACATATATACATACATACATACATACACATACATACATACATACATACATACATACATACATACATACATACATACATACATAGTAATAGTAGTAGGTAGTAGCTAGTAGTAATAGTAACAACAGCAGTAGTAGTAGTGATAGTAGTAATAGTCGTAATAGTAGTTTATTGACATACTAAAAACAACAATTACAAAAGTGATAGTGATGATTGATGTTTTACGGCCACTTTTGTGCACATGCTAGGCTAAATGGGCCGAGCGACCTCCAAAGGTATGCCAACGCCGAGATTCGAACTCGTGTGGTAGTGATCTGTGGTCCAACACTGAGGAGCCATACAAAAGTGATATACATTTAAAAAAATATAATATTGGTCTTATTTAGAGTATTGGCTAGTCCAATTTACTAAATATTTTTTTCGTTGCATGCATACATATTTACATACGACATACATACATACATATATGCATATATAAATTTATACATACGTACTTACGTATCTTACGTATAATACATACATACAGACTTACATATATACATACATACATACATACATACGTATTTACATTCATACATGCATGCATACATACACACATAAATACATATATACGCATATACAAACAAACCTAAATATATACATACATACATACATACATACACACACACACACACGCCACACGCACACACACACACACACACAAAAACACACACACACACACATATATATATATATATATATATATATATATATATATGGGTCGGTCACGGGAATCTGTGGTATACCTGGATCTGGGAGGTCTAATCAACTGACTCTACGGATCTTCCCTGTGTTGGCTCGTTGACCTAGCCATAAGTCACTATCTCAGTATCTGGCTGGAGACGAGATGGATTGTTCTCGGTTATGTGGCTATAAATAGCACCTCTAAACAGTGTACTCTCCGGGGAGTTGGCGATGTACTAGATTGTACAGGCCAAGATCACCGAAACAAAATACGGACAGACTAAATAATCTTATTATAATGTCTTCAGAACAGCGAATTCCATTTTGACCTGTAAATATAAAATAAAATAAATAAAATTTACCAAATCTGGGGATGTTCTTCAACCAGCTCAGTTCATATATGACCAGAGGCCTTCAGCCAGATTGCCGTCCAGTCGTTCAAATGGACAGCTAGTAATAAAGTGGGACAAATGGGAAAAAACTGGCGAGAACAGCTGGATGACGTTCTAGGATAACTTTATCTGTTGTAGGTATATTTGTCTCGTATCACAATACCTGTTCAATTTCACTGAATAAAAAAGCAGCACCTCTGAATGCTACCTAAAACATATAAGATGCCTAATTTTAACAGGTTTTTTTTTCCCCGGTGGGAGGGTTCACATATACCAACTCGTAGAAGGGGGAGATACTACTACGTCTGTACGTTTGTTTGTCTTTTAATTGGATGACGGAAGTTTCGTTTTCTGCAACAAATATGTAAGACTCTATACAACAACCATTGTAACTACTGATACCAAATGATCTACCAGTGGGATATGTACTAGTGCTACTGTTACTACTACTACTACTACTACTACTACTGACACTGTTTATTTTATATGTTTTACTGTGGCTGAAATAGTACAAAGGAGCTGTTATTTGAGGTGAGAAAAGAATATACAGTATGACTGAAATAAGCCATCCCAATGATGATCGAGCGAATCTATCATGACGAGATGATCCCGCATGTCAGCTTTTATAACGTACAGATTTTTGTCGACAATTTATGTGACAAAACACTCTCCGATATTAAATGTCTGATCTATGCAAATCACGTGATCTGTTTCAGCCGCTGGAAATGAGCTGAGATCAGCCATTTGCTCATCTAAATAAACTGTCATATGTAGAACTTCTTTATTAAAATCTGCTTTGTTTTTAACTACGTGCCAGCATTATTGACTGACCGAAATAGCTTGCCATTTCTGTAACTCATACTGTAGAATAAAGTATAAAAACACTTTTACTAAATGATTTTATTTCCCAAACTACTTGAATTTATGTATTGTTGCATATCCTATGTATAACCGGTTCTCTGGAAAGTAAATAATTTTGAGAGCAAATGAGATTTTCGTCATATCTTTAAAAAATCAGGTTTTAATTTTTTTCGAAATTACTCATTTAAATTTACCTGGTCACCTATTATATTACCATGTTCCTCGTAAAAAGAACATGCGTGAGAAGAATTATTACAATTCACATACATCAAAAGATGAATATCGTTATAAACTGATCCAACTTCATTCCATCTCTCTCTCTCTCTCTCTCTCTCTCTATATATATATATATATATATATATATATATATATATATATATATATATATATAATATCAAAATATGTTACAGCATTTATTATATATCTACTGAGATCTAAAATGTAAATAATAAATTAAAATAGTACTCTATTAAACATGTTTTTTCAGAGTTAATATATATATATATATATATATATATATATATATATATATATATCTTTTATATATAATATTTGGTTTATAAGAAATTTGACATAAATGAAATGACCCAAAGAAGATCTGTATGGTGGCGCCATCAACCGATTTTATTCTAATACTATGGTTTTAATGCTAGAACCGAGTCGTTCCTTCTTTTGTTTCAGTAGTGTGTGTGTGTTATTTATGTGCAGATTTTGGACTGAGAGCGATCCTAGTAGTTCCAGATTCCTCTCATTGTTTGGAACAATTGTGGATTAGGTTGACCATTGTGTAATTGAAGACTTTGATATCATTTGTTCAGTTATGTATGGATGCATTATGATCGAAAACAAAACTAAATATTTAGGTTAGCCCTATGTCTATGAGCCTATCTTTCGCCAGTTTCAGCTAGAAGAGATTGTTCCAAGCAATGGTGTTGCTCCTGGACTAGAGACAGTCATGGGACAAAACAGTGGAAATTGGTACCTAACTGTATAAGGAATCCCTACTTCTCTCTCTCTATATATATATATATGTGTGTGTGTGTGTGTGAGACCATATATGATATAAGCGAGAAGTCACTTGTCTTATGTTTTTTTTGTTGTAGAGTTGTTATTTAGAGTCTATACTAATTTATATTAAAAAAATTAGGTACAATGTGCGCCACTTAATTATGGAAATGGTAACAGTAATATATTACAATTTATTTTAATATTACGGTACCATAAGTTAGCAATATCATTATTAAACAACAGTTTGTTTGTCACTGTTTTCTTTAGTCTATGTTATATAATTATAAGTATATAATGTAACTTCTGTGCATGATCTCTTGCATTGGACAGATTTAAATTAACTGTAATATATTATTTGACGCTAATATAATTGAACATTTTAGAAAGTTATGCATAAGGTATATAAAGTTTGGAATGCTGACAGAAGCATAAAGAAACTGGTGAAAGTTGCAAACCTACAGAAATTAATCCAACATGGTTTGTTTTTATATTAACCTTTAAAAGTTTATATTTGTTTATGAACATTAAAAGCTTTAAAAAGATTTTTTTTGTACTGATAAAGTAGAAGATGACTAATAATTTATATATATGTATGGACATTTTTAATAACAAACACACATAAAATTATTTTGTGCTTGTATTCAGGTAAGAAAAAGCTGAATTACCCTGAGAGTGATCATGTTACTGTTGTTGATGAAATAGATGGTACTGTAGTTGAAGATGAAGACTATTTTAGTACATTACCAGCACTTTATAGGTTTATTTTGTTACGTGACTCAGAAAGGTGGAAACAGGGTATTGGCAGAGGTAATATAACATATGTCATCATATTTTTAAGTTAGAAATAATTCTTATAAAACACTGGTTGAATTTTTGAGTTGTAATACTAAGTGGTCAGTATCTGCTAAATAATGTCATAGTATTGCCACTGTTATTGCACAATTTTCCAGTTTAAGCTAAGAAGACTAATATCAATAATAGATTTAATGTAGATTTAATTAAATGCCCATATTAGCTGTAACCATTCAAAGGCGCTGTACTGTCAGGGCCAGAAAAATATTTCTACATCTCACTAACCCCATGGCTAGTAAAATTTAAATCCACCTGCCCAACAAATTTCTTACTAGCCCAACAAAAATCAGAACAAAAGTGTGCTGGAATCAACAGAGAACACTAGATTGTAAATTTGTGTATGATTGATATTTTATGGCCACTTTTGTGTGGTAGGCTAAATGGTGTGAGTGACCTCCAAAGGTAGTGAAGCAAAGTCAAAAATGAAAATCAGCTATGCAAATGCCGAGATTCGAACTCAGGTGGTAGTGATCTGTGATCCAATGTCCTACCAATTAGACCATGGAGGCAATAAAGACAATAATTATATGTTTGTGGTTTTATTGATCCACACTCTAACACAATACAAATACTGTTGTTTAAATAAAATACAAAATAGCAAACAAAGAAATGTGACTTTTTAGAACAGATTTAAACTTTTCAAAAGAAGATTCATTCTTAATATCCATTGGCAGTTTGTTCCATAAAGTGGAGGGGGGGGGGATTGCTATTATAATCACCATAAGACTAGCCAAGACAGAAATGCCTGCAATAGAATCTGACTTTTCTGGATGACTTTCTAATGGACACAATTTAACACACATATTAAGGTGCCATGTCAGTGATAGATTTATAAGGTTAACAGTAGAATCTTGAAATGGATATGCTATCTAACAGGGAGCCAGTGTGGCTTTTGAAGAATTTGGGTGATATGATCATATTTTCAAATATTTGTCACTATGTGGGTTGTACCATTCTGAAATCTTTGAAGCATATTAATATTATAATTAGCTATATGGTATAACAGGGAGTTACAGTAGTTTATACAAGATATAACAACGGCAATGACCACAGTAACAAATGGTGATTGTATTTAGTAATGTAGTAGGGAGCTTGGCATATGATGTAACACATATATGGATATTACTACATTTATATATATAAATAACCCATGGATGTTTTACTGATCCATATGGGTTAATGGAAGATTCACCTGTCTGTAATGCTAGTATGTTTTGGGATTTAACATAATGTGGTGAAGCCAAATAGATAATAGTTATTTAATTTTAGAAGTTTTTGAGCCATTAGTTGTTTTAATACTCGTATCAGGGATTTAAATTTTGTTTTAATTAATTTGTTATATATATATTTTTTAAATATACTTTTATTGAATTTTGTGTGTAGAATTTTATACTGATGATCAAACTGATGGAGAAATTGAAAGCTCTGCACAGTCAAGTGACATGGTTGATGTTCTGACCATGCTTAGACAAAATATCACCAAACTTGTGACACTTAACAGGGATGAGCTACAGGTAAATACTCATTTATATGCTGTCCAACTAATTACAGAGAATTCCAAAAAATAGAGTGGAATAACAAGTGTTGACTTTGGGTGGATATATATTTAGATGTGTTTCTGTTTCTTTTATTCAAATATTTAGTGTAATGATAAGCCATCTATGAATGCCAATCAATTTATGAGTCAGACCGATTTGGTCAATTCCATTTGGTCAATTCCACATCAAATTTATCAATTCCAAATCTATCAATTCCATTTTATACCTACTCCAATCACTGATTTGGAGGAAGTACTCTAATTATTTTATATCCCAAGTTTGATTGTCATGGAAGAAATATTTCTGAATTTAAAAAAAAAATTAAATGGTTCAAATTTACCATTTCCATTTAATAAAAAAATATTGGAAATGATAGGCAATTCCGGAATTGAATTTGATCCGATGTCTGGTATGAGTGATGATTCGGTTCAAAGAATGTTATTACTCCGAGAACCTTATCAGCGTAATGAATACCATTAGAGTTGGATTTTGTTAATTGATTTAAGTTTCATAGTTTTTAATTGCTGTTCATTGTTTATGATTTTGAATTTTGTGCTGATTCACAACCTGCTAGATAAAAATCATGTCACAATCTGCTGTTTGGAAGTGAAATCTGCTTTTTAGAAAATAATCTGCTGCCAGTAGGACAAATTTCATTATATGTATCAATCTTTATGGTGATTAGTATGTTGCTGGCATCTGTTACAAGTGCCTACAAAGTTATTAATAATTATTTTTATTTGCATTCTATATTTCAGAATGTTGTAGATCTTCAACAACACAATTTAGCCCATTATTTAGATATTCCAGATAATGAAGCTGGTAGGATTCAGGATAAGTGCCAACAATATTTGGATGAATTACAAGATTCATCAGAAGCCATGGATCTACTACGATTATTTAAGAACAAGGATGCTAATTTAGTATCTGGATCCCAACCTTCCTGTGATGATAGATATAAAGAGGAACATGCATCTTATCAGAATGAACCTGAAAATAAAAGATCAAAATATTAAAACATGTCTCAATTTTTATGTTTATTATATTGTGTTTATAAATAGGAGATTCTCAAATAGTTTTGTATTATAAAAAAATACTATTGTTATTTATCCATCAAAACTTGTACACCAGATAAAAAGCTACATGATAAATACCATGGTTGGGGTTTTTGTACTCATACTGATACTCATTGTACTTGGGTACCTATTTTTAAGTACATTGTAATCATTATATGAACTATTTACACATTATGAATAAAATAATAATATCTAGGTCTGTATTTCTATTTTATGCATACTCATACATATGTACCTCATAAAATGACCTCACAATAAAATCAGGTTAATGGAAATTGGTTACTTATTTTAAACCAGAATCCCTGTTAATTTCGGCCCCATTGGTTTTGAATATAGAATCATAGGAGTT
Source organism: Paralvinella palmiformis (assembly GCA_025642065.1). Taxonomy (NCBI): domain Eukaryota; kingdom Metazoa; phylum Annelida; class Polychaeta; order Terebellida; family Alvinellidae; genus Paralvinella; species Paralvinella palmiformis. The sequence continues at coordinate 1,516,217 of JAODUP010000003.1, forward strand.
ATTGTTTCTAGCTTGTAACATATTGATGTAACACAAATACATGTACATTGTTTTGTCCAATATGACATTGTGGCACACCATGGAATAAATATGTCACTGAGGACCATATGGAATTGCAGATTAAAAGAGATTGCCTTGTGGATCACCTAATTATGTCCTAGGAAAGAATAAAATGTTTCAGTTGATTCACAAAATTATTCTAGGCATTGCTGCAATATTGATACGAATTCTTTTGCAGCATTTACCAGAGGGAAATCAATCAAACCACTGTCTACTACTGAGCTCGTGTTGTTGCTGCCAGTTTGTAACTCCATTGTAATGTTCTAATGATCCCTCTAGTTATCGTAAAAATAATGAATTCTCCCACAACATCGGAAGAACAATCTATTTTTCCACATTCCAGCTGTTAAGGCAAAGGGAATATCTTAACTCGTTTGGTAGTATTTGTCATCAATATATATATTATATACAAATGACACTAAAACTGACAACAAATAGTTCCCAAGAATATGCTGGTTGAGTTCCAGTTATACTCCAAGACAGCGACAAATACGCGAAGAGTTATGAGGCGATATCGAACTACAAGTTAATTTAGTAAAAAAAATTAAATCGTCGTTAGCTCATTTGTAATCATTTAACATTTCTGGAAGGGGTGGCGATCTGATAACGTAGTAGTTAAAGCATTTCAAAACTCCATGTTTGAATTTGAATTATTTCAACGTACTTAATTCTGTTGGAGAGAGTTACCACGTGTCTCAAGTGAGACCAATGGACTGAGAAGCAACTATCATGTTTTACTGCCTGACGATGATTACTGAGATAAGAGATCCAGTTGAGAAACGAACCTGATTACTTCATCTTGAATGAGAGAAAGTCGACAACATAATTGCGCCCTCTTAAAAATACAGAGTAATAATAATGTATATTTAATAAAGCGCCCTTACTAGCAGGAGCAATTCAAAGGCGCTGTACAAATAATATGTAATATAATAATACCCCAAATAATGTCTGGGAAAAACCCTGTAATGATTTAAAAGATAATAATTATTTATCTGTGAAAGTGACCTTAAATAGGTGTGTTTTTAGAAGAGACTTAAAATTTCCAAGAGATGACGCATTTCTAATATTTGCCGGCAACTTATTCCACAAAGTGGGGGGCTGCAACACTAAACACACAATCACCATATGACTTGAGCCGAGACACTGGCACCTGCAATAGTATCTGACTGGATGACCTGAGTTTTCGGGATGACTTTCTAATGGAAACCAGTTCACACAGGTATTCTGGCGCCATATCATTAATAGATTTTATTAAAGTTATTAACAGAATCTTAAAATGGATACGCTGTCTAACAGGTAGCCAATGTAGTTTTTGAAGAATTGGGGTGATATGATCATATTTTCTAGTATTTGTTACAATGCGAGCTGCACTATTCTGAATTCGCTGAAGGCGATTAATGTTATAATCAGATATGCCATATAACAGGGAGTTACAATAGTCTATACGAGATGTAACAAAGGCATGAACTACAGTTACAAGTGATTCTTGTGTCAAGAATGCTTTTAAACAGTGGATGTTCTTAAGATGGTAGTAGGCAGCTCGGCATACTGATGTGACATGTTCATGCATGTTAATACTTTGTTAAAAAATAACCCCTAGATTTTTTACTGACTCATTAGGGGTAATCGAAGATGCACCCATCTGTAATGCTGGTGTCTTTAGGGATTAACACAATGTGGTGATGCCAAATATAAAATATTTGTTTTATTATCATTTAGTTTTAGAAGATTTTGAGTCATCCATAGCCAAATATCAGCAATACAATGTTCTAAATTCTTCAAGGAAGAGGAGAAATTTAACTCATTGTCAGGATTCAGTGATATATACAGCTGTGTGTCATCAGCATACAAGTGATATTTAACCCCATATCGCTGCGCAATGATCCCAAGAGGACGGGTATACATTGTGAAAACCAGAGGACCAAGAACTGAACCCTGTGTTACACCAGATAACAAAAACTGGATGTCAGATAAAATACCATGAACAGACACTCTCTGGGAGCGTTGTTCCAGATAGGATCTAAACCATTCAAGTACTCTACCTGACAGACCAAACATGTCTTTTAACCTAGAGAAAAGTACATTATGGTCAACTGTATCAAAGGCAGCAGACAGGTCCAGAAGAACAAGTATTACTGGCTTACCTTGATCAATTGACATCATAATATCATTCGAACCAAGGCTGTTTCAGTGCTGTGACCACTTTTATAGGCAGACTGTAGTGATTCATTAAGGTTATTATTGATTAAATATTTGTTGAGTATGATGACCCGAGACAAGGTCGTGGATAGGGTGGCCAGAAGTTCTGTTTAGGAAGGACAGTCCTGCTTTTGAGCGCTCTATCTTTCAACCTGCACCACCTCAAGAATGACGTTAGTTTGTCCTTCTTTTGAGAGCCTGTCTAAAAAGAATTATATAAATTGCCTTACATATACTAAAAACAGTAACTACTGCCGTATTATTAGTATAATTTAAGCAATCGTATGCCTTTGACAACACTACCACATGGAACTCCAGTGCACGTATATTAGACGAGTCAGGGTATCAGAGGTTCAGAGTCCAAGAGGATGAGTAGACTTTATTCCCTGCTTTTAGCCCCTAAAGAAATGCCGAAAAGAAAGAGTACATTTGTTCTTTAATGCAGCAAAGAATTTGTATTTAGCGGAAAAGCTTACTTTCATGCACTTTGTACATTATGCCGTTGTTATGTGAATATATTAGCGGCATGGAAAAATGAAGCTGAACGGTACGCTGCCACAGATAAACAAATTTAACAGTCGTATTGCTGGTACGTCATCACTGTTAAGATTTCCTCCTCAGTCGGATCATCTCAAGATGGGAACATAATGGCTGGAGAACTGTGTAAAGTGTATCGCGCTGCACGTGAAGCATGATCAGTCGTACAGAAGTATTGATTTTCAAGTAATAGTTGACAAAGAACTATATAGTGACTCATTGATAGTGAATGGTGTAACGTGGAAAAACTAAAACAAAAGCTATACGTGTGAAAATATTCTAACACCGTATTCTGTTCAAACACACGTGGAATACATCAACGAACATGGTTTGCACTTTTCAATAGCAACTGATGCTTCAAACAAAGGTGCAAGAAATATTTGACCGATTCTCTATGTAATGGTCTTTGGTAACGGCACCGGAATATTTCTCGCGTAGTTCTGTATTCAGATAAGTTACACCAGTGACACTGTTGTATTTTGCATATTATGTAATATAGATTTAATGCTTATTAGTATAAATTGATTATATTTAGTTATTTTGTATTTCTTGTGTTTTCTTTTTAATCGATCATTTGCCCTATATTATCGCCTACGCCAGTGTTTACCCTAAGAATTCGGTTTTTGGGTGAGCGTGTTAATGGTTCAAAGTTGTTGACGTTGTTGTTGTGTAACCACCAGAATTTCCTTTCCACTTATTGTTATCTCATATTTAGGTAATTAATTATACTAAAGATCAGTACTGTTTAGCGATGCGCTCACTTAGTGAAAAGTATCCAAAGCAGATCCATGGGGTCTGATGCAAGTAATTTAATCACTGTGCCAATAAAATAATATAATGGCTTAGCTATACAAGATGTAAGTATTGGTATAATAAATTATCAGTCAATCTGTAATAAATCTGATGAAATATCTTATGTTGATAAGGATAGGAATCTTGATGCTCTGGTCATTACAGAGACATGGCTGACTGGTAATGTTTCAGATCACAAAATTGTCGGTGAGGTGACTCCAACTGGATAATCATTCCATCATGCAGCTTGGATTCACAAGGAAGGTGGCTGAGTCAGCAGTATTCGTGTAGCTATTATCTACCGGTAAAGATGGCATGAAAGCTGCAGATTTTGTCAAGGAATTTTCGAAATTTGTTGACTCTCTTGCTACCAACAGTGGTCATCTGTTGATCTTAGGTGATTTCAAAATACACTGGGATTGCCAGAGGAATTCAGATACTAAACAACTGGTTGACATTCTTAAATCAGCCAATCTCAGACAGTATGTGCAAGCAAGAACACTCACACATCGTCACATCTTAGATCTTGCCATCTGCCATGATGGTGATAATTTGATCGAGCGTGTATCTGCATCTTCCATGCTGTCTGATCATTTCCTTATTAACATTGATATATCCTTACATAAACAATCTGTTTCAGCTAAAGTTATTTCATACACGAGATATAAGTAGATTACGTGGATGATTTTCTTGCAGATCTGTGTGTCTCTTCTCTGGTATTGGATCCACCAGATGATCAATATCATCTAGTGGATCTCTATAACAGTACACTGAGGGATCTTGTAGATTATAATGAACCTTTAAGGACAAAGGAAATCCCAAGTATCCTTCCATGGTACAATAATAATATACAATCTACAAAGAGACACAGAAGTTATTGTGAGCGGCTGTAGATCAGGACTGGTTTGTGTGTTCATTTTCAAATATTCAAGGTCAGTAAAATTTAAGTTAAAATACCATTGCCTCTGCCATTTCAAGATTTTACTAATAACTTATAAATCTATCAATGACATGGCACCTGAATACCTGTGTGAACTGGTGTCCATTAGAAAGTCATTCCAAAAACTCAGATCATCCAGTCTGATATATTGTAGGTGCATGTGTCTTGACTCAAGTCATATGCTGATTGTACTTTTAGTGTTGCAGCCCCCACTTTCTGGAATAGGTTGCCGGTAGATATTAGAAAGTTGTCGTCTCTTGAAAATTTTAAATCCATTCTAAAACACCCCTGTTCAAGATTACTTTCACATATCTCTTATAGTGTTTTTACAGACATATTATTTGGGGTATCATTGTACAGTGCTTTTAAATGGCTCCTGCTAGTAAGGCTGCTTTATTAAATATACATTATTATTATTTTACAGTGATAACAATGAATCATCAGAGGCATAACCAATCAGCTACTATCTATACTGGAGACGTCATATCTGGATCTGAATAAAGTGTTTGCATACACTGCTGACAATTGAAGTGTAAGCCATGGAAAGCAAAAACTGGAAATTGCTCAAAATAACTTTATTGCGACAAATGGTCTGCCTCATATTTTGCAAAGTGTAACAAAATTTGCTAAAGAGAAAATGGAAATTGATGTTGAAAATATTGTGTTCAAAGTTTATAACCATTTCTGCATCTTAGCAATAAGAACAGCACAGTTCAGTGAATTTGTGGAGGTTGTTAGTTGCAATATATTGCAGCATGGTGTGACTTCATGGTTTTGCCTTTTGCCTGCTATTGACAGAATACTTAAGTGTTTGGGAATTCCTATAAAGTTATTTCCACAGCTTAGGTGAGGGGAAGTGCTGCAAGGTACTATGGAAGTGTTCTCAGGAGATGAAGGATATGCCTGTAAAATGCCAGAGATCTATTTCTTCTTCCTCAGTCAAAGTCTTACATTTTTTCAGCAACCACTGAAGCACTAGAAGGTAAGACATTCAGCATAACCTCAATATTTAGGCTAATGTCATATGGGTATTGTATAGAGTATGGGATTGTATATGTAATTATCAGTACTTCTGAGTTGGTAAACAGTCATGAAGTGAGGAATGCTATCTCAAGCTGTTCAGTAAATCTGTTGACCTTTTCACAAACCTGAAGATGGCATGTGTTTATATCTTCTTTATTACATGCAGCAATGCCCACACAGAATGAGTTTTTTCAATGATAGCCTCAATTTGGGGAAACAAAATAAACCGTCTGCAAGTGGACTCAGTCAAAGCAGAGTTCCAAATATATAACAACTTCTCAGAAAACTGCCCAGCCATGTATACAAAATTGCTGGCCAACAGAAAACTCATAAATGGCAAGTAAAGGGAAGAAATACAAAAAATAGACATCCTTGGAAAGCCTATGCTGTTTGAGCAAAAGTAAAAATGAATATTCATTTCTTCTGTTTCTTTATTTTTACTGAATAAATGTATTTACAAAAATATGACAAAATAGCAATTCTCCTATTTGATATATTTTGTCAATTTTCTACAACTTTTTATATACCGGGGTATATATTGTACATTTTCTACAGCTTTTTATATATGCCAACTTATCATGATGGTTGATGTTTTACAGTCAATTTATCTTATGCACATGAAAGGTTAACTGGGCTGAACGACCTCCAAAGGTAATGAAACGTAGTCAAGGAGGAAACCCTTCAGTTTTGACCATGGCAAAATTCGAACTCCGGTGGTAGTGATCTGTGACCCAATGTGCTCCCAGTTAGACCTGTCTACCTATCATAAAACGTGTTTGATTTAGGTTAATTCTTCTGGATTAAGACTTTGGTAATTAATTTAAATATCTTGGTAATTTGTTATTACGAATTGAAAGTTCAGGCCTTTGATGAACACTTGAGTGCAGACATGGGGTCAATTCCATTTTGTCAATTCCAATTCCACTCCGTTCCATTTGGTCAATTCCACATCAAATTTATCAATTCCAATTTAATTCAAAATTTATCAATTCCAATTCCATTCTTTTTTTACCTATTACTTTTTACCATGAGTAAGTACTCCAAATACCTACTCCAAGTACCTACTTAGAATACCTGGGGCGCCTGCGTAATCTAACGGTAGCGTGTCTGACCACAGATCACTACCACCCGTGTTCGAATCTCGGGTGGGCATATCTGAAGGTTTTTTCATCTTTGACTTCGCTTCATTACCTTTGACGGTCGCTTGGCCCATTTATCCTACCTTGTGCACAAAAGTGGCCGTAAAACATCAATCATCATCATCACTTAGAATACCTACTCTGACTAGTTTATATTCCAAGTAGGATTGTCCTGGAAGAATTTTTTATGAATTAAAAAGTAAATGGTAAATATATTTGTAGATTAAATTGTTTTGTAGCAAACTTCAATTCCAAATATAGTAATTCCAATTTTTTTAAATCAGCAATTCCGGAATTGGAATTCTCCATCTATTCCAATTCCGGAAATGAAACATCTGATCACTGCTCTCGGTCAATTAGCAATATTTGATTAACTTCTTGATTTTGTCAGAGAAATAAAAACACAGATTATTACCAAGAGTAACTCGTAAAAAGTGAGGTTGAAAGCATTCGTTGAAGAAATGACACTTCTCAATGTAGGAAAAGCTCTTGAATAATCAAGCCAACATTAATTGAAAGAAATCTCTGTTGAGAACTCACTTAGCAAGATAAACAAAAATTTGCAGAAAACCAGCCATTATATCAGGGAAAGGAGAATTCTTTGCACATAAAATAGTGTGTCCAGGAAAAGAGAATAAATGTCAAGAGTGTCGCCTGATTTACAGAAACCAGAAGCATCTAAAAGGTGAATACTGAAAATGCAGATGAAGTAATTAAGACCATTATTATGGATGATTGGCTGTATATAACTCGGTTGATTCCCAGGGTTGACTGAACTACTTTTATTTTGTACTTGAGTCGAAGTAGAAGTAAGCCTTTTCAAAATTACTTAAGTAGAAGTAAACTTGTAAAAATCTACGTCAAGATAAATTCTAAAATGACCAGGACCCGTCCAAACGATGTTACCAGTATGGTGCTGGCTACCGTCTGTGTGCCAAACTCTGGTATGTGGGTCAGGAAGATTTCTGATTCTTGAGTTCGCGGCGGTCAGTGCCGCGACCGGGTCATCATTCTGATGTTGAGTTGGTCTAAGGCTGAAGAGGAGGCCATCAGAAGAACCGGTGCGGAATACGTGAGAACAGTCTTATTCAGTGCTCTATAAAGTGAGAAGCATGGAAGTGGAAACTCCCATACTGAAGTTGGCGATTATTTTCAGAATATTCAATCGGCTAGTAAGTTTCTCTTGTAAAATGTAGTTTGTCGTCTATAACACCCCATATACTTGTATGATTTTACGATATCTATTGGTTGTTCTCCGATAGTAAACTGAGGGATAACCTGTATTATTATATGAACAACATCTGGTTTTGCCATATATTTCCAGCTGATTTTTATTAACTAAGCTTCACCTACAATAACAATGTATCTGCGGTGACTTATGTGGCAATACATATAAAAGTAACTTTCCTATTATCAATACATAACCTGTAGTGTGCAGTGGAAGAGCATGGTTTTAGTCTTGGAAGCAGAGAAGAAAATGTAAGAGTTTCTGCTGCTGTCGTCAGTCGGTGAAGGGCGTATAGTTTTGTCCCCGTGGTGACAGCTAGTTGGAGTATAATAATGACAAGGGTGTTAAATAGAGTGTGACCGAGAATAGTTCCTTGTTGAAGGCCTGTGTCTGTGGGGTGCTCTTGGAGTTGAATCCATAGAGGGCTACTACTATGGTTCTGTTTGAAAGGTTGTCCTTGAGCCATGCTAGTATCTTACCTTTGAAGCCGAGGGTTATTAATGACTCTAAAATAGCTGGTGGTTGAGCTCGTTCAAAAGCTTTGTCCAGATCGAGGAAAGTCACAGCGGTTGTCTTATTCTTGCCGGTTGATTTTCTACCGCTGGTTATGTCATCAATGAGTTGGGCTATTGCGTCAGTTGTTGACTTTGCTCTTATAAACCCGAAGAGACTCTGATGGGCTGGGAAGAGCCAGGTTAATCTGTTGGCAATCATCTTCTCCATAATCTTAGATATATTATGGAGGAGGGATATCGGCCTGTAGGACGAACCACCAGGCTTTGGTATAGGTATGACCTTAGCCTTCTTCCTTGTGCTAGTAGACAACCCTGTTGCCAAGAGCTATTATATAGTCCCAGTAATGTTTCTAAGAAGTTCGGGGGGGGGGGGTATTTATAAATGTGTCCTTACCTGGTGTAGTTATTCTAACAGCCGTGAGAGCATTTTTCAGTTCGTATATGGAAAAGGATCGGTCGGTGCTGGATTCTTTTTGGATAGCTTCTTGGACGGCTAAAAGGTGTTCTTCATGTCTGTCTTTAAGTTCCTGCTGGATCCTAAGTGGTAGGGTGTGGGATGCAGCTCGGGTAGCAAAGTATGTTGCGAGATAGTCAGCTTCTTCCTTAGGGTTTCTGATTGTCACTAGTTTCGTGGAACCTTTCAGCTTACGAATTTCAGACCATAATCGGCTGGAATTCACGGGGGAGAGTTTCTCGCACCACTCATCCCAAGCCTTGCTATGAAGTTTCCGTAGATCGCACTTGACAAACACTGGATCCTATGGTTTGGCTGGACAAGGTATCGTGGATTTTGTGTGGTTTCTTCCACAATGAAAACATCTGGGGCCATACCTGCAGCTTTTCGCAACATGGCCCAATCTGTAGCACTGGTAGCACTGTGGAGGATCCGGTACATACGGCCTCACAGTCAACTGATGCCTGAAGCCTATCCTTATTTTGTCCGGTAGGGGGTGTGCTGCAAGATAATACTTGGCTTGCTTATAAACAATGGACCAGTGGATTACCATGGAAAGTGACAAGTATATGAGTTCAAATGATACAAAGAAGATTAACAAATGTCAGACAAGTTGTTTACAAGTTGATCTCAATACTCCAATTCACCCTGACTATGAATTGCAATTAAACTAAACTGTCATTTATCAAGTATTACATTCAATTTATTGTATATAAATGAACAACAAATTCATTGCAATTTTAATAATTAAAGCATGTAATTTATTATGTCCTAGATTCGAATTAGATTCTTACGTACATCGTTTAAGAAGATCAACGAACATTGTTGTCAATTTATCGATTTTATCTCGTGTCTTATTAATATTCACCCAGGAATAATATACATTCCTAATATCCGCTGTTGTGCAAGTTCAATAAATAACGACTATACAGCTTTTTTAAAACCAATTGAAATGCTAGTTTGTAAATTCACTGAAAATATACTTGTTCACAGAATTATAAAAGGTTCCATCATAGATTTTGATTATCAAGTTCCGACGAATAGTTAACTCACCATAATGTAATGTTGTATATTAATATGAAATTTCTTTTAATTAAATATTCTTGTGATGTTATTCAAAAATTAACTAACCACCCAGGTAACAATGCTCCATCTACCGCGCGCTATCCTTGCTTATAATTTATAATATGTTGTTGCATCCTCAACAGCAAACCGACAATGGAGAGCGGACGTAAAATCTACTTCTTAAAAACGGCGAATTAAATAGATTGTTTTAATAAACGACGACTATTATAAATAATAATTATAATAATTAAATAAAGCGCCGCTACTAGCAGTAACTATTTAAATGGTCTGTATAGTGATATCTCGATCAATAAAATCTATGTAAAACACTGTTAGAAATTCGATCGATCAACATTATTTACAGGTAAAAGTAACCCAGAATAGGATGAGAGTTTTTAGGAAAAACTAATTTAACTTTTTAAGAGGCGACGCATTACTAATCTTCTCTGGCAAACTGTTCCACAAAGTGGGAGCTAAAACATTAAGTTTTCGGGGTGACTTTCCTAATAGACTTTTAATTGCTAGATTTATAAGTTGTTAGTAAAATCGTGATCTCTAATGGGTACCCAATGTACTGTTTACAAATTGGGATGATATGATCATATTTTTTAGTTTTTGTCACTATGCGAGTTGCGTCATTTCTTATGTCAAGAACATTTTCATCGATCGGTAACGATGGTATTTCTAAAAGATTTGTCAATGTGATGAAGTCAAAATAGATAATATTTATTTTATCATCATATAATTTGAGATGATTTTGAGTCATCCATCGCCTAATTTCAGCAATGTAACGTTTTTGCCTTTTTGTCAGGATCCCGTGATATATGTATATATATATATATATATATATATATATATGTGTGTGTGTGTGTGGGTGGGTGTTTTTGTGGGTGTTTGTGTGTGTGCATATATATAATTTAAACGGCTGTTTAGAAAGTAAATACTTTTATCAGCACAATAATAATAATAATAGTATTTTATATAGCGCCTTATTCAACTTGAAATGTTCTAAGGCGCTTTACATTTAAAATAATATTACATGTTCTAAGCACGTATATCACAAAACAAATTTGTACAGAAATACACTGGTTTATATAATTACAAATAGGCTAATTTAAATAAGTGGGTTTTAAGAACCTTACTGGTTTTGGCAACTTGTTTCACAGCCTGACCCTGATGCTAGGAAAGATTTATCTCCGTGCATTGTTGTATAGATTTTTAATACCGTCAAAAGTGAACAGGACTCTGATCATAACATTCTCACTAGGATATATATATTTTTTTTTTTTTTATTAAATCGCTTAGAAACAGTTGTGCTGTTCCATTCAGTCCTTTGAATATGTCAAACAGGATCATGTACAAAGATCTGAAGCGTACATGAACCATGTAATTGTATGATTCTTATCATAATGTAAGAACTAAAATAACTACTAAATATTCAATCATATTGATAGCTGACACTAAATGACACTTTCAACAGAATGTTCTTGACGCCCAGAAAACACATTTACGATAAATATTGATTTGGTATAAAATGAAGGCTTTGTAAATTCTTGAAGGGATTTCCAGGAAACAAAAAAAAAAAAGGGTCAGTTCACCTTGTTCAGCTGAAATAAGGAATGAATTAATGTGGGTTTTTTTCTGCATAAAAGGCCATTTTATCCCCAAAATAGGTAATGGTCTACATTAAAAATATAATCAAAATTATCTTAAAATATATTTGTTCTGTAATCAATGTGCAATGAGACATTCCAATAAAAAATAACGAAGACCAGTTTCCACCAATATACAATTAAGCATATAAACATTCTACGTTAAAACAAATTGCAAAGACCAGTTTCTCGTAAAAATTGAAGTGTTAATTTTGGATTAATATCTAAAGTAGAAACATTGAACAATCCATTTCTGATGTTTTCAAACTCAACATAATGTAGGAATATGTGTTCCACTGTGAGAATTTGATGACATGAAATACAAAACCGGGTACCCTATCCAGCCACCAAATACTTGTGTGTAAGATAGGTATTCCCTATGTGTGCACAGGATAAAACTAATTCTCGTCTTTTGGGGTTTCCAGTGAGCCATTCTCTAAGGACTGATTAGGCAGAATGTAATCACCAATATTTCTGGCCTCTTGAAAATACACACCTGTTGTAAATTAGTGCGCTGTATCCCCTTTTCTATTTTCCACATAAAGCAATCTTTACAATGTTCATTATGCGTTTCTTTGTAATTTACACAACACTGAGGTGTTTCATACGAAGTGCCATTGTGATTTTTCTCCGGGGATATTTACATATGCCAATTTGATATATTTGGGCAATGTAGAGAGCCCAAATGTTATAAAAAAAGATGTCGGTGTCAACAACCTGGCCTTGTTTCTATATTTTGAATCTGTTAGCACCTGTAAAGCCTTGTTGTTTGGCACCATCACTTTCGAGAATCACTTCATCATTTTATCACTATACAACCTTTCAGGTCTCGTGATCTGAAATAAGGAAAACACCGCAAGAAGTTAAATAAAACATAAAATATAATCAACGAAGAACAAATGAAATATAATAGTTGTGGAATAACAATGTAAAAATGATATGTTAATGATAGAATAATTCGCTGTTTATACAACAAATATTTTATCAAAATGTGCCGTGTAATGTCTAGCTAGCGGTAGATCTGTTATAATAAACCTGTCTATATTTGAGTATTACCGTGAAATTATATATAATATATATATATATATATATATATATATATATGCTCAGCCCCAATGCCTTATTAACCACGTGTTAGTGCCATTACTAACAGGAGTTATTCAAAGACCCCGTACACTGATACAACAACAATCATATATAAAACAAAATATGAAATTTTATCTGGGATATGCTTGCTTCAAATATTCAGCATAATATAAACATATTTTAATGTTGCAGGTCATCGTGTTCACAACTTAACACTCCAAACATGGGAAACGTTCAAACAGTCAGCACGTTAAAACTTCCCCTAGCTTATAATCTTGTGGAACTTGACCTATTGGATAAAACTTTGACAGCATGCCGAGTCTTCACACAACACAATAAATTGTTCTCCTTTGTCAGGATGAACATTGATACAGAAAATTGTCATTCTTCAGATGTGTATTCCTTGTTGGATCTTACAGGAAATGACACTGGTCATTCAAAACAGGAAATCCAAATACCCACAAATCAATGGTCAAATACTACAAGCCATACAAACGACATTATGGTTTAAATAATTTTACAACAGGCATTATGACAACATTACATTATATATTTTACATTATGATGAATCAAATTTGAATAAAGGTTAAAAGAACCAAACACTATTGAAAATGATATAATACTAACATATCAACATATAAACAAATAAAATGAGGTGAAGAAAAGGCCGCTTAATTAATCTAACATATGTGGAACATTTTCATATTAAACTGAGCAAACCTTATTTTACCGAAGCATTGACCACTAATGTTCAAATATTGCACATAACACCTTTCTAGATACAAAGTAACATGGCAGAGGAAAATTAATTAACAGATTATCTTCCAATGAGGTAGACCACTGGATGGCAGATTGCCATTCATGGACTTAAATCACAATATCATCCACCAGTTTAAGGCTTCAGCCATGTCATCATCTTCCCTCAGGAAGTATAGTTTGCGTGGTCACATATCCTAAGTGAGACTTAACCTTAAAGTTAATCGTTCATACACTTCACACATCAGATGTATATGATCATATTAGGTTTGAGATGCTATCTTTGTTCAGGTTAGAAAGTCTTAGAGAAGTCAATCAATTTGAATACAGATTTGAAGTGTTGTTGTATGTATTTGTCATGTCCTTACCTAGATGGTAATAATTATATTTGATTATGTTTACTTAGAATGTAGTTTAGTTCTGAGTACATAGATCAGTGAGTGAGTACGTAGATTAGTGAGTGAGTGAGTGAGTTTGTTTAGCCTTGGTGCTGATCACACTTTATATATCAGTGACCAAGTGATTTATGATACCAGATTTCACTTGTTATTAATGTGTGTAAAACTAAAAGATTAATATTTGATTCCCTGATGTGACACTGTGGTGAGAGAACTTTTATTGTCTAGTCAATCTGACAACTGAGAAGATTCTCTTTTCGGTATGTGCCATCTGTTTGTTATTCTAAGCTTGATACAAGTTAATCCCAGTGGGGATTTTAATATGTGGACCATCTGCGTCTTATTTACAGAGATGGTGCACATTTTTTTAATTATATGCACGACTTATGGTGTGTGACTTTAAATATCTAGATCCAGTGTATAGTACTATATAATTTCAATATATCCCACTAATAAGGATGCAAATTGTATGCAAGAACCTTTGTATAATTTTGTTGTACAACACGACAGCATATGGCCTAATGTTGAAATTGAATTTTAAAAAATTAAATCAACAATATTATTATTTACTATGTTTACTATTATATTTGATAAATAGAAATTAGCTGAATATTTTAATAACATTTCAAATGAGTCATAAGTTTCCATCATCTATTAAATTCTTCTGGTCACTCATGTCAGAATATTCAGATCTTAATTGTTTCTTATATTAGTAAATCAAACTGATGTTTTATATTTGACCTTGACAGTGTGCCATCTATATTAATTAAAATCACAAACAGATAATACACTTGAATCTATAACACATAATTAATCAGTTGCTTGATTCAAGTGAATGTTTGTGATCAAAATGCAAATAACTGGTGACCCATTATATATATATATATATATATATATATATATATGATTTCACTATTTTCAACACATTTAGAGCAACAAGTGTCCTTCCTGTCTCCTCTAAATAATTATAAACAATTCTTGTTGTTAAGTTAATTGTTCCAAATTGTATTGTTTGATATAACAGGTCAGGATATTGTGATGTAGCAAATGAATAGTTTAGAAACTACTTGATAGCCAACAATTTGTTTTCAAGAGGGAGCTATCTCAAAGAACAGTGATAGGGATATAACAAAGGTCATTATTAGGACTGCTACCGTATTTATGGTCAGTAATACACTATACAGATAATTATATCAAATATGAATGTACCATCTGATCCAAGGTAAATGGTTATAGATTAATTATTTATATCAGTGTTTTACTCCAGTAAGATTTCTCTTAATATAAAGAATACTAAGTACATTGTGATAAGATCAGACAAGGTTGTGCAGAGCTTAGAGAACTTCACTGCAAACTTCCAGGTTATTAGTGCAAGTCCACCTCATACTGGTGTTTATGGGATTTGTTTCTTTAAGCAAATGCCTTTCAGCCATAAGTCCCAGATAAGACCAGTACTAAAGCTAAACAACTCAATGCAACTCATAAGATCAGACAGATGAGACATGAAATTAATCTATTCTAACTGGGAATACAATATTTTATGGAGTTTGAAACGAAAGAATTAAACATTTATTAATTTGTCTAATTACTAAATTAACGCAAAGGCATTATACAGCCAAAGCGAATGAAAAGATGAGTGGCATTATTCTTAGATGAACACTGAAAAATATTTAAAATTTATATGATCTATGAAATGAACACTTTCCACTCGTTCATCTATAATTATTTTATGGATTACTGGTAAGGGACAATGTAAATAATAGCATTATTAGAGAAATAGCATTATTACAAAAACATATACTCTTTTATTAATCCATTCTTTTTATAACTATTTGACTGACAGATTCATTCAAAGGGATTACTTCCTGTAATTGAGAAATTCATTGAATATCCAACAAACTTAACAAATCTGATCATACATGTTCATCTAAATATGTGCAAACATTACCTGCCTTTTAAACTTTGAAAAACAAATGGTCTAGGTTAATCCCTGTTGATATATCTAGAATGGGATTAAGTGAGTTATAATAAACATTTGCTTATAAAATTACCCAAATAATATAAAATATGATGATTGATTGATTGATTGATGTTTTATGGGCACTTTTGTGCACATGGTAGGCTAAATGGGCCACTAGAACTAGTATAAATTTTAACCTTAATCTGGGAACCCTAATCTGTAAGTTGAGAGGCCATGTCTCTATCCACTAGACTACTGAGGCCTGCACAAATAAATGTACAAAATGCAACAGAAATTAATATCTTATCCCAGTCTCATTCCATTTTAATGATGTGAATCATATATTTTCGAATGAAAACTGCACTGACATATCCTATCCAATAGATGCTCTTTACTGGATACACCACCATTAAAATACATTTATTGGAGCCAGTAGAAAGCCAGTTAATATCACAACTAGGTTCTCCCAATCTCTCTGTGTGTGTATATATATATATATATATATATATATATATAGCGAGAGAGAGAGAGAGAAGAGAGAGAGAGAGAGACACACACACACAACAGAATAGAAAAATCAGTATCATTTTTCATGTGACTGGTTAATGCCTATACTTTTTGTTCTGGATGATCCTATTTGTTCAGTTTACATTAAACAAAACTCCTTAACAAGATGGTACAGAACATAAATAAATCTGGTAAAAGTATGTACACAAAAGGTTGGAAGGAGATTATCTGTAATCTCTGCATTCATTCATTTAACAGAAAACACAAAGGTATAATAAGAGTTTTATCTAAAATGTTTACATTATAGTGTACGACTATGTGCTCATAAGTATTATACCATATATGCATGTTAATAAAAATGCAAGTGTGAATATGTGTGGGTTAGGTGCATTTGTGCATGTACATGCATGTGTGTGTGTGTGTGTGTGTGTAGGTGGGTGGGTTTGTTGCTGTGACAAAATAATGAGAAATGATTAAGACAGAGATTCTGATAATATAAATTTACGAAAATAAAATTATGCATATTACAAGCATACAAATTACACATAAGTTATTGATGAAATGCTTTATGAAGCAATGAGTTACACTTATTTGAATACTCAGCTACAATACACATAACTACATGTTACATTTGACTTTAATTATGTCCAAGTCAAATCACACTTAATATCATCTTCACATCAAGGAGATAACTACCTGAATAACAACATCCATAGCAATCACCACTAGAACACAAAAACAAACAATGTATACAACATGTTTAATCTAATTCACTAACAAACACATACACATTTAAACATTTATCCTTAAAAATGAGACCTATATCATAGATCTAAATAGGTAACAACCATTCCTTCACATTGCTAAGAAAGTCTTAATTGCTTGAATAATATTTTGTGTGTTGATATTTTCTTCTGATGTAATACAACATTCTTATTAATACAAGGCATAAACAAATATACCTACAGATATACAAACATAAAGTCATTTTAAATAGTGAGTGAGTGAGTGAGTGAGTGAGTAGGCATCTGGATTTGGTGTATCAATAAGTGAGTGAGTAAGTGAATGAATGAGTCAGTCTGTAAGTGGGTAGCATTTACTCATAATGTATTTTGTATTATGTGTAACCATTGCTACTGTTGAGGTCTATAGTTTTTTATCACCATTAGGAATGGCAACATTTGTTCTTTTTGAGTTCTGTAGCTGGGCCTGCATTTTTACAATCATCTCTTGCATACGTCGAATCTGAATGAGAAATATTAATGGCAAAATTATAAACATATACATTAAATAATGTCTAAGAAATACTTTGGGAACCAACCTTTAAAAACTAGAGAAATAACACTCTGTTAGGTACTAGAGTTACTTTTAAAGTAATAATGAATATATAGTCACACCTGGATAATCTGAGGATGGTAGTTACACAAGAAAACAAATTAGATTGCAAATAATGTCAGATTGTACAATTTTACCTGTCTACATCCATTGGTACTTGTAGTGGCAATATAATTAATAGCAGTGCAGTGGCTTGGAACATGAAAGAGTTTAACTATATCCTGGACAATCCAGGGGATAGAGAATTGCTAAACCACATGAGTACAGTATACCCTTTCCCCACTGTTGTGTACTTAGCTGATTTTGCCCTTGGAAAATCACTATCTAGACTGCTTAATCACTTTCCAAATATCATCCACAGTTGAACATCTGATAGCTAAACTTGAGTCATTGTTAGATTGAGATATATTCTCAGTCACCGTGGCTATGTATATAAGTAACATTGTCAAATTTGTATAAATACTCAGTTGCAGCATCTATATAAGAACATGTAACATGGTCATGTTTGTATAGACACAAGTTCTACTCATATGGATACATTCTCAGTCACAGTGATTATATAATTAACTCATGTGATGCAGGTCTTCACTTGAAGATAAATACTTGTCTGGCTATAACTCATCATGCCGCTGATGTATGTTCTTATGACTGTAGTCAGTAATCAGATTTTTTAGACTGGAATCTGTAAGTGACCTTACATTTTCATATCCAATTAGTCTGTTACCAGTACATATTAATCCAAAATCAATTAATAAAGGGATACCTTATGATATTGTCTACTTGCATGATTGATCTACTAACTGTAACACCAATTTCTTTTCATGTACCAGAAGAAGTTGCAAGATTAAAGGTTTTGGTGGTTTCAGAACTATATCATGACATGCTGGTGACAATATGGGTAACTCGCAAACCAAAAACAAATAGGGGATGATGGGCTATCTTATCATTGTTCAGTAGTAAATAATCCTATTGTATCAGATTTAGAGGCCGAGATGTTGGGCTAAACAGTTTTAATTTTGGGGGAATTACCATTTCAAGGTTATTTTGGTCAGATTCTAGATAACATATCTATAATTAGGTTAAACCAATTTATATATTCCATACCATCCATCATGCAGAGGTTCTAATTTAAATGTACAAAACCTGCCATTTTTTACCAATAATAATAATAATAGTTTTCACCAGTTTTCATTAATGATTCTATGTTTGACACATATGTTAATTTATAGCCTATTTTCAGGGGGGGGGGATATGGATATATGTTCTGTAGTAACATCTTTCAGAAGATACAATTGCTTCCTATTTGAAGAAAAAAACTGCTTTTTGTTTAAGAGACGACTACTTAGATTAATATCGTTTTAATTGAAACTTGTGGAAATGTATTAATATCTATGACATGATGTACTTAGAGGACAAAACAAAAACCACACTTATCATTGTGATTCCTATATAATATGTCATCTCCAGAAATTAACAAAAATAGAAAATCTTAAATATAAAAACCATTGTGACAGGCCAAATAACTTTAGAGCCAATCAGTACTTTATATACATTAAGTGATAAACATACTTCTTCCTCCTTCTGTTCCAGAAGTTGTGACTGATCCATTATGCTCTCAAAGTTTGGACTTGAGTCTCGCTTCAGTTTACTGAAAATCACAACAGCAAAACAATCATTAACTAATTACAAGCTATAAATTGTAATCAAATAAAAAAAAAATAGTGTATTTACTTAAAACTATATAGTGGTGTGTGTGTGTGTGTGTGAGTGTGTATGTGTGTGTGTGTGTGTGTGAGAGAGAGAGAGAGAGAGAGAGAGAGAGCACGCACGCATGCACATGTGGATGCATATAAACACCACTTTTCCATGACTACAAACCTTAGAGACTAGTAATTGATTTAAAATATACTGATATACTTGTTTATCTAACAATACCAACCACATTATAACTATAAAGTATCAAACATGAAGTATATGAAACCCATTCATTAACATAAATAGATTTTGCCATCACCATCAGATTTAGTACAATAAACATAAAATATATATATATATATATATATATATATATATATATATATTATACATATTGATAATAATAAATATAATCATAAGTAAAAGTTTTACCACCACCTGAAGACTAATTGAATCACACACCAAACATTATGTTAATACAAGTTATGTTACATATTAAAATATATCAGACAGGTCAATGGTCAGTATGGAGTAATTGTAACAAGATGCTCTTTGGCACACATAGTAGGTTGCTGTATGTACATTTATCAGGTTTCTACAGCATTCCAACAAGTTAGGTATTTATTACCTGTCTGTGGAACGTTTCTCCATATTTGTTTTGTAGAAATCTTCAGGCTGACTACTGTATGTCAAAAACAACATACTAGTCATAATCATTATAAATGTACTCATTATAACTGATGTTCACTTGTTTCTTTCATCATTCTTATCCTCTTCCTCATCATCATTATCAAAATCATCATCATCATTATTATTATCATCATCATACATTAACGTCTCTGTCAATGTTCTTAGCTGATTTCCATGATAAATATTTAATACAAATGACACAAAAACTCATCTATCGAATGCTAAAAACCGAGGGACTCCGATGTCAGTATAATACAATATATAAATTATAAGAAATTCTTCTAACTATCATCCTTTAGTTGAGATGATGATGATGATGATAAGAAGAAGAAGAAAAATAAGAGAATAAATAGTCCTCAAAATAAGTAAAAATTGTTCTGAGGGTGAAATTTACGTATTTTAATTAAATATAATGCGCTGATGTAATTTTTGGAGGAAAATATATCACCCAGATAAATAATCTGAATCACATCTGCAATTAATCATAGAATGTTACTCAAAATGGATACTTTCTAAGAAGAACCATATACCAGTCACAAAGACATGGTACATTGTGTGATATGTCAAGATACAAGTAAAGTTATGAACATTCATATAAAATATTGAACAAAAATTGTTATTGAAAATTAGATTAAATGTGCAGCCATTCAAATAGTGCAAATAGCTGGTGAGATTTAAAGCAAACCAAACACAATACAAAGTGTGTCAGTATGAAGTCACCTGAGTAAGTCTGAGGCCACATGTGAAAATCTAGTTTAGTTATAGTAATATTATTAACAATACATTAAATTATAGAAACAAAATGTATGAAACAAAATATCATACTCATAATACAGTATATGACAAGACATATTTTGATAAATTTAGAACTTCATTTGACATATCATGTTGAATTACAGCACCTTTTTGTGGATATTAACTGAATTAATTAACAAACCTCCTATTTGGCCTTATGGGTAGAATGTGGGACTATTTACTCATGGCTATGGTCGCAATGTGTGGGAGGTCGGGGGTTCGAATCCTTGCCATGGGAAGAATTTTTCTTCCAACCAGGCAACTGTTAAGTTTTTCTCCACTGAATATGCCATCTATTGTAAATCCTAAATTTATTTAGAATTAGTCCGTAAATTACAGACCAGATGCATCTCCCTCATTTGACATTAAAATAACTGCCATTTTGGCCATTATTATTATTAATATCAAAATGCCCATATTTTCTCATTAAAACTCAACAAACAGTTAATATTTTAAGTTATATCTTAGATTTGAGTGAGTTCTATGACAACCACTTTGTCTACATTCCATTGGGTCAAAGGAATGCATTCTTTAAGGGACAGATTGCAATAAATCATTGAACTTGTCTGTTCCATCTTTATCTAGACTAAATTGACTCCTGATGGTATGTACATACAAGGTCTAACACTAGTGTAATCAGTGGTGGATACTATGTTAGGTAGGGACCAAAGACTCCTATAATTTCTAACAGCTCCCCTGAAGCCATGACAAATAATAATAATAATTTGGTACACTTTATCATCATCCATCTGGAGCACTATATGTCCCCAACATCACAACATCACAGTAATTTAGAACATCTCCAGTAGGAGGTTCTAGATATTTAATTATTTATATACACATGTAAATGCATTAATCCTTAAGTGTCATTTCCCTGTACTCGTTAATGATGTATACGATGAATCATTATAGTCTTGTTCAACAATTACTAATATAATAAATCAAATGTAAAATCAATCAAATGATCCTTTTTATTACCAATGGTAATATTGATACACAAGTGGACCAAAAACCTCTGAGATGACTCATTCTTCCATTATACACAACATATATTTGTGTTATCATCATACTAGTTTATACATACTTCCTTTCTCTTTGACTTCTTGTCATTTGTTCTTTTATTTGTTTGGCCCTGAAGTTCTCATAATGGACATCTCTAGTAACATCCTTCAAATCTTGCATATGAGTGCTGCATGTTGAGGAAAGGAACATTTAACAACTATGAAAATATTTCATTTCATTAAGCTTCTTAATAACTTTAATTACCCAAATTTGTCAAGTTAATTTTTTGCCAGTTTCAATAAAAAAACCACCTTTATTAGAAATGACAGTAATACATTATGATTTAAACTCAGAGCAGAAAATGTGGCTGCTACAAGCTTTATGTTAAATATAGACTTCCCACGATAATGTCTTATTAGTTAAAGCCATATATTTGTAATGGCACCAGTTTTGCATACTTCAGAAACAAAGTCATTGCCAATATTGGCCTGTTGCTGTTTAGCAATCATTAAATCACAAATTACATACAGTGATAGGCTTACTTTAGTTGTTGATTTGAAGAAGTACTGACTATGTAATTTTCTAGTAAGATCTGATCTGAAATTTTACCTGATCAACATCATACGCAGCTTACTGAAGTCACAATGTTGTGGGTTATCAACTGAAATCAATTATTATGTAAATATTTAAGAAATAAATTAATTTTTCCAGTGTATATATAGTATTATGTAACAACGAATAAAATTAAATGGAATATATATTGTTAATACAAGAAAAGATATGAAGATAAACAAACAACTTAATTCAGGATAATACATATATTCAGTTTGTCAATTATGAGTACTTTTATAAAGTATCCATGATATATTGGATCACCATTGAAGAGAAAAAAGAGCAAAAAGAGAGAAAAATATATAAAACATAATGCATAAGAACATACTAAAATTACTGCATAAAAATATAATATAAGGTAGTGTGTATTTGTAAGCACAACATATTATATAATACACCAGGGTACTTGTTATATATATATATATATATATATATATATATATATATACAAATGCTAACATTCAACAACTGATTACTTAGGTACCTAAAGGATTGTAAGATTATAAACAGTGCTATATAATAATTCATAATGAATAGATAATAAAAACCTCAATTTTTTCTCACAATCCTGTAAAACACACACACGCAGATAATGTTAAGTGTAGCTAACCTTCAACAACACCCCAAGGATAAAGACGTCCTCTAACTTTTCTTCCATTTACCTCTACAACAGTGTTACTGCCAATCACAGCAAATGGTATAGCAGCCTGGATAACCATGGTATGGTATATGTTAATTAAATACACAGCATAATAGTAAAGGATATTTATATAACCTAATCACAATTTTGATTAAATTAAAATATTAAAAAAACAGCATTTACAGGATATCAGTTTTAAAGGTGATAGGTACATGTATACTTTCATGGATCAGATTCACCATCAAACATGAAAATAAATATTTTTCTTCATTGATCAATGATTATTGACATTAATTGGTATTTCTGGTTAAAAGAACCTTATTTATGTTCATCTGTAGATTTTGATTGATAGGAAGTCTCTTGCATATGATGTCATATTTGGACTTTTCATACTGTGTGCAAACATATGCCAAAACAGTCCTCAGTATGTCCTCCACGATAAGAAGAAAAGTTTGCATGTCACTTATGTAACACAGAATGTTTTTTAATATGTCAATAAAGTACAGGGAAAACATGATAATATTTTGGAGATAACATATTAGGGAGATCATATTTGGCAAAGATTATCTGTGTTCAAGGATGCTTATGAATATAAAAACTGATTTGCATTTTATAGATGCTTATCAATATATAATTGTATATAGACATCAAAAATTAACTTATTTGGATGGTTGAGTGGAGAACATGATGTTGATAGCATGGATTTGTAGCTGTATATATTACGCAGATGTACATTCAGATATGTCTAGATATGCATATATATTTTAAAATAAATCAATAGACTTTATAATAAGGTCTTGTGCATTTGATGATTCTGCAAAATAACCACATTCTATTATAGAGTAGTCCACTTCACTTGGTATTAATGCAGTGCTGTGTATGTTAGTGGTTCTTATGGTTGTGCACTTCTAATTATCAAATATTTGATTCATGTGTGTCTGTATTTGTGCATTTGTGTGTGTGTGTGTGTGTAGGGTGTGTGTGTGTTTGTGTGTAACAATTATTTATTTTTAAAAATTAATAAAACATTTGCTTATAACCAAGCCAATAAGATTCTGTAAATGAGACTTTAACCAAAGTTAAATGACATTACAGGAAATCTATGGTTAACAATTCAAACACAGGTCCTATGTTTGAATTGTTAACCATAGATTTACTGTATTGTCATTTGTGATCCAATGATAGGATCACAAATTTACAGATCTAAAACCTTCTTGCACCAATACATGATTCAAAAAAGGATGTATAATGAAAGGTGACAACAATCCATATGAGGTAACATAATTATTACCTTCAGTTCAGCATCCTGCTTTTTAAAATCTTCATCTTCGTCACTGTCACAATCAGGAAATTCATAGATCTGTAAATTATGTTCTTCAATCTGGTCCAATATCTGTTATATAAAAACAACACATACAATAATTAAATAACTTGTATTCTGTTTTTCTACTGCCTATTTCTCTATATATCATCCCAATAGAATAGGAATTACTCCAGCCTTAACAAACAGCTGCTGATTGATTCTGTATGCATCTTTATTTATTAATTATTCATTATTGAGCAGAATTAAGGATCATCTAAATTTAAATGTAGTTATTTGTAGACATAATAATGATATTAGGAAGTCTCTAACCTTTTCTTTCAGTTGAGTTACTTCACTCGGTGTAAGAGCATCTGCTTTGCCAATGATTGGCACAATATTTACTTTGTCCTGTACGTGCTTTATAAATTTGATATCGGTTTGACGAAGTCTGAAAAATATTGCCATCATCAAAAGAGAATGAATATGAGTGACAGATTCAATATCCTAGCTATATATATATATATATATATATATATATATAAAACATAAAAACAACTAGTATTTTATTTATTTGATATCAGTTTTATGAAAGTCTGAAAAATATTGCCATTATAATAGTTTTAATATCCTAATTATACACAGGATGATTGGTGTTTTATGACCATTGTTGTGCACATGTTAGGCTAAATGGGCTGAGTGACCTCCAAGGGTAATGTAGCGAAGTCAAAGATGAAACACCCTCCAGATATGCCCAAGCCAAGATTAGTTATACACAGGAGAATGATGTTATCTTGTAGTATGTTTAAATTTTATTGATCTCTTGTGATCCTTACCCATGTCCATATGGTGAGATGAAGTACAAACAACAGTGCACACGGTAGTCTTTTATATTTTTTCTATTAAGACCACTTTCGTCCTTGAAATATTGTTCAAACTGTTGATTTATGTACTTCTCAACTGGCTGTGAACTGCAAAAATATATATACATGACATCTATAAATATATATTCTTCCCTAAAACATGAAACCAAAAACACAAATGACCAAGTTATCAAATTCTGATTATTTTATGCTAAATATAGAGGACAAGATAATGTGTTGATACATCACTTA
This sequence comes from Paralvinella palmiformis, assembly GCA_025642065.1. Lineage (NCBI taxonomy): Eukaryota > Metazoa > Annelida > Polychaeta > Terebellida > Alvinellidae > Paralvinella > Paralvinella palmiformis. Next base: position 1,541,712 of record JAODUP010000003.1, read on the forward strand.
TAATAATAAATACCTTTGTTCAGCATCCACACTATCACTAAAACCTGGAGTGTCAATTATTGTTAGTCTTAATTTAACTCCTTTCTCCTCTATTTCCATGTACTTCTTCTCTATCTGAACAGTTCTCTGAATTCGATCTGAAATCAAGTTTTAAGAAGTCATCAGCCAATGAAACTCTTCAGAAAGTGTTCTATCCAAAAGATCTATGAAAGAGTTCATTCAGTTTTTAATATGCCAAAAATAATTTTGCTCTTTTATTTTATTTTTCTCCTCATAATTACACACAGTAGTAAGGTGAAAAACATAGAGAAATAAGATCAGACCAAAACCGTCAGATTTGATATCATGACCTGGGGGCCTGTATCCATGGTGGCAATTAGTGTACCAATGGAGTGACCACATTTACTAACAATATTTTGGATTACACACATTTATAACACCATAGTACTGGAGTTGTGATAAAAGGCATAGACCACCTTCAGGTATTTAGTAATGTAAACACCGAATAAGAATGATAAACACTACCCAAATGTCAATAATATATCAAATAAAATATTCAAGAACAACAGTAAGGAATTATCTTACAACAACGGTTCAATCAGTAATCCATTTAAGTGGCAGTTTTTCCTACATAAAATCCTAGCAATATTTACATCCAAAATATATCTGATGATGCATGTGTCTACTGAAATCAAGTTGCTTTAATATATGAACCATGTTGACCCGACAAGTTGTCTTCCACAACAAAGCAAACTTTCACACAGATACAAGTCTCTAATATAGTTTGAAGAAAAAAAAACTATTGTGTGACTCATTAACAGAGAGCAGTTATAGTTTTATAACAAGAGAATGGCAAACAATTTAATTGTAGTTTTTGACACAGGTCATTATCAGACTGAAAAAATATATCATTCTATTGAGAAAGAAGAAAAAAAACACCAACAAACAATAACTATTTTATTGACTTTGTTATTAATTATATTTCTATACTTTGAAAGAACAAAAATGTTGTTTTCACATCTGTTAAAGTTCACACAGAATTTGCATCTTGTATATGGTCATGAGGGGATATCAGTGAGATCTTTATAACTTATTATGTGATATGGATGTAAGTTTTTGTGCTGCAGCTGTTAATATTCACCCCATAAACTAAACTTACTGTAAATCTTTTAGTGCAATATTTTAAATTCAGATATATCTTGCTGTCTAAGTGTGTGTGTATGTGTGTGTGTGTGTGTGTGTGTGTGATGTATACAATAAAAGACTTGGTATTTTAGTTTTAGTTTAATCTCACCATGCTACCTTTAACTGTAAGTTAAATCATACTGAAGTTATGCAAAAGTAATAATTTGTAATGGATATGCAGGTGCAACAAAAATCCTTGCTTTTGTCATCTGGTCTAATTTCTGACATCTCATTATTCTGAAAGCTAACTGCCCCAAAACCGCCAATGTTTAGACAACTAAATAATCTGACAGCCCTAGGTTTTGAATGATTTTTAACATCTCACGGTTTCATAACAAAAATATTCTTATTCTGGAAGCAAAATTAAGTGCCTATCATGCAACACAATTTTCTACCATCATTCTCCTCAAATGTCTCTCAAAGGTTCTGTTTCTCTGTACCTAGAGACTGGTAATGTTTCACACCCTATAACCGAGTTTCATATCTATAATGCTTAATATATATATACAAATGCTATTATATCCTATACACAGAGTGCATCTACAACAGGATCAAAAATAATATATGAACAATGTGTTGTTGGAACATTTGATTGTATTACATTGGAATACATATCAATAGATAAACTATAAGAAAACTAGAATGTGGGATGAATGTTATTGTACAAACTGCAGAACATTGCAAAAGATTTCATAGGACAAACTGTCAGAAGTTTGGGCTATCAGAAGATTATGATATGTGACAGATGTTGTAAATCAAACTATGAGAATACTACAATGTGGTATCAATATCATAATATACAACTGGTTGCCAAATATTAGGCTGCCAGAACACCTTGATTTCTTTAAATGTCTTAAAACAAACAATCAGAATACTTGGATGTGTGACAAATATCATATTACATATTACAAATTGTCAGAGAAGATATGAGTGTTAGAATGTTATAATGTGGGATAGATGAAGTAGGACAAACCATCAAAAGGATGGGCTGTCAGAACATCAAGATGTGGGATAGATGTCATAATATAAACTGTCAGAATATCAGGCCATTAGAACATTAAGATGTGGGACACTTGTCAATTAATTATTAATAGGACAAATTCACAAGAAATTCACTAAATACATATTTCATATGTAAACAAAAACCAATTGTTCAATCTATGAATAAACAGACTTTCTTAGCATATTTATGCTTATTATTTTAGTATTATGTAAACATCTTTGACAGAAACATTGTGATCTGTCATTTTATTTTCAATATGTTACTACATTAATATTATTAAAGGTTATAATGGTATGATGCTGGCTAAATGAATTGATGCTAGAATAACTACTATAGAATGTGATATGAACAAAATCGAAGCCAGCTAAAGTTCGTTTTACCTGCAGCATCCGGCAGCTTTCTCTCTTTGTACAGTTCAGGATTCAGAAAGAGGCTAGTAATTAATGTTGACTTTCCTAGTCCAGTTTCACCTACGACCATCAACGTGAAGTCGAAGCCTCGCTTCACAGCCTTCCTGTGTACTTGTTCTGGAAGACTGGCAAAGCCAACACATTCATCGTCATCCTGTAAAACAAAATGTACACACCTCAGATACTCATTCTGATGGAACAATCACAGATTATTTTTACATTTATTATTATATCAATACATGATAGATATAAATAACATCTGAAATATGGAAAAATATTTGGTGAATACGGATAACTATATTGAAGAAAAAAAGGATAGATTCTCAGTCTCTACGTGCATGCACATGTGTGATGAAGACACTGATGTATGCAAAACATAAACACATTCTATAAACTTATATTTGTAATCTAATATGGATAGTCAAGTTCAGCACACCTGAATACATCCGAGATTTCTCATTAAATCATAGATTGTTTAGAGATATCACATTCCTCTGACAAACAACAGCACATAGAATAGTTTTTGTTGAAGCTACATAATAAGCAGTACCTATACCGTTTTGAATGAAAATGGAGAAAACATAACATTCCAAACAGAGTAAATATATGAACAACGGTGCATCTTCTTATTTACCTTGGCATAAAGACGTGACAGCTTACGTCTGACAACAATGGGACTGACAATAGGATTGGCATTAAAATTGTGACAACTGTTTGTCACTTCGTTAGTTTTTCTATCATCTGATGACTTCTGATGTGAACATGTTTCCATAAATAACGAATTTAATTCAGATGCTGAGCTCTTGTCTGACAGTTCACGCCTGATGGAGTTTGATGTTTTAACTGCCGTATCTCTGATTTTAGCTGAACTACTGGAATACAGCGGAGTCAGATAACTGGATGTGGAGTTTGTACGTCTGACTGATGTATCCGGTGGTTCACTAGAGGGCAGCTCTGGTGGAGCCGACTGCTCAACAGGTTTACAAACCTCTGGCAGTCTGTTAAAATTAACATCTCTCAAACGTTTTGTCATGGCATCGGAGGATGTGGTTGTTGTTGATGAAGCCGAACGCCATAACGTGGATGATGTTGGCAGTAATGGCATTGAGAACTGTCTTTTATTTGGGCTTAACTCTCCTAAGTTGGTGCGTGCATCACTACCAGTTACAGCACCACTAGTGGAACAAACACCTGAAACACCAGCGCCAGATATACCAGCTCTTGTAACGCTGCCACCTGTTTTAATGTTGCTCGTTGCATTATTACTTTTAACATCTGTAACTGTTAGAGCCGAAACACTGTACGACTGTGACAATTCCAGCGAATGTCTTTTTATTATATGATCTGATGATGAATACGGATCTAGCACGTTTATCCTCCCAGTCTTCTCTCCTCTGTAATCGACGGGCGATGATAATGGCTTAAGCGATGTCTTTGAATTCATTTTTTTATGCTTAGATCTTGGAGGAGGAATCTTTTTATCCGCAGTTAATCCCTCACCACAGTTCGTTTCACCGATATCGTATCCACGTTCACTTAACTGATGCTGCCGGTCATATTCATTCTGAAGAGTTGACGCCCTATCATCATTTATAGCACTTAGATGCTGATCTTCTCTTGCTGTTACTAGTACATCCATGTTTAGTTGGCCAACAAGCAGGTATTATGAAGAGGCGTTGCCCAGTCGGCGTTTGTTGTGTGAGCAAATGTCAGCTCAGACAAACCGAGAGCCCAGCAAGAAGATTCGGCCTAACAGCGAGACATATTTAGTACAGTTACAATATAGCTGCTGTTAGCATTCAGATACATATAAACAGAGCTATTGTGGGAATTATTGCTCGACAAAACTTCAAGTGCTAGCTATAGCTGCGATCTAATAATACATTGCAATTTCTAATTATCATCAAGTTCACCTCTTTCGTATGTATGTCCTCGGCAAGTTTGACACACATTCCAAAATCTACTGAACTTAAACCGACTGATTCCAGATAGTTAATCGAACAAATGTAAAACATATATATATATATATATATATATACCGTACACCTGTTAGTACGATGAACAGAGCCCGCTAATCACAGTACATCACACAACTGGTACTTAAATACATGAACATCCCCAGTCTATATCCATATATTTACGGTAAGCACAGATGCAGCTGAAATTAAAAACTACCAAACATCTGTTTTGTAGGAAAGCACTTCTGGAAGGTGTCCAACATTAATTTGTTTCTCATTAAATACACTCTCCGTGTGTCCAACGCATATCCATATATTACAGCTCAGACGGTACTAGATCCTATACTCTATAGCTGGTAAATACCAGCTAGCTATGTATAAACCAGGTTTTAGCCAAAAACCTCATATAGCGATGTTGGCTCAGTCCGAAAACATCAGACACTGACTACCAAAAACATTGTCGTCAAACCACGAAAATCATCGCACGATAACCTATATGAGAAGCCTAGTTAATGTTAGCCTCATCCAGTAGCTATATCACTGTCACGCTCCTCTGGACATATTACTTGCCAACTTTAAAGGCCATTTGGTCGGCTGCTGTGGCTGCTCTATTGCTAAGACACGACGACATGCGATGTTCGACATCGACGTGTGTAGCAGCGTTTCTGTTCAGGACTAGAAGTGCCAGCGATGTGTGAAAGTTGGTGAACTTCTGTAGAAAATAATGTCCCGAAAGAGTCGACATTCCCAATCTCTTGTCGTAGCCACACACCAGTGACCATATGCCGACCAGTCATTTATCAACACTGTTGATTCTTTTTATTTAAGCACAAACTATACTGATGTGACTGGCAGCACTGAGCAGGCGGAAAAACAACAATGCAGCTTGTGGCTTTATTGATAAAACCCCTCACAATGTCACTACCTTAATGAGGTGCTAGTACACAACCTGAGGGAATAATTGTGATGCTTCATTCCTGTTTTTGTTACATGCTGTTGTTTCGTGGATATAATCACATTTACTTAAACAAGCTAACTATAGTATTCCGGTGAGTACTTGTACATCAGTCAAGTGTCTCATCATTCTAATGGCACTAACTAAACATGCTTTAAATATCCAGCACTCTGGTAAATATATGCAGCTACTCATAAGTACTGGCCATAACACACACACACACACACACTATAATTATGGTATATAATAATAATAATAACACACACACACACACCTTTGGCGCTTGCATAATAAGTACAAGTCATTGTGACAGTTACACCATTGTACTGTATAAGGGCTAGACATATATATTATCCCAGTCTATGTGATAGAAATGTATTTTTTCCCTTATGCTGTCTTATAGAACAATTGAAAAATCACAATGCTTAAAATTTTCAACATTATCTTTCTTAAAACTAAAACTTGATTATATTAATTGGCTGTGACATTTTTGTGAAATATCACATGTTTTGCTAGTGATGGACAAGATTAGCAGAAAAATGTCAAATATTTGTATGAAACAAATTTGATATTGAAACAAAAAACCATTCAAATACTGGCCCAAGGAGGTATATAGCTGACATATAAGACAAATATTGGTAGGCTACCTATTTATATTATTGGCACTTGATGGCATATATTCTTTTATCTATATAAACTATTAATGTACAAATATTACCTAAAGGTTTAACTGGTTATGTCTGTTTATTAAAGGTGGCACACATTTCACATAACTCTGGAGTGTTTATAAAATACTAGATGCTAGAGACGTTTATCTACTCTCGAGAAAAACCTTTTAAATAATAAACTATACGAGCCACCAAATAGAAAACTTAATATAATTTATGAGTGTGAGTGGCTATAACGTTTTGCGACACCAAGTCCGACAGGTTTTGTTTTATTAGCTTACTTACTAGTTTGATAAGTTTTGATTGGCGTTTTGCTGTCGGTATTTCTACTGGAATTGAATCATGTGATGCAGTCCGCCTCAAAGAGGTCATCTTTGTGGACGATGAAATGTTAGGTTGACTCGTTGATAATGCGGATGAACATCTTACTCGTTGTTGTAATCCACAACCTTCATTCACTTCCATGGAAATCTCTCTCTCTCTCAACAACACAATATCATCAACTGTTAAGTTCCCATCAAACAGCTGAAGAGCGAAAGCTGCTGGTCCTTATAATTTCTGATTTAAAAAAACTCACTGATCATTCCAAACAATGGATCCTGATATATTACATCGATATTAGAAATCTTTATTTACACTCGTTGATTGTGTCCCAACATGGAATTATGCCACATACCATGCCTTATCGTCTGCTACACCTAATAGATAAAGTTCAGATTTACAGAGATCTTCAGGTTAACATTCTCTCCTTTTAAACAGACTTTTTTAACCTACGTCACTATTACTGGATGGTTGATTAATGCTAGAACTAATGATGTATGTGATTCTCTCTCATCAACAACAACGTTTTGTGGTTAAACAGTCATTATGTTGATCCTAGTCAGTCACTTCTTAACAACAAATTCAGTAACCTCAGGTGTCAGCTGTGAGTTATTGATTTGAATATGTAACCGATATATATATATATATATATATATATAGTGTCATGCCCCGCCCTACGTCATTAATAGATTCCAAAATCCGTGAAGTAACGCGGTTTTGGACGTAATCCGGCCATAATGGCTTTTTAAAATATTTTATTGTTAATTTATTTATTTCACTTGGTTTTATTATGATGTGACGTAGCTGAGTGACGTAACGTCGGACGTAATGACGTTTGCTAAACTGAAATTCATTCACACACACACACACACACACTCTCTCTCTCTCTCTCTATATATATATATATATATATATATATACAAGCTATGAAAGTAATCGGCTGTTGACCAGTCTAAATGCATGCTATACTGTTATCAGCCGCTAAGTAACTTTAGCAGAATTCTTTATTGATATTACCAGGTAAGTCATGGCATACAAGTAACTTGATAAATGTGTATTAAGGGAGGCGGGTGGAATTCTGCCTTAGTATATTTGATCCTGTTTTCACTGTTATATTTCACATTTAATCGATAGGTTTATATTGAAAATGTGTTAAGAAGTTGTCATCCAAATATCTTACCTTACTTAAGTGCACAGTATCTGGATACTCTATTAGAGATATTGCTGTATAATGTAAATCATATTTAGTGTAAATAATATTCAATATAATTAGACAGATTGTTGCAGGCCAAAATACTCCTATGCTGACTCATATGCATACATTTAGCTGTTATACTCACAAAGACACTTACATGAAGGCACTAACATACATATCTCCAAGACCCAAGTGATAGTGCATTTGACCAAACAATTCTGGGACCTGGATTCAAATCCTTGCTTGAAGGCTTCATCTTTTGCATCATTGCTAGCTAGTCCAGTTTAGGCTATAGGGACCAACACACACACACACACACACACACACACTTAATTGTCCAGAGTTTGAATTCACCCTTTAAGATTCTCTGTGCCAGTGCCTTATTCCACATGGCTAAAACGCACACACACACAACTTTTGCAGTAGTAGTAATTCCCTATTAATACAAACTTCCTTATTGATAAATTAAACTATATTTCCTTGCAAATAGTGTAAACAAATTATCCTAACAACAGCTAGATCACCAAAACTGTAAAAGTGTTTTAATCAACTCCACTAATTACGATAACTAGGCATTTATAACCCATGAATTCCTGAGCCAGTGTAATGAATGTCCTGACTGACATAATATGTTCATCATATATTGGTCGTGTATGTTAAAATATTATTTAAAAGCAAATCAAAGACTGGGATAAAAACTTGAGATATCAGTCACTTACAATCAAATGGAGTATTCCCCATTGATTTTCGGATCTTGCTGCTCTCTAGCATAATATAAATTATTCTAGTTATCAAATCATAAATCAAAATTTGACAAAATAATAATAATGATGATGATGATAATAATAATAATACAGTATTTGTACTAAGTAATTTATCCACATTATGTTATATTCTGAGGTATTTGGGTCAAATAATTTTACATTTGTCTGTGTACAGACTTAAAGATGGATGACTTGTGGTTGGTAAAACATTCCATCATTTGGAAGCTACTACTACTAGTAATAGTACTATGTCAAATGCTGAAACACCTTCAGCATGTGATGTTTTCAGTATGACTTAAGGCTGTTTTGACTCTATTTATCCGACATTATCACATCTGATATATAATACTACACACATAGAAATCAATCAAAAGAACTATTTGCTCAGTAAAAATTCAAACTTTCAGGCACCTTTTCTGATGCAGAAAAGGGAAATAAACTGCATGGTCATTTCTCAACAGTTTACTGGATAAAAACATGCAATTTATTCCATTAAATGCAGTATTGATGCTCGGTAAATGCTTACCGTCTCAAACAATCTGGTTGATGCACATGCCATCTACAATTAACTCACTATAATTATTAAAAATCTAACCATTGATCTATCAATGGAGGGTGATCGGTTACATTATTGTTTGTATTGTACTAAAGAAGCTCTCAACTTAAATAATATTGATTGGTGGCTTGGTTCAGTCTTACTCTGTGTATTATTGGCATGAGAAGCACAATTGGTGGCATAAAAATGGCTAGACCTCTAAATTTAAGTTAATTTATACCTATACCTAGAGCTCACAAACACAAAATCATCAACTAATAATCAAACTCACAAACTGCTAGAAAGTCAACATCTAAATAAACAATAGTCAACCCTATCTGGTTTATTTATAGAGTGGGCACAATATGGATTATTTGGTAACAAATAAACTGCTGGATACCTCCAGGGGGAAAAACCCGTAAGGTGATGATGATGATAATTTATGGCCGGCCACTAAATGGGCCGAGTGTCACCTCCAAAGATAATGAAGTGAAGTCAAAGATCAAACACCCTTCGGATATGCCCACTCCGAGATTCAAACTCAGGTGTTAGTGATCTGTGGTCCAATGCGCTACCAGCCAGACCATGGAGGCGCCACCCATAAGGTATAACATTTCAAAATTTATATTGCTAACGCACAATACATGTATATCTTTTAAACAGGCAAACAAACTTAAATATTAACCAATATCCCAGGTTCGAGTCAAAATGTTCAGCTTTAGTAAACAAAATACCACCAAGTTTAACCTTTCTTGATCCGTGAGGTTCAAAATGGGTGTCCCATGATTAGACAATTGTGTAATCTGTATATTGTGTCTTATCCGGTATCTTTTCAAATAATTTAAAACTCACAAACTCTGACAGTCATGAGATAGTTGAGTTTACTCTGATAATATCCTTTACTGGTAGACAAACATAGGATCACAGTACTAGCAATATTCTCTACAACTCATGAATGCATTAGTCAACATTTCTAACATAATTCGTGGCTCAATCCAGTCCTAAGTTTCTGAGGAATGTTATACTTATAGACATTGGAAAATTACTTCCCCTAGTAAAATGGTCAAATATAGCCCCATCATGGTCACTAATTTACCCATCAAAATTGCATAAACTGACAGTATTTTCCACTACATATAATTGTCAAAGACAACAACATTAACATTTTAACGACTAATATTTCTGCACTTTCAATGTTCTGATATTGCAGTGGGTTGAGTATTGTGCCGTAAACTTTCAAGTTTGGGTTTAAATCCCAGTGGTACCATTATTTAAGGGAAACTATCCACTAGCTGTATGTCTCAGATATGACCAGCCCTTAGGTTAAACAGCTCACCCACCCACTACCCCTGGGGTGTGAAACATCTCACAAAATGCAGAGTGATATTTCTAACTACTATATCACCAAAATTTATATGGATATAAAGGTATACACTATGGTACCATATCAATTGCGGTTTCAGCCAAAACAGTCTAGTTCCATTTAGAGAACACAATCAGTATGCTACAAAGATATGATTACAACTAATGGGGCTATGAATGTTATTCTGAATAGCCATGATTCTGACTACAAATATTGCCTCTGGCTGTATTTTACGGTGGTCAATGTGCCATATCATGTATAGCAGTGTGGTTGTAAAAGTGGTCAAGTGCGTTGTTCTGGACGTTGTTGCAGTTATTATAAAACGGATATCTGGTAATTGATGCTGATACCTTGATACCTGTTATACCGGATATACGGATATATAGAGGCATTGCCTGATTATTTATTCGGTACTGTAGATGTGTCTGGGGTTGACCGTGAATTTGTTTTATGATTTTGTTTGTGGTTAAAGCTGTGAAGAAAAACTCGTGGTTGACGTTTTTAGTGTTCTTGTCACTAATAACCTGGTACTTCACGGGACTACCACGTAGTAAAGTTGAGCTTTTGTCTGGATCTATCAGGGAAGGGCCACTACAAAAACTTAGTACAAATAAAACAATATTGTGCTAATATGATCAACAATTTAGCTTCATATACCTATTTATTGTATTGCTTAAAAATGAGTACAGAAAAATATGCAAATTGGATGTCTATTATAAATATTTAGACGTCATAAAGTTGAGAGAGAGAGACATATGATATCAAAGTGAGCCAATACTAAGAGCTGATTATATAATGACTAATTTGAAACATAGTATATATAAACAATACAGTTACTGATCTCACTCAACAGCCACAGATACAATTAAAAGTTCATCTGTATCTGATATGATGAAGCAAAAACAAGTCTGGCCAAGAAAAGTATGTCTCTGGCTGATAGATGTAAACATTAACACAATAATGTCAGAGTTACTGCTAATCTGTTTACATTTAACTTAAATGAATGTGATTCAATGAATGTGCTTAAAGTTTAGGTAATGATACACAGACAGCTGTGAGGGGAAATTTAAAGGTAAGTATATTAACTTATATCCATCCCTAATGCACACACAGTGGGGACACACACACATACACACAGGTACAATAAATCATGTATATATATATATATCCAAGGTAAACAGTTTACAGCACATTAATTCATAACTACCTACATTAAGATTTAATTTATACTAATCTTCATAATAATACAGTGATTCCTATTATAATAAAGCAGTGACAGTTAACTTTCAGTCAATACCTGTGTGTGTGTGTGTGTGTGTGTGTGTGTGTGAAGCGGGGGAGGGGGGTCGTAAAACTTTGTACTGATATACATTATAGCTTTAAAAGAAAAACTATTATTGTATTCTCTTTATTTATTAAGTATTCTTAGCTTCAAGGCAACAAGTCTAAATGACTGAAGTTCTGGAAATGGAAATAATTTAGCAAATAAATACTGACTGTGTTATATATATATATATATATATATATATATATATATATATATAACTGTGGTGTATAGCTGTATAGATCTTACACAGTGTATTACAAAGGAAATAAATTCCTTTATTGACTACTTCTACAAGTCAGCCAAGTTATTTTGGCACACGTTTCTAAAAACATGGCAGTTACACAACTATTTCACACCATATATCTGCTCCACACAAAATATGTTCCATAACACAACTATTTTGCAATTAAGCTGTTCCTTAACACCACTAGTCTATATCACAGCTGTTCTATAAGACCACTATTCTACAATATATCTCAGCCTGTAACGTCACTATTCTAAAATACAACTGTTCTATTACACCACTATTCTAAAATACACCTGTTCTATAACACCACTATTACACAATACGCCTGTTCTATAACACCGCTATTACACAATACACATGTTCTATAACACCACTATTACCCAATACACCAAAGAGCCAACTGAAAAACATTAGTTATTTCCCACTTATCCATATTTTCTCTGTAACATAACTAACAACTGATACACAACTAGAGAAGAATTATTAATATAGCCAGTATATTCAAATACCAACTTGACTCCCAGATGATGTACGTATAGCCATCGAAAGTGCAGTATGCCTTTCCTCAGACTGTACATGTCACTTATTTACTTGCGGCAAATATTTGTTTATTTATCAGCTGCGACTATTAAAAGTGTGTCAAAGCTAAAGATAGTTAACAGGCTTCTACGTCTAGACTCTAGTAGTAGATCTAGTGCCATTCAGGTGTTGATCATCATTTTGGATCAGATTACTGGTAGATGTCAAATCATAAAGTTAAATATATATGTCAAGCCAAAGAACTAAATGACAACAGTCTATCTGTCGAGATATCTATATAAATCACCAATGTTCATGTATATTCTAGATCTATATTATATATCACAAAGTGATATAAACCATCACTGAAACCGAACTTTGAATAGTGTGTGTGTGTATACGTATATAATATATATATATATATATATATATATGACTGTTTATTTATTGCTATATGATATGAATGGTGCAATAAACATTAGACTCTATACAATTTAAAATACTACTTCAACACCACACTCACTGATCACATTGGCAGGCATAAATGACCGTATGTATGTGTGCCTAAGGTAGGCTACAGTTATTAATTATGACAGTTATTCAAGAGGTGGCAGCACTAGCTAATATAGTTGCCATTTAATTCCAAAGATGGCAGAACTCTATCTGTGTGTGTGTGTGTGTGTGTGTGACTATATTATACTAACTCACCTCTATGGTAGGAGTAACTCTAGCTGAGTTACTTCTATTCAGCCTAACCGATGCCTTAATATCATCTAGCTGAGTTCCTCGTGATGAGCCATAATCAGCTTTGCTGAAGCTAGAACCAGTTGATAATCCCAAACTTTTTGATGTCAGCGTAGTACCATTGGTGATTTTTGATTCTCTACCACTCTCTTGTGGTACATAACTGACCGATCTAACTGGTGACGCCTTGCCATTCGCTTTAACATCTGTCGATGGGAGGTCTGCCTTAGTTGACTGCGTTGAGGGGTTGGTAGCACTGGAGGAGAGACTGCGTTTGGTATGGTAACTTTCCAATATGTCACTCCTAGTAACAGTTGAGGCAGCCGATGTCAGTGGGGTTGACGAGATGGCTGATTTCGTTGCTGTGTCTATACGATGCTTCGTACTGGATTTGTAATCATTATAATCAGCCGCATCTAGCTCGGCTCTACGAGCCTTCAATTCGGCCAATCTTTGTGTTGTGTACTCTGATAAGCCTACTCTAGTTGATCTGACACCACCCTCATCAGTTGTATCTGTAATATATTTATATCAGAGTTAAATGTTTATATTGATGTCTACACACGAATATGCCACCATGTACATGTAAGTGTGCATAGACATCAGTATTTGTATTATAAAATACAGTACTGTTCAGTAATGATACATTTTTATAAACTGTTAATTAGTTTATACAAGTTAGTAAAGCTGTTTGCGTTGTTAGATCACCTTGTATCACTTCGTTGTACGGCATTCTAGTAGTAGATACACCATTACTGAACATTAGTGTACTTTACTGCATTAAATCACATGATCTGACTGATTAACTACTTGAATCAGTCAGTCTGTTAATAAGTCTCTCTGCCTGTCTTCATGGGTGATTATATGTTTGCATGCCTTCTGCATGCTGTTAAATAATACCAAATAATAGTATTTACTACCGCAGCCTGAAGTAAATGAATTTTGTACATCTGTTATTTTAAGCTGGTCAGCACATGTCACAATAATCATCACTAACAAACTGTCTGTATCCCTCTAGAAACGCAGCAATTACCGAAATTCATCTCAGTCCACATTTCCAATGGACATAAGTCATACCGGAAATAGCATTCTTTCACAGAGAAGGTATAATTAACACTTGATAAATATTTACACATTTAGAACAAGTCACCCAATCTATCACCACCGTTATCAGGCTCCAGTTACTTCACTATATCTAACATTATAGAGGGACAACTATTTTGAGTGTTACACCCATCCAGCTTCTTGGAAGGCATTTCTTATCAACAAAAATTGACATTACACATTCCGTGTATTTGTCATAAAAATATGTATTTTCTGTCACACCGTGGAATCTTATTATCCACAGAATGACGTCAAAGCCTTTGAGTATTAAAACATTTCCTCCACATATTAAGTCAGGCTTTCTACAGTTCTAACTGGACCCAATGGACACCTGGTAACGGTTAAGAAAGGCTTTCTATCTTGTAAAGACCTTGGTCAGTACAAATTACGTTTTAAGTTTAACAGCACACACTACTAGAATGCCGCACAACGAAGTGATACAAGGTGATCTAAGAATACAAACATAAAGAGTTTTACTGACTTGTATAAACTGACTAACTGTTTAATTATTATACCAAAACAGTCATTTTCGTGTGTCATTATGAAGCTGGCTCATATAGATAAGCCAGTAAGAGAATAGGTCCAGGAAACGGAACTCTGTAGGACATTTATTAACCATACAGCTATAATAAATGTGAAGCTATTCTCGATCTGAAACTATCCTCACTATCCCAAATCCGCAAAGCACTCAATAGCCTAGCATCCAGAACGAGTAAACCAAGAAGTCATTCTCTCATCTAAACCATGACCAGTGCTTATAGAGAGACCGCTCTGACTTAATCTAAATTTTAATTGAACATCATTCTAACAAGAAAACAGGAAGAATAATTCAGTGAAATTAAAGACAACAAGGGAGTGATATTTAAAATTTTAGAAGATAAATAGCGTGAATATACAGATCATACAAAATTATCTTGTGTACAAACTATAAGATCCTGACAATAAATGATAGAAACCTTGTTAGACTTTAGAAAAGAGAGGAACCCTTCCCCCCCCCCCTGCCAACTTGCTTTTTTCATTGACAATAAAGACACTCCCATTTCAGAAACTGACGTCACGGTGATATGATCAGATATAGATAATAAATGATGATGATGATGATTGTTTTCTTTAAAAGGATTACATAGATACTGTGTTCTAGTTGTCACTGGAATAATAATGATGACATCTTATGGGACTGATTTCATTAAGGTGTTTAAGACTATTGATGAACATGAAATATGTGAAGACATAACAGACGTCAGATCGAAGTGAATTACGTATGAGAGGTTAGGAAAATGCAACACTACCGCTATGTCATGTCTTTATACCAAATATATCTCATCTATAATGAGATGATGATGATGATTGATGTTTTACGGCCACTTTTGAGAGTGATTTATTGACAAAACAATTATTAATACAGAGTGGTGGGGGTTAACAGACACTATAGGCCTTTAATATAGAGAAATTCCATGCCTGGTACATGGCCATTAGAACAGAGAGAACAACATGCTATATTAATACTGACCTGATCTGGCTGTCCTTGATGACATGGTGATAGAAGGCAATAAATATAATCCCTGATGTCACTTCATTAATTGATCATTATCTCATAAGGAGAGACCTCTCATTGTCTTATTATCCTATCAGCGTATCATCTGGTAACTGATGTGTGTGTTATCTCCACCGCTCACACACACACACATACACACACACCCACAGACACGCACAGACAGAGAACACTTCCTACATGTTCTGGGTGTGATGACTGTACTGTTTCTAATACTGTCCCTGGTGGTCGCTCTTTCTCTCTCGAACACAATGCTCTTCAGGCAGACTGATTCCAGACAAAAGGCAACATGGTATCACTGTGCTGTGTGCTGGTCCTCATCTGTAATATTAAAACAGGAATATGTCAGTAGACCGCTGTAGCCACGTGACTGTTCTTTCTAGATATTACCACATACGGGACATAAGCAGTGCTAGCCATGGATATAAGCTGGTGTCTCCACAAAGAAACCAAATATATACAATATATACGTGTATGTTGTATGTAAGATTGTAACATAAATACAGTGTTAATTGCTTGCAGCTCAAGATTTGAGTCTAGGCTTCTTCCGTGGACAAGTGTACTCTTACGGTGATTCTGCCAGGCTGTCACGTGATAGCTCCATATAATGATAAATACTCTCAAGAACAGACGCAAGGCCATAAAATAGATAGTCTTATATAAAAACTCTACTGATACCATATAATGATTATATTAATGAAAGTGTTAGATGTGGTTTTAGTGTACCAGCTATAATCAGCGTGTCTAGGCCTGCAGTGTTGAGGACTAAATACAGTGTACAGTGATTTCTTTATCACTGGCCAGATCTTGCTATCTGAACACAACTGTACCGGCCAACCCCACATCATCACTAGGTTCTCTGGTCATCACCTCTCATTATGTGACCTAGAGGCTACTACAGTATAGTGGACTTTTCACCAGTATATTAATTATAACTGAAAGATGTGTGTCTGTGAGGGGGGGAGAATGTTTATGGTGAAGTAGACAGATGAAGACAGATGTATAAGAGTTAGGGAGGTCTCTAATAAAATTTCTGAAATATTCTGAAATAAACTGATTGAATTGAATAATATTATATATATATATATATATATATATATACACACACAAACAAACATACATTCATAAATCTATGGAACAAAAGATTAATTTGCTATTCAAAAACTACTTATAACAAATACTAAAAATTAAATTAAATTAACTAGCTTTAATCCAGACTCAATAATGTTGATGCGTCAGGCACAGAGTACTACAATAATGTACATTTTGACCTACTGCAATGTTCATTTTATTGTTGTTTCTGTCAATAATTCAGATACAACAGTTTGAACCAGTATTATCAAACTGGTAGCCGGTATAAATATTCTCCTAATATTTTTCTTCATTATATAACGTAGAACTGTGTAAAGCTATCTGTCTCTCTTACTGTACTCCTCAATTAGAACATACCTGGACAAGCCTGAAGGTTAATCCTGAATACAGTCCACGGAAAGTTCATATACTGACACGTATCCAGACGGAATCTATCAATAAACCATATACATTGCTAGTATCCAGACACAGCTGTTTAAGAAAAGTCCATGAACTGCCCAGTCAGTATCCAGATCTGACTGACAGGCAACTGATGAGGCCAGCTGGACTGTCAGCTATATCTTTGATGTTATTACATATAGTGTGTGTGTGTGTGTGTGGCGCGCGCACACACACACACGCACACTAATTAATTGAGTTATGCCTGACTAACTAACTACCTAACTATCTAACGGAGAATGGAGAGTCAATGAGGTATTCAGGAGCCATGGGTAAAACAAAACAATATTCCTACCTGATATTTCTGTATCCAGAACTGATTGCTATCAACAATAACTAAATAAACAAAACTAGCCCTCATTCTCACTAACCAAACCACACGCTCTTTACCTGTTCTGGATCAAGTTTAGTTAAAGCCAGATTTGCCGGTGCACCATTTGCCGTGTTTGTAATACTAGTGATATGTTGGTTGTACACATGTAGTTAATCTTTACCAACAGACAACAGCATGTTTACAGTGAGGACTTCCTCTTTACATTTTGACGTACTTCTGACAGTTAATTGCTGTTATGTGTCACATCCAATACAACTTTCCATACAGATCTGGCGTAAACATTTACAGAAAGCCAGAACTTTGACTCCTCTCTGACCAACCGTAACACTCCAAACTGGTAACACCTGAAGTCAATTCTGCCAACAACTATCATTAAGGAAACTGTGTACTTATCTTGAACAAAGCAGCGTTTGTTTGATGTAGATTTGAAGAAAAAAAGAAGCTTAAAAATCACTTCCTACATAAATGTTAAATTTAAGGAAATGGTAACCATAGAAACACGAAATAACACGTGCATAAACAGACTTTTCTTTCACTGGTGGATTAAAAAAAGATATTTGTATTTACAGATGCATTCTTATCATAGATACATTAGAGTACTGAGGAGATAATCTGAAGAACAGACTTGGTCCAAAACCTCTACATAGATGGCTTCAATGATCATCATAATAATGTCATAAAGGAGTTTTTATTTTATTTTAATAATTGGCTAAAACACATCACAAAATTAACATTGATAAGAGAATGTATCTAAGTGGAGTTCATGGAGAATCTAATATGAGTGAATATCTAAAATCAATAGTAAAACTACTATATGGTGAATCAGTAAAGTAGTATGGATAATGAACATAGATGATTGCTTTACAGCTGTTATTACTATTACCACTACTACTACTACTATGACCAATACTATTTCTACTACTTTGAGGATGACTGTTGCTACTATTACTACTACTGATACTATTAATACCACTACTACCTCTATTACTACTACCACCACCTTTACAACTACAGCTGTTGCTGCTGCTACTACTACTACTACCACCACTACATCTAGTACCACATATAGTACCAAATCTAGTACTACAACCAGTACTACAACCACTACCACCACCTTTACAACTTCAGCTGTTGCTGCTGCTACTACTACTGCTGCTGCTACTACTACTACTACTACCACCACTACATCTAGTACCACATCTAGTACCACATCTAGTACTACAACCACTACTACTACTACCACCACTACATCTAGTACCACATCTAGTACCACATCTAGTACTACAACCACTACTACTACTACTACCACCACTACATCTAGTACCACATCTAGTACCACATCTAGTACTACAACCAGTACTACTACTACTACCACCACTACATCTAGTACCACATCTAGTACCACATCTAGTACTACAACCACTACTACTACTACTACTACTACCACCACTACATCTAGTACCACATCTAGTACCACATCTAGTACTACAACCACTACTACTACCACTACTACTACCACCACCACCATCAAGATAGCATTACTAAAACATTGTTAATTGAAAACTTGATTATTTTTTATAATATTTCTTATCAGAAACAAATAATGGACGGAATAATTTCACACTGGCATAATATCTGGAAATAGATAACACATTCCCACCAATGTATCAATCTACATATAACAAGGTCAGCATATAATAAATAATATGGTTCTTTAGCTAAACACTGTCTCTTCTGTAATAATTACTGACAGACACATCAAACAAAGTACATAATTATATGTATATTTACGTACATAGCTGGTGTATGAATAGTGGGTTACATCCTAGACACAGGCAATAATGATAAATACCTCAACAGAAAATTATGCCCAAAGACCTAATGATATGAATAATTATTTAATATGACATGAACTCCTGCATCAAATTAGTAAAGTCATATTTCTGTATGATAACTGATAAGCAACACACCACTTTATATTTCTTCTCATTAGCATATTTAGTGCTCATAAATCAGTGCCGGATTCCTTATATTAAGATAGACCATCAATGGCTATATTCCACTTCTAGCACATTAATAATCAATACTGTTGTATAAGACACAAGTCCAGCAATCTTCATGAGAATAGTTTGATAAAGATACATTACCCTTGTTAAACAAGATGAGACAATGATAAAACCACATCAGTATTCAAACATCTTTACCTAGTAGTAGAGCTTAATTACTGTAATGTTTAGGATGGAGACACCAACTGCTTTATAAGACATATGTTGCATATGATACAAGATATTTCTTTAAAGCATTAGTTTCTATATTGAGAAATGAACAATAACAAATAATTACATTAGTATGAAGAAAAAGAAAAACATTTTAGCAAAAAAAAAAAACATGCAAAGGAACAGTGAAA
Source organism: Paralvinella palmiformis (assembly GCA_025642065.1). Lineage (NCBI taxonomy): Eukaryota > Metazoa > Annelida > Polychaeta > Terebellida > Alvinellidae > Paralvinella > Paralvinella palmiformis. The sequence continues at coordinate 1,561,833 of JAODUP010000003.1, forward strand.
TGTACGGATTAAAAAAGTTGTTAATGTGTGAACTTTGTATTACGGAATGATATTTATAAATCAACAAAACGCCCATTTCTTGATTACAGCTACTAGGATTCTGATAAAATGTGGTTCTTCTGAAGAGATGTCAGCAAACTAATGAGGAATTTTCTTGATAATATTATTTTTCTTTGATAACACATTTGAGAATAGAATTCTTTTCACAGGGAAAATGCAGTAGCCTAACACAAAAATATTCCAAACCATGTCTCTGCCTAAAGAATAATGCTACAACATAATCATTGTTTAACTAAAAGTTGTGACTGCATATTTGGTTCATTACTTGTTAAATCTATATAAAAATAAATTCCCATATCTTACTTAAATTCACACACAAACACACACAAACACACAAACAGATATTGTAGAAAATTAAGACTAATAGACCAAAAGAAATTAATTGTATCCACATTCCAAAATTACAGCACAATATATATATATATATTAATATATAAGTGTGTGCGTGTGCGTGTGTGTGCTAAAAACTCTGATGTGTTTTTCATAAACAAATTTAGAAAGATAAATATCCACACTATAGTTAATATGGTATAATGGTTTATTTGTATCAAAAACAAATTCCACTTCTTTTTCCTATAAAATCTTTATGAACAAGAAATAAAATGACATGACGTTAAAAAACAGCTTTTAACACCGGGAGATGTGCAATTATTTAGGTCAGCTTAACTGTTACACCAATGAGAAACATTTTGTTTTAAATTTAGACAATGTTTATATAACAAATAAAAATGGAAAGATTTGCTTTATCAATACTCCAAAGAGAAACTTCAAATCTGCGTATGTGATGAAAGAGTTATGCACATTTAAATGACCTCTTTAACTAAACCAATCAGGAAATGGTGATAATCTGTCTACAGGACAGTCAGTATCTAGCTATTTCACAAAGTAACAAAATAGATTAATATTTGGCTAATACAATTTCCGTTATGGATAATTACCGGTTATCTGTGTGGCTTTCCTAGAAGAAGCCTGGATCTATTGCCAGTGACCTGTAATTGCCCTAGAAGAGTAGAAAATCTGGATCCATGGCATGCCACATAAAACTGAACGCGTGCTAATGAGCCAGCTTTGTTTTATAAATAAGCTAATATTATCAACAGTGACAGCAACAGCCATAATGATCTTACTTCAGATGGACAGATCGTATGTAGTTGATATGTTCCTACTGAAGTAAAAAAGAATCCATCAAACTGTCAGCTATGGATCTATTGTCATAAGCCTGCTAAGGAGTAATTATAGTCGTCAAAGATTAATCGAATACACGAACGTTTAAAACAAATATAATTTAAACAAGGAAGAGACTGCAAGATATTTAATCGAACGTAACCATAAAATCAATTGAAGAATAAACAAGTATTCTACCGGCATACGACAAAGGCTTCCACTAGATTCTAGAAGTACGTCTCCAAACCATGACGCAGCCATATGCACACATCAATTGTGCTTAGTTTTAATATTATAGTTCGCCGATTAAAGAAATGCAGGTGTTTCAAAAAAATTTTCAGGCTGTAAAACTATCCAGAAAATGACAGACATCTAGACAATGAAAGTGGCTGGCTTAGCCGTCCATGTACGCGTCATCCTGACAAGCGACCCCCAGACACACACGTGTTGTCAATCAAGGTTCAAAACAATGTATGTTGATATCCTGGAAATGGCCACGCCTTCTTTCTTGTTTTTCGAAGCGCTCTCCGTCGTGATGTCACTTACCGTCGTCTGAAGAGCAAATACACACTTCAATTTTTATCTCAACAAAATGTATACTTACCGGTTGAAGCCACCGTTACTTTGTGCCGGTCACAAAGCGTTTCTCTCATTAACATAATTCATTGATCTATTGCAGTGACTCAGAACATTTAAAGCGCCCCGCGTCACCCTAATTAATTATGTGCATATATTAACCCCAGACGCTGTGACGTTGCCATAATAATGAGGTTAGCCCTCGGGATACCCCCGAAGGCAGCTAAAATAAACACGTTAGTAGGACAACTCGCGCTACATTAGTAATAACAGATATTTTACTTGACTTGACTTGACTTGACTACTGTAGTTATATTGGGTTAGGTGTGCATGCTGCGAATGAATGGTTTTCATTCTAGTTTGTTTTTTGGTTCGTCAGTAAAACGTTATGTGCTTTTATAATATTCAGGCACATCATTTGAAAAAAATACATAATAACAGATACTGGTGTAGTCGGTATTCGATACTGGTGTACAAAAACTACATTACGAATTCCCCAACATTATTGTAATGAATTTAACTGGTGTCGTGTTTTTATTTAACAGCGGTAGCACATGCTCGTTTCCATTTCCGTACAGGTAAGCACGTATGTAAACACAAACACGACACACATGATAAATATAATTCAGTCAGTATAGGAGACGTTAAAAAGAACTTGTACATCTCTTAAACTTTGATTGAAGACCAGGATCTGTCCAGCAAATGATCAAATCGATAACTGGTGTCATATAAACTTAGTGTTATCAATGGAAAACCTTGTAAGTAACTGCGTGGTCAAGTTAATTAATCACTGACAACAATCCTAATCATTTGTTGCCCACTAGCAGCTATGTTACCTTATTTTTGGTTAAAATAATAATTATACAAACGCTATTTAATAAAACACCATATCGATTTTATATAGGATTTTTGCAACTACAGGAATTATTTAATTTTTCTATTTCTTTTCGCCGCCTTCGGGTTTAGACATCAGTTGGTGCAACACAGACGTCTGAACGTAGACACTTAATTACAGAAGACGCCACCCTGCGAGCCATTAGAATTTATTTCATCGTATTTTGTGCCCAGGGAGCGTTTAGGATTAATGTTTTCAATTCATTTCAATTAAAAAATTGGATTAATGTGGTGGTAAAGGAGTTAGAAGTGATATACAGTTGCACGATCTTGAACAATATAACTACAGATTTAAGCCAGTAACATTATTATATAGATTGGGCACACGAAAAATAGCTCAAATAACAGATTTAAAAATTCACTCATAAATTTTATGTCGCAGATATAAGATAACGCATTTTGCATCATGGAAATTTGGTTAAGTTGAAACGGGCAATGGGGTGCAACCAACCAGAGATTGTATTCACGATTCGTGATTATCTGTGTCAGTGCATTCACACACACACACACACACACACACACAGAGAGAGAGAGAGAGAGAGAGAGGAGTAAATCTTACATACGTCAAGCTTGACGATAACAACATAAACTGCTCCAGTCCAACCGTATCCAGGTTATGCATATAGTCAAATTTGGAGCATACATGTAGGTGCAAAAATTGATACTTGACTTTTCATGTGTGGTTGATGAATATATCATTATTTTTAAACGTTCATACAACTTAATCACACACTAACAAATTTAGGTTATGAACGATACATCATTAACCAAAGCCGTTCTCACTTTAAAAAATACACAGGAAAATGTTAAATGGAATAATTTTTCTTAACTATTACATTTTTATAATTCAAATGAGTAATTCTTGTGGAATGAGTGGCATAATCTCTTTTGGACTTATTTTATTCTAGCAGCTATGCACGCAATTAAACAAGTTTCTGCCTTCTTTGATCATAACGTCTTGAACATCTAATAAATGTTTTATATTACTGACTTAAACCACCCACAATTTACACAATCAGTGACACAGCGTATTCGTGCAGAAAGAACAATTTTTTTCTGTTTCAGAGGAAACATACTCTTCTGTTAGTTTAGTCGTAAGACAGATACACAGATTTCTATGTGATATCAGAGTAAACAAAAACCCTGAAATTTTAGTGAATGAAACATCTGCTCTTATTAACAGAGCAAGTGAAAGAGAGACACACGCACATTCTTATATTTGTAGGAGAATGAGTTCCAGCACTAGACCCACTGATTTAGTTTATTATAAAACAGTGTGTGTGTGTGTGTGTGTGTGAAAATCCACAGTACTTGAATTCCTGTCCAAATTTATCCTGCTCGGTTCAATTTTTAAATATACAGTTTTATTTTATTTAGTCTGATTGCAGATTATTGATATAGAATTGTTGCATGTGAGCTAAAATATGATATGATACTTATGGCCAGCTTTAATTTAAAATATGAAAAATATTTTATAGTGTATCATAATAGGATATTGCCTACAATGGTCAGTATATGTGTACTTAGCATTACCCTTGGTCATTAATTTATTTGATAGATCTTAGGCATGTTGTAATCATAATATCAAATGATTCAGGATTTTTTTCTTTGATCTAAACAATTTATATTTTACAAATATCTAACAGGCTAGGTACTTGGAATATGACTGAAGGGCAACTCCCCAGGGAAACATATCCTACAAACACAGATGTGAGTTCTTTTCGAACCCATAACCTGGAGGTTCCTAACAATTGTCTCATTGGAGCACCCCTCCAGGTCTTGAATGAAACAGTGGGATTTTAAAATATGTCAGAAGTTGAGTGTTGAAACAATGGGGTTGTCGGGATATGAAAACACACAGTAGATATCACCTTGTTAACATGGTGACTGAATAATGATTTTAGAAAGTTCTGCAATGAAAATTAAAAACATAATTTTCAATAAATTATAATAAAACAGACCAAGTGAATTAATTGTAAAAGCTTGTCCAAACTCGGGTGTTTATACTTGATAACGTGAGGCTACCCATCAGAAGCCATATTACAAACATAGAAAATAATTAAGTGGCCAACTGAAATTAATTTAAATTTTTTTTGAACAATAATGATCTGTTATAAATGTTTATATCATGTTTTGAACTTTAATTTAAAAGCTGTCAACAGCACGAGAAATATTTACAGGGACATCCACAAATTGTCACCCTAATAAACGGTCATTGCATTATGTTTTTTTGTTGTTGTAAACAGTTCTATTTAATATGGAAATATTAGACTTAAATAGGAGTCTGGTCATATTATGTGATAATTTTTTATCCATATGTTATGCTATTTTATTCTAAGGGATATCTCTCGCTCCCTCTCTCTTTGTATAATTTGTGTGTGCTTTGTGTGCGTAATTCAAGAATTCTTTTTTGTGATCCAGTCTAACAGATTTCCAAGCACAAATGTGCATACTCCTGTAAGAATCATCAAATCAAAGTGGGTCATATACCTTTATAATAAAACAAAAGCCTACCATATCAGTGTTTATTCCACTAGCATAATGAGGTTATAAAAAGGTGCACCAGAACATTAAATACTAATTACATACACTAACCATACTGTTTGCTATAAATACATATTTATCATGATTTATGCCTTTAGTTAGGAATAATTTGTATATAGTGCAGGCATGCAATGATGACATAAACAAAATAAGCAGAAAGCACAAGAAGTAAACTAATGAAAGCAGAATCAGCACAGTAAGAGTTCACATCACAGTGATAGTTTGTATATGGAAAGGTTTTACAAGTTCGCATAATGTATGTCTAACTGTGAGAATAATCACTTGTATATATGCAACAAATGATGCAAGAATTGGTCAATAAACATCACAGATGGTTTGAATATTTGTAAACTGATACAAAAACATCTGCACAGAATAAGCAGCAACAAGATAAAGTTATTAAGGATAAATGAATATTATAAAAACATTATATAATAATAGAGTTACATAATGAATTCTTTCCCTATTTTCAATAGGCTCAATTTAAGACAACATTATTACACAAAGACAAGAATACTGATAATTAATTACTTGATGCATATATTCTATTTGTATGAAAAAACACCTCAGCCATAAATGCCTTCATTGTTCACATTTCTAGGTAATAATACCTAAACATATTAGCAACAACAGCCATATATGTTATGTATATTATTGCAAACATGTGTTTGGGGACAAAATATTTAGAAGCAAAGGAAGACAATTAATTGAAAAATCATGGATATATTAATACACAGTGAACATTCATCTTCTTAAAGCTGAGTAATCATGCTATTTTCATAACAAAAAAGATTTAAAAACCATGCCATTACAGTAAATAAATAATACCGATTGGTATATTACATTTCTCACAAAATACAAATCCCAGATCTGCCAAACACGAAACCTACAGCAGCTTACTGGAAACACAAAACCCTGAGCTGCAAACAGGAAGTTTATATGATATGGCATAGAAGCATAGAAGCCAAAGGCATAATACGAGAAATTGGTCAAGGCAGTACACATTTTACACAGGGACATAAATACAAATGCAACATGCAGCTCTATGGCCACAAACACATTTACTTAAGATGAACAAATCCCTTAATTCACCAATGTTTTAATTCATACATCATTCAGTGTGTGTGAGCTTCTGAATGATGGTTTACCACAGACACAATCAATACATTGCACCTCTTATAAATTAAATCCCTAATTTGATTTATGCTCAATTACTGTCTACACTTAAACAAAAACACTAGTTCAAGCCTGCATCACATTTTTATTAAAGCAACTTGCTGTTGGTTTCACTTTAATTTGTGCAGATGGTCACTACAATATTAATATTTCTTTCCATTTAATAGATAGATGAGTTACAATCACACAATCTCACCATAGTAAAAACTCATTCCAGTAACAAAAGATAAATGATTTGATATTTTTGTCATTTAGATGACACAGTTTTAGATAACACACACACACTCTCTCTCTCTCTCTCTGTGTGTGTGTGTGAATCATAATAACATTCAAAAATGTAAGAGCACATCATGCATGTATTGTTATTGCTGATATCACAAACTAATCTGACAACAGGTAGTACTGATAATTGCCATACTGCATAATACGAAGAGTCAAGAGACTATACATTAGAGCAGAAGACATACAGCTCAACACAAGAATACCAACTGACAATATAAATATACAATTATTTACACAAATCTACAACAATGAGGACAGTCAACAAAGTCCTGGTCACACTAAACTGAACACACATGGCAAACTATCCAGAGCACCACTATATAGCTATATAATTCTTGAATAATTAGAACAATTTAAATCTGCAACTAATATTCTATTGGTTATTATAATAAACTTATTTATAATTAATCTTCTTTAAAACAAAATAATGTTTCCACTGTTTGAAGTAATATTGGACAGGATATCATAGACACAAATGAACTACTATGCAATAGTGCTGATGTATAAGGCTTTAGAAGAAATGCTGAACTGACATATGCAGCCACCACAAATACTCTGCACGGTTTGTGCTTATCAGGATGAGGATGCAAAGATGGACAGTTCAATCCGCATAAAATATTGACATAAATGGCTGATTAATGTAATTACTAAAATATATGAAAATATAATAATATAATATTTGTCAACCAATGTTACACTGACTAGTAATTTAAACATCAATTATACGCTGTTTTTTTTTCAGTGACAGAAAACAACTCAAAGGTGTAGCATGTTGGGACAAATAATGGAACTACATCTTCTGAATTATATTGCATCTCAGTTATATTAAACACTAGGGATCATGGGACAATATAGCAAGAAGGCATTATTAGATTTAAACAGAGGAAAATCTAGAATAAAAGTAGGCGCTACTAAGTCCTGATAAACAATGAATATAGTATTGTGAAGTAAGTACAATAATTATGAACAATAACTGTCAAATTGACATACAGTACACACATTAAAAGTAAGTATCAAATCATACCACAGTCATGAAAAGAGATTCAGTAAGTAGTAAAGATCATGTTACAAAAAGTTGCATGCTATTAAGTGTGACCATTTGCAAAGAAGTAATACGCCAGATCAATCTATTGGTTTACTGTTACTTTTCAGCCTCCTCCAACAAGACCAAATACTAACACAGGTTCACTTGAGCAGAAAGCACAAATTAACTGTTAATATCCCTTCCAGCATTCCTCAAACAATTATGATTTATGATACATGAATTCAGTAGAATATATATATAAACAACTGATCAATGATATCACCTAACCTGTTATGTTTTGTAAACACAGTTTGTTTATATAAATGTTTATAATGACCACGTATTAATATAATACTGTTAGCCATACTACAAGAAGAAGGCTGTCACAGACTCTTAGTCTGTGTTTGTTCCATATAACAGTATTAACTAAGCTGAACACTTAGTGGTTATCCAAAGGTGTGTATATCTGGTCCACGTCACACAGTACTGAGAAAATCTGGGAACCTCCTGTTAACAGCAGCTTAAGTAAATTCATCTACCTGAAGCAAAACAAAGAAAAACTAATTATTCCAAACAAAATACAAGTTACAAAATACTGTATTCTTTTAGAGATGAAAGTTGCTTCTAGGATTCAACTGTTGTGATAGAGGTAAGACAATGGACAAATATTTTCAAGAAGTACTCAAATAAGAGTATGATTTCTTGCATTTCACATAAGTATGGGTATTAGTTCTTTGAAAGTTGGAAGTGTGTGAGTACAAGTACTTTTAAAATAATCATGATTACTTTTATGATTACATAAGGTTACATTTAAACATGGTCATTAGGGTCTACAACCTGTTTATTTCATAAATGTACTCAGTAATTGTTTAATCATTTGCAAAATTGGGCAAAAAGTAGCATCCATCTTGGATTGTTGATATTGATCTGCCAGAAATAGTTTTACAGATGAAGGTAGCAACTATATGAACCAATAAATGAACGTTTATAGGTGCAGGTGTGCAAATAAACATCTGTGAAAATGTATTTGTTTCTGTATCTGCTTTTGTAATGAAAACATCATCAAACTTATTTAGTGGGTGTAGTCACACAATAATCAAGAGTTGTGATTGGGCTGTTTGTTTAGCTGATTGAGCCAAGGTGGTGTGTAATTAATTTTGTGCTCAAAAAATATAAGTGTGGCCATTGGCTATGTATAAACTGTGAAAATTGTTTTGAAATATTTCGTCAGTTGTGGATTTCATGCCATTTCAGGTAAATATGCTCTGTCATGGATTCCACAATTTGGGGTCCAAGGTCTGACTGTTTTAAATCTGATTTCCTGTTATAACGGATCGTGGTATAATGGAACCCAGCTGTATGTTCATCTATGACTTGGCATCCATATCTATTTTTTATTTTAAAATTCTCTGTCAAATTTATATTATTTTGTTTAGGGTTCACTGATGCCTCATTAGCATATTTCCAATTTATTTATCAAGTGTAGAAATTCTGATATTCAAAAATAAAATACTACTACTGGTTGAAAATCATGGAGTGCCCTAACTCCATCCAATTTTAAGTTATGAATAAAATTGAAAAGGATAACCAGCATTATGCTGAAAAACACTGTTCATACACAAAATGCCCTTTGGCCTGCATCAGATTAATATTTTAGTTCAAAGCTGAAGAAAATCATGGGAATCCCAAAATAATGTAAGCCAGAAGCAACCTTGGTTAAACAAAGTATTCTGATGTGGAAAGTAACTATATGAAACTACAATATATGATCTATATCAAAATCACATTCATGAGTTAACTGAAAGAAGACTGCTATGTTATGTCACATTGTGATTAAAAGCGAGCAAAACCATTTGTGAAAAAGATCTTTAAAAGGTGCAGCATATAATTTAATAACAGTAAGGTCATATGCAGTAATTATTCAACTTTTGATTCAAACATTTATTCTGACAAAGAAATGCGTTAAAGCAGCTTACCTAGAATGTTGCAGAAAACATCTAAACTTGATTCATCTGAACAATGGGTGCTTTCTTTGTCATTTTACCATTAGCCTGTCCATTTATGGCTGCAGTCATTTCTTGTCTATTATTCATACCATGTGGTACACTGGATGACACATTAGAATTAATAGTTTTCTTATCAGCAACATTTCCTGATGACATAGATAACTGCTGTTGTTTCTTCACTTGTTCTTGCATCCGCAGAAGTTCTTCTTTCATTCTACGTATCTGAGAATGAAAAATTCAAACAGACAGTATATATTAAGCCATTTTCATTATTAAGTCACTTTCATTACTCAAGATGTTCAGCAGAAATGAAGAAGATATAATTAGCAAGATCTTATTAAATATATTCACAGATATATTCTCAATTATTGCACAACAACAAATAAAACTCAAATAATAAAACATGATATACTGAGTCTAACAAAATATCAATAATCAGACAACTGAATTTTGATATTGCCATACTGTGACATAAAGTAAATATTACATTAAGTTTACATTATGATTACCTTATAAATCAGTTTATCATGATACAATATTAAGAAAACAAACCAGATGCTAAATTAACACTTTTTTGTGTTTGTACTCTTCACATCTGTTGTAGAATGAGGAACAGATTTCTTTAAGATTACTTGGATATTGTTTTATTTGGGAAAATTTTACAATATTTAACCTAAAATCAATGTTTATAACAGAAACATGCAACATGAGCTACCAATGTATTATTTAAGAAGTTGTTAAAGGTAAACTATACATATTTTATAAGAAATAAATATATATTGAACATGTTTCTTGTGTAGGAACTCAGAAGGATGAAAAATAACTTCAGTTCATAACAGCCAAAGTTTCCAAAAACTGACCAAATTTAGGTAACGCCACAAATGAAAATTGGTTTCTTAATTACAAATACTGTTGTTAGTAATCAAACTGATTATAAGATTTATGGTTAATTTTTTTTTTTATGAATCCAAGGAGGGGAAATTTAATTCAGCACACCATAACATCCAACTTTGCACAAAGGGAAGGTTATAACATGTCAATTGAATATCTTGGTATGGTACCTGGAACTAGCTTTGTCATTGGTAAATATTCAAGAAATCCAGCTTTAATACTTTGAATTTATACTGTATTAATATGCTTTGTACACCTAAACAAGCAAGCTACATAAAAAGGGACTATCTAAATACTTCTGCATACAAAATATACCTAAAATGGGCACGCACTACTTATTTATATATTACAACTACAAGGAAATAAATTAAGAGTGAAACAAATTCTGCTGATTAACTCCACGTGACAATGTTGAATTAAAACCAACTAATTAGTGAAGAGAAAATGAAATGGCAGCACAATTACAAAATGGTAATATATACTCAGCTGATATTTATGCAAATTTGTTTTAAATTAATAGGTCTGTCCTAAATACTACCTCATTAATTTGAGGTAGTGAAAATATTATTAGCAACAATTGCTAATCAATCAAGAAATTGATTAGTAATGGCATATATAATTATAATCTATTTCATATAATATCACAATTCCTGTGAACACTTCACAAGTAAACTCACCACAAGTTCACAGAGTGCCCATTAATATCAAAAAGTCACATGACCATATATATTTTGGTGGGGAAACTTCAGGCAGTAAAAACCATCAGGCAACAGAAGGCTATAATATACTTAATTTCCTAAGCCAATTAGCTGATAATCTGTGCTATCACCACTTTAATATAGTCTTAATCATCTACTCAAGTGCATACATATAATATTATGATTCTATTTTATCACAGGAATTAGTCAAATATATCACACTGAGGTAAATAAAACTGATTACCTCCAATTCTCGTTCCTGAAGTAGTCGATCCTGTTCTGACAAAGCACTGTCCACTTCACGGCTACGAGATTTACTGCAAAAATAAAAAAGACAGTTAATTATAAAATAATATCCTTACCAGAATTAAAAATATGTAAAAAGGATCTGAAACGATCACGCTTTAGATAGTGAATTAATGGTGTATTTGTGTGTGTGAGAGCACATGTTTCATTTGCGAGTATATATGTCTGTATGTAATCTATGTAGGCTCCACACCTACAGTACAAAACCATTATGTTACCAGTATGCAGCAACCAGATTCACTAATGTAAAGTCTAATCAACTCTAATTATGTTGTAAAATACAATTATACAATAGATAAGAAACACCGAGGTTAACTATCACCATTTACTTTACGTTAGTAATTCTCTTACCACCTCAAATCACTGAATTAACTGGGAAGGCAGGCAAGAAATGAGGAAGCCTTATTGTTAGTATTTGTAACAAAGTAACCAGAAAGTAGACAGTATTAAGACAGAAATAAATAAAACCAACCCTGAAAGATCTAAAAATTAAATCATAAGATTTATAATGTTTAGAATTAACAGAAAAACAATAAAATATTCAAGCCATCTACCACATTTTATACGACATGTATAAAACATGATGAAGATAATCTTAAATAGCTTAATTATGTTATTGATGAACATACAGAATAAAGCAGTGTTGGTAATGTTAATAACAAACACACCCCAAACAGAAAGGGAAGAATACAACAAATAGAGAGATGTCAAATGAGAAAGTAGTAGCTGACAGGGATATTGTGCTTACCATGATATAGGTGTTTAAGAGATGATCATCACATGATGACAAATGAACAAAGAAATAAAATTACTTATCTTGATAAACTAATATAGTCATATATAGTGAGTAAACATGAGATTTATTCATCTCTCTCTCTCTCTCTCTTGTGTATGTATGTGTGTGTGTGTGTGTGTGTGTGTGAGAGAGAGAGACCACTCAAACATAAAGACACACTGCAACAGATAGGCAGAAAGCTGAATACGTAATTTTAGCAATCCCAAAACATGATTATCTCTCATTAAATAGTAACCTTAAATATTAACATCACATTTTATAACACCAACAATAAATGACCAAATCATAACAATCTTTTAGAGAACAAACAATGCCAAATTTAATATCTTCAGATGCCTTTTTACATTAATACAAGATAATAATTATGACAATATATTTGTACTAAATGGCAGACCTTGCTCTAAGTTTTGGAGGTCCACTGGCAAGACGCTGCGACCGGAAATTTTCATAATGCACTTCTTGAGTCACTTCTTGTAAATCTTGCATGTGAGTTCTGAAACAGATCAGGCTAATTATATTCTCATAATCAGAATGCAATGAATTATTTATTCAAAACATGACTGCTAAAAATGTGAATATAATCTATATCTGTGAGTTTGTAAACAATACATTCGCCATGTGTCAGCACGTTATGGTGGCTAACTGGTGTTCCCTGTGTTATTTAAGTTCTTAGTGTTCTCAATACAGTTTCTTTTAATGAACACACCCACACACACAAATGTGTGTGTGTTTGTTTGTCTGTCTGTCTGCGTGTTCCCAAATATTCTGACAAAAGAGTCTTACAGTGGTGAATATGACATTCATTGGAGCTATGAGTGGGACTATGATGTTTACTAATTAAAATTCGTTTTTTATTATTCTAAACCTTTAGTTATATGGGTTGAAGACCCAAGTAGCTTGTTTTAAATATAATGAAAGACAATTAGCAATATAAAACTCACAGTAAAAAGTCATTAACACTTACATGAACATAGTTCTAAGCTTGATGAAATCACAATGGTCTGGGTTTTCCACTTCAACAACACCCCAGGGGTATGTCCGAGCTCTGACCTTATGACCTCTGACATCCATTACTTGGTTAGAGCCCACTACAGCGAATGGTACAGCAGCCTTATGTACAGAATAGTAAGAGTTATTATATATCATATGCCATAAGCAGAGGTTCCATACCTAAGCAGTAGACATGCATTATCTTTGACGTTGGCATTAAACAATAAATCTAGATGATGGATTGATGTAATTTAGATATGTAATGCTTGTTTAACAATTCACTTAAAATAGGCTTAGTTTTAATAAAAGCTTGAAAAATGAAAAAAGACGAAGGGTATAATTTGCCATGAAGTATAGTTAAGCAATTATATCTACTAATCCACCCCCCACCCCCACACACACCTTCAATTCTTCACAGCTCTCTTTGTAGCTTTCATCCTCATCAGAGTCACAGTCTGGCAGAGAATAGATGTTAATACCATTCTCTTCTATCTCATCCATTATCTGATATAGATATCATTAGTTTATTCACCACATGATGAACACAACAAAAACCATTCACTTCAAAATAATAAATAATGCTTTTAAATGTCTTCCTTTAGACAGAGTTTGTGTCAATTTAAAGGACATCACTTTCCTTGGTTTACAAAAACATATACAATATTTCAAATTCTGTCATCATTACTAATCCATCACTGATCAACCTTTAGCAAAATTTACATGACATAAAATAACCAATACTATTGCAGACTCATGCTGTCTTTTTTTATGTCTCACTATTTGTTACAATTTATTCTTGAATCTACATTCTTGTATCAACTGATATAAATTCAAAGTCAGTGAAGAAAATTTACATTACATTAAAAAATTTGCAATTTTAACAAAATTAACAAATAACATTATGTATGTTGTTTGGCAAGGCAGTGACATCATTAATGCTACGAAAACTGACAGAAGTGACCTCATCATATAGATAACTAAGATTATTACATTTTATCATTATTGCAGCATAGGATATTTTCGTTTTGGTATCAAATTCAAGCTGTATACTTAGTTCTGGTACCCTGTGAGACATAAAGCCAAGAAGTTATTTTTTAGGTTAACAAGATGCAAGGGCCACCAAAAATTAGAGTGAATGGACCCATAATTATAGAACATCTAAGTTTAGCAAGACTAACATCTTATAAGGTTTCATTTTCTCACAAACACACACATACACACACAATGATATAAATACATATGTCCAATAAGAGTGTGATTTAAAAAATCTATTAAAACAATACAATGAGCCGACTCTGGAATTTAATTCATGTTTTAAAGGTCTTCTGACCATTAAACACACACACACACACACACACACACACCATTTCATTGCATCATTAACCACAGGTGACTGAGGCACATTAAATTTGAAACTTGTTGCTAACAGTTCTAATTTTAGCAAAAGAATGTGAGCCTTGAACCTGGGAAAACTGTCACATTGCCAATATATTAACTGAGTTACCATAGTTCTAAGCTAAATGTGCTGTTGAACATCTTCAAACAAAATGTTACCTTTTTCTTAAGTCTTGCCACTTCAGGTTTAGTAAGTGTGTCAGCTTTGGCTATGACTGGTACAATGTTTACTTTGTGGTGTAATGCTCTCATAAACACAATATCTAATGGCTTCAACCTGAAAAGTTTTAATAAATAAAATTAACTGTTTAAAGATGGAATCAAATCAGGAATGCTAAGACAGAACATTTGCAAGTACTAGTTAACAAAAACAAATCTGATATTAATCAGTTGTGTAATCAGCTATCAACATTATAAGTTTTCACTCGAGGAAAAAAATTTTAACACGAAAACTGTATACTAAAATAATTAATTACAATAGGAAACAAGTTCAGAATTTGTTTTACATTTCACAAATCTTAAAAGAAACTGTCATTGAAGATGATTTTCATTGACGATTGACAGGGTTAATTATGCTATAAAGCTTACCCATGACCTGCTGGATTGATGAAATAAAAACAAGCATGTATTCTGTTGTCTACAATGTTCTTCCTATTTAAACCACTCTCATCGTTCAGGTACTTCTCAAACTGATCATCTACATACTTAATGATTGACTTGAAGCTGTAAAAACAATCAGTAGCCATCATCAATTGCATCCATAACCATCGTCTACTGCACATACTGACTATATATATATATATATATATATATATATATAACAATAACATAATTAATTTTGTACACCATGTTAACACTATACCCCTTTTGCACATCCAATACTCCCCAAATGTAAATAATTAGTTAAAATAAGGGCAAGTTTATTCTGTGTGCAGCGGTGGTAGACACATGATCATACATACCCAGTTTTTATTTGTATTATCTCTAGTGTATTTCTTGGTAAGGTTTGTACGCAAACATATAATACTCCTATGTAATAACACATAAATTAGTTTCATGTTCACAATTTAAGGTATGCAATGATCTGTCATTCTTTGACAAAGGAAAAGTGAAACTAAGCTGCTTCAAAATGAGTTCATGAAAGAGAGACAGTGGTCTGACAAATATGACTATGTTGATGTAGCTCTTAAAAACTGCTCCTCACAAGCTTACCAAAAAGATGACCAGTTGACATCCTTACTATATTTATGTTTCTGTAAGGGAATTTCTGTTTCTGTGTAAACAAAAATAATTTTTCATTATGAACTCCTCTCTCAATATTTGACAGGAACTTGCATGATTGTCTGAATAATTCTTTATGTAACAGACTGATTTTATTAACCATGGCAATCCTTGTGGCAGAAAAATAAATATTCATTGGTTTGATAAAATTATGGTGAGTTTCATTTGTTAACTGAGACAAGAGCCTTTTTATTTATGATAATCTAAATACCAATCTATTTTGCTAAACTGCATCATTTAATAGTCAACAATTCAATTTCTCTAATTATCTAAGTGTCAGGTAATTCTGACAAATGTTTTCATTTCATATCATATGACACTATTTATAAGCTGGTGTTTATCCAAATAATATCAGTAGCTCATTACCATGTTCCAAATCCCGTTTTTGCATAAGTAGTGCATTTTTTCCTTGATATAATAAACTACCCTAGATTTAAAGTCAGTGTACTACATATACAGTAATTAATGCAAAAAAGGACATAATTCACATCTCCCTCCCACAGCCTCTTCTTTCACAAAAGAAACTCATGTGGGCCGATGTAATAATTAATATGACATATGCATGGACTTTTATATCAGCAGTCAGTTGGTAAGTGAGTGGTTTGTTTGCCTCAGCACTGATCACACCATGGACATATGACAGAAGTGATGATTGGTGTTTTACGGCCACTTTTGTGCACATGGTAGGGTAAATGGGCCGAGCGACCTCCAAAGGTAATGAAGTGAAGTCAAAGATGAAACAACCTTCAGATATGCCCATGCCAAGTTTCAAACACGGGTGGTGGTGATCCGTGATCCAACATGCTACTGCTAGACAATGGAGGGGCCCACATATGAGAGAGGGATGACTCTGTAGATAAACATCCCACAAACCTTTAATATCAGCAGCTATGAGAATATGAACTGTGACCGCTCTCTTTTTAAGTGAACCATAATCACTAACAAGGTGGTGTATAAAGTGCTATTTTGAGCATACCAGGCATAGACAAGCAGTATCCATAACTATATTTGTTTACACACACAGTTTACTTTTGCACTAATTGTTTAGAATTGTATTCCTTTAATCTGTTGCAGTATATTACAGTTAATGAGCAATTCCTTACTCTTTGAGAAATTATAAACACACTCACAGAGCCTAATATCCACACTCTATTGTGGTATAATTTTTTAGGGACAGAAGTAGGTTGATGTATTAAGTTTATTATCTGAACACCAGCAGCTTATTATCAGCTCTGTATTACCAGACAGGTTACATCTGGGAACTGGATTTCCTGGAGTGCACATTCTCAACAAAACCTGTCTATTACATATGCTTACCTGTATATTTTGTCGTATGAATGATTACATCATTTAGTGGGAATATGAAGCACTAATAATTAAATGAGACCAGTGTGCTTATGTTAAACAAAATAACACGCCCATAATAACTGAGTCTTATATTTCAATTCTACCATAAAGACTTGTGGTTAAGTCTATTTTTGGGGGGAACGGGAAGTTATCAGAAGCAACTCAACTTATACATGCATCAAATTTCCTACCAGCTGAAGGAAAGCTGTTCTGGGCTATTCTGGACACATGACACTATAGGATTCAACCCAACAAGAACCAGAGTTACAACAAAATTGAGAAATCACTGCCTATTAATCCATCATTATTCAATAAATAACAATTAAGTTTCAGCAAACTATTACAATAAATACTAACTAGTGCCTTTTAATTTCATCTTGATTTTAATTTTATAAAGAAAAAATTGTTAAAAGACATAACAGATGATCACTACTAACGATCCACAAACTTATTGCCCTGGAAACACGTGCTTCATGGAACTGCTGATCACAGAATTCATTATTTTCTAATATGTCATCAGCACTCATTATAGTTACAAGGCCAATGATTAGTTTTAGACACAGGATTTCCCAAACATGCCAGTCTTTATGTAATAATGTTTGATAGTCATGCTCCATTACCAACTGGTACCTCGGGATAATTAGCAATACAACAGAAATCACTGCTTACAATTGTTTACCGGTAGATGGGACTGTGACAAGTTTGTTTATTAATTATATCATCAAAGCAATTATGAATGTAAATCAAAGGTAGTGGCAAACAGTTCACATCTTTTTGCGGACCTTAGGAGCAAAATCCGTATCTATATCTACGCATGCCATCATACCGGAGGGTGTACGACAATTCTGCAGCCATTGGATGTATGCCCGAACAAGCCATTTAAGGGTGAAAAGTATGGAATGATTAGATGACAGCAGCTGGTAACCTAAAGAGACCATTGATTCCCCTAGTGATTGGGTGGGTAAAGACTGCATGGGAGGGTATTCTGGAACAAATGGTGCACAAGTCCTTCTTAAAGTGTGTTATTTCTAACAAGATGGAACAGAAGATGATGCCCTTTATGAAGATTTTCTTGGCCTACAGCTGTGCCAGCTTTTTCATGGATGACCAGAATGATTCTGATTTTGAGGGAATTTAATCATATTTATGGACAAAAAACACTTTAAAAATTGGCAAGTCAATACTTCAGAAGTCAACCTCAACATATACGGTAGGCATATGCCTGAGGAAAGAATTACCCGACTTATCTTCCAGCTAGACTAATACACAAGTCTGTACAGTATACATTTTGGGTTCAATAAGCTTCACATACCAATCAGTGCTGTTCATGGCATCACCATATCCTGGAGTATCCACAACTGTTAGTCGTAACCTTACTCCTCTCTCTTCTATTTCAACAGTAGCAGCTTCTATTGATACTGTCTTGTGTATTCTCTCTATAGTGATAGTACACATTATAATGAAAAACATTATGATATAAATAATTGGTTAATATACTAATAAGACACTTAAAAATATAATTTAAATGTTCAGACATATTTTAAATGTGATTGTCTTCCACAGTCCTATCCTTACTAATGAAAACAGTATGACCATACTTTATAATAAGGCCACGAAGAAACAATTTGGCAACCAGTTCCCCACCTTGGACAGCAGAAACATGTGGTCATAAAATGAATGTTATCAGTGATGACCACTGGCCTATTGCATTATGGGATTGAACAACTGCATAATATGCCCTACCAAAATAACATGGCAGAATTTTATCTGATAATTAAGGTATTTAGAATTTCCCTTGGTCAGATAAAACTTATTGGTCACAGCTTCAGTCTTCTCCCATGTAGAAATCATGATTTAGATAATTAGCAAAACTGCTACCCTAAGATAAAAAGATGAACCCTATATTTGATTATTTTCTCAAAATAACAAAGTAAATGCTGATCAAGTCGAATCAAATCAAAGGTGTATACCAAAACCACACCTCAGTGTCACAGCAAATTAATAGCATCATTACTGTGATGTTATTAACTTCCAGCAGTCATCATACTCCAAGTGAAAATTACATACTGAAGAGACTGTTTCTGTGTTCCATTTATTCTGATTATTAATAACATATTATATTTTTACAACATTTATATTTATTATAACTTAACTCATTTATTTTTACTACAGATACAGTAAACTGGACTACCCTGTTATGGGAGGGGGGGGGGTGTTCATCTGACTAATTAACTCTTTTTTTATTTATCATCCTGCAGCAGTTTTGCTTTTGCTCTTTCTATTAAAAGCAGTATAACATTCATGGAATAATTAATTATAAAAACTAACTGACATGTTTATAAGAACAAATAATAAACAATGCCACGAATAACAATATTTGAAGAAAATGTGAATTAAAACATAACTCAAGAATACAAAATAATATTATAATCATTACAAACAAAATAATTAAAAACATCTAACCATTATGGATAGTAACCAATGAACTAAGTAATTAATTATCTTGAAACTGATGTATGATGATGAAATAAGTCATGTGATAGATTAGGATGTCAAATCAGCCAGCCAACAATAAATCATGCTGTCAGATGGTTACTGCTAGATAATATAGTGAAGTATTATAACTCGAATTCTCCGATTACAAATCCCTGAATACGGGTCATACATCTTGTTGTCTTTGTTTGTGATAACACAAGGCTCGAGCTTCAGGTGCATCACTGCGTAAAACAGACAGCAAGGCCAGCAACATATTGGGAATGTTACTTATTCATGCATTATGCCAATTGGAAAAACAAGTAGTAAATCATACAGAAACAGTCCTACTATTGTACACTTGAAAACAATCTAATCACAATAATGATGTTCTGAACAAATTATGTGACTAGTGTTCAAATTGTTGGATAATGAATTACCTAACAAGTGAACTGGGTTTCATAATGAAATACTCATCTATAATAATTCACAAAACATTATAATTTTGATTAAATTAAAATATAAATTAAACTTCTTTCATTTGCTGAGATCCTTATTTAAATGTGTCATACAAATACAACTTCAGACAGACGGCAGAAGTAAATATATGATCTCAGCTTTATTATTCTGGTCATGTCTTATCTAGTAATGACACTAGGGCTAGAGGCATTACAGATAAATTATATCAGGCATAACATTGGGGCTTCAAATGAAAACATCACTTAATTAGTTTTCTATGTGTGACTGATAATTGTACATAGGGGATGACTGTATGTCACAAGATGTAACCTGGTTACTTTGTTATGAAGTCAAAATATTTAAACAAAGTGTGAATCTCTTAACCAAATAATATTATAATCAGATTATCAATAAATGGGAAAAGTATTCATATCACTTACATTTGAAATATCATTATACTAAATTTAAATTCATTATCTCAGTCCTGGTTTAAACAACATATACATGGATGGTTTAAGAATGGCACACACCAACATCCTCAATACCCCCCTTTACTTACCAGCAGCACCTGGTATATTTCTCTCTGGATAAAGGTCAGTCATAAACAAACTGTTGACTAGTGTTGACTTGCCTAAACCGGACTCACCTGAAGTAAATAATAATCATGAGAAAAAAGAAGAAAAAACCCAGTAAAGTAGTTAATAAGTACTTCATTTTTAATACAAATATTTTATAATAACAGTCAAAACAAGACAGAAACCACAAGTACACACAGACATTATTAAACTGCAGTGCAGGTTATGAGTCCAAACATTATGACAAGTTAGTAGACTGGAAGTGTGAATATTTCCTGAGGGACCTGGAAGTTTGCATTACAGTTCTCTAACCACTGTCCCATTGGAATTCCACAAATGATAATACATAGTTCCCAAAGCCAAGGAAATATTATTTCGCAGGAACATTTCCAGGACAAGATTACCATTTTCCAGGACAAAGTATACAAGATTTAAAGGTAATAAATCAACACATCTGTGAAAAAGCATATCATATTTATTCAATCTATGATCGATTATTGATATTGTTATGGTGCAGGCTCCTCCTCATTGTTTTCATACTTTACGTGAAAATATCACAGGGTGTGATCCTGTTTTGTTTAATTTGAACCGACTCTGCTAAGTATACACATGTTTGTCCCATTATCACAGGATGGATGCTAAAGCCTTTCTTTATACCATTTTTCTTCATAGTGTCAGCTGTACTATATTATGTTTTTGCACCAAATGGAAAACAATACAAGTCTGAGCACTGAACTACCAGTAGAGTTACCCACAAAGCGGAAATGAAGTGAATATCTGTGGTAAATAGGATTAGATCTTATATTGTCAAGACTCAGAACCTAAACTATATTAAAAGCTTAATATTCAGGCTTAAGCAATAATCTGCACTGTAAATACAATATTATGAAAAATCAATAATTAAATTGCTTCAAATAAAAATGTATACGTACTACATGGAATATACGAATAATATGGTTAGTATATGTTTATTTACATTACTACCTAATACACAAATATAGCCTGTGTATGTTTAAAGCAGAAAACAAGTTTTATTAATATGTCATCTACCCCCTTCTTACCCATTAAAAATCATAATTGAGTACACATTATTGGCCTATATAAATAGCAGCTAGAAACAATCAATTCCTCAGGGAGTTCATGTAAGTGATAGACTGTACAGATAGACTGTACTGGGCCAGATATGTAACATTTATAGCTCCGCAATAATGTCAACCGAGTATGAATGTCTATAAAAGTAATGCTAACAAAAGAAATTAAGTTCTTAGAGCAGTGAATACTGATTGGGACTATTTCCAATTATTTGACAATGTCAATTACAAATACTCGGACATAAATTCTGAAAATATATATTTAGTGTTGTGTGTGTGTGTGTATGTGGCGCGCATTACATTCACCATTAAACCATTTTAATACAATATACAAAAATATTGTGGGTTGATTGAAGTGAGACAGTTGGTGGTGGGACATGGTGCTAATAATGCATCTGGGAAGCCATCACCTCCACAGCTGCGATGCTATCCTCTGTCATATCTCCACAGCTGAGTATTTATGACAACCGGATTATTTCTTCCGCGTTCCACCATCTGAATATGGTCTATCAACCTTGCCCACATTATCTCCATTTCAAACAGCAAGAAGCTTTGATTAGCTTGGATACTATCCATGCTTATGTCTGACCATCTCTCCTCCAGTGAAAACCCACGTCTGGCCAAGGTTATGGGGAATACAATGCTTTCCAACAACTGTTCTCAGCGAAGTATATTTACGTAAATTGATCCAGCAACAGGTCGGCCATGATTGTAAACATGCCAGTCTGGAATTAACACAGCAGAGTCAAGCTGACCATCTAGTTGTACCAGGAGGACACTTGAACCCAATAATAGATAGACTCTGTTGTGTGTGTATGTGTGTGCATTCCTTTATCACAGTGTAGTATCAGTCAATTTTTGTCCAGAAGGAAATGCTTTACATCAACGATTGTTTACATAGAGTATCAGCAATAACAAAACTTGCCCCCACCATTAAACATCTGATAGAGGTTCCCTGCTAGAACCCATCTATCATGATAACTAACACGCCATATTACAGATTAAAGCATCAAGTGGGGTACGGGGTTACGTGAGGCGATGTTTTTGGGGACCTATTTAGTACAGCTACTGATGGAAAATTAGGCTGCCAGATCATTATCTAAGTGTTTATACAACAATGAACCATAAACACCAATGGAAAACAAAAAGATCAGAGATGGTAAAACACAGCGAACCCTCCAGTCCTCTGTCTGGTGTGTGCGTCCGTGCATGTATTAACTCCGTATCAGACACTACTTGTCACTTCCTGTCTAGTTATCATGTACTGATTTCACTTGAAAATCAAAGCCGATAATCTTCCATAAACAGTTCTGTGGTTGATAAACAACAGGTGCAATCTTAACCCCACTAAACAGTCCGATGTGATTTATATACATCACAGTTTTCCGTATAACTCAACCTAATTGACACCTTTTGAACGGATGAAATCTTCAGAAATATGAACAACCAGAAAAATGGAGCTAATTAATGCCAGCATTTAACCGGCTACTGTGTTGTCGTTGATTGTTGTTGAGTTACTTAACCTCGGTCCTACTCGCACCTGGCACGTACGGCCAAAAGGCTGCAAATCTCACAAATACAGATGTGACCTGGATTCAAACCCACAACCTGAAAGTTTGCATTGCAATGCTTTAAACACTGCGCCATCAAAACGTCCAAACACAACAATATAATTTGTAGTTTGATCACATTATTTAGGGTTTTATTTTATAGCTCCTTTTAACATTTTCTGCCAGATAGACTGCTTGATATGCTGGTAATTTTTCACTTAGTCTAGCAGCTCTTTTTTTGTAGAACAGATTGCTAGAAGATACTGAAAATAACTTGGGTTTATAATAAACATATTTTCTTCAGTTTCTGCTTACCACCCATACCTCATCAAGTCAGTGATATTACTTTAGGTTTTTAAAATCATTCTCCAACATTCCTAACTAAGATTGAGGTATCGCAAATATGAGATTTTGCTGTACATTAATGTGTTTTAGAACAGCTCATCCTAATATTAAAACGACACTTTATTCAGTCTATATTACGTTAAAACTTACGAACTAACTGTGTTCTATGAGCTCAGACTCGGGGCCTAAAGAGCAGAACAATAATGTAGCCAAGGTAATGCAAACAAAGGATGCCACATGCAAATAGTATGAGGTGGTGTGAATCTTCAAGAATAAAATATATGGTTTTGGGTTTTAGAGCCATTTTATGACAATGTGACACTAGCTGAGTGCAGATAAAACAGGTCAAATTTTCTTCAATGCACTGGCTCCATACTGCCAGCTTTGAAGGTTTTGCACATGTTATCAAAGGGATTAAGATTTTGGTGGAAAATAGAACTTTCAGTGTAGCAGATGGCTTATTTCAGATATAATGATAAGAAAATAGCTCACACGCAGGCCACCCTAAAATAAAATAATGGTTCATCTGAGGCATTAAGAAAATTTTCATCTAATATGAAATAACAGCTTTTTAAATCTAAAATCCTTCAACAAAGTTCAGTGTACACGAATCCTAGATTACATTGTACAATAAATCAAAAATATACCTGTGAAACTTATTGTTTGTTCGGTTCAGTTTCTCTTGGTTTATATTGATAGATGAATATTGTGTTACTGGTGACAGCCAAAATACACACCATATTCATCCAATCGCAGTGACCATATCAAAAATAATTGGCAACAATAGTTGTTAGCATTCAGAGTCAAAAACAAATCACTGGGTGGAGTCATCCAGCAAAAGGCATGAGCTGTGAACAGAAATATGTCTGCATAGAAATTCCCTGCTACACCACTTCCAATTTTTACACCAGAATAACACTAACCATTAAAAGTCCTTTTGGCTCTGGAAAACTTGAAATCCAGTATAACATGGAAAATCTCTTACCTGACTTGAGCTAAGAGTGACAGGTTCAATCAAATAAAATCTACTACAAAGTTTATCATAAGCCCTACTGAAAATGTTCTAGGCCTTGAAGTAGTAGCGTGTTAAATATCGTATGGGGCCATAAAGCACTCTAGCCTGTGGGAAAGCCATGAGCATATTTTGACTCCATCTTTCCACACTGCTCCCTTATATGCAGCATCCGGAAGTACAGGAGCTGATTTAGTTGCTAACATCACACAATGAAAACCTCACATACAAAAACTAAATCTCTACACACACACACAGAGAGAGAGAGAGAGAGAGAGAGAGAGAGAGACACACACACATACATACACACATACATACATACATACACTACTCAACTCTAGATGTGTGTCTGCTAGAGATGAAAATGATGATAGGGGGCACAGCAATATATCACACTCTGATGTGTGCTACATAGTCCTGCAGGGATCAAACAAGTGTACGATTACAGCCTTCAAATAGGGAAACATTGTATAAAAGCTCACCATAAAATGACCATATATGGTCCACATTAATAAACACATACTGTGAGTTAAGGGTTAGAAATTGATCACAGTATCCTTCTGTTTGTTATAAGAGAAAAATGAAGAAATACTGAATGATCCTTAGGTCAGACTTTGGAATTGATAAATTTAATTTGGAATTGACCACATGGAATTGATTGGAATTGGAATTGACAAAATGGAATTGACCCCATGTCTGTATTATATGCTATGAAAAAACCCTTTTATTTACTTATTCTTTGATCAATATATGTTCTATAAGATAATAATAATAATATTTTCCATACAAATTGGCTAAGTCCATCCCAAAAAGAAGTCAATTATTGTGTGATAGGCATAAGCTTCCGAAAACAGATCTATAACATTAATTCTGGGATAAACAATAAATTTCAACTTTAATAGCAACTGTGGTGAAAGGTTCTCTAATCAGGGTTGGCATGGTAATAACTGGGTTTTTTTCTGTTACAGAGCAACATATTGAAAATAATTGTACCATAAATACTCGAGAGTTCTCAAAAGCACCTTGACTTATATGTGCGTCATATTTCCTATCAGCTGAAGGAAAGATATATTGAGCCATCCTTAACACACAACACTATAGGATTCAACTCAATAAGAGCTAGAGTTGGAACAAAATCGCCACATCACCGTCTATTAATCCATTATTACAAACTATTACAATAAATATACTAGTATCTTTTAATTTCATCTTGATTTTATAAACGAAAAATTATTAATAGATATAACAGACAACAACTAACGATTCACATGTGCATCATGGAATCCACTTATTCATCGATTAATTGCACAAAGACCCTTTAAAAACAGCCTTAATTTTGGAATTCCTAACTTCTTATCCAACATTAGTACATGATTTGTTAAGAAATGTTTCAACCAATCCATTACAATGGAGCACCTTGTGGCATATACTCTACATCCCAGTTACACTTACAAGGGTGCTGAACTCTCACCAGATCAGTTGATTGTTGTCACAGACTCTGTGAACCTTGGGAGTTTCTTCTCCATTTCTTCCCAGAAGAAAGGTTTTCTTCCCAGTAAAACCCATTTCTTCCCATCAGATGGGAAGAAATACCTTTCTTCCGGAAGAAACTCAAACCTGTCTCTAATAACATTATTATGGATAACCATATTATAGCTTTTTCAAAAGGACACTCTACTTGTTCAAACTGGCAGCATTCCAAATTATAAACAAGTATTGTTATTAACAGTTACTTGTAACAGATACTGTTAGTGTTAGTCTCACATCACTGAACATGCACAAAATAATACCAGCTGAAAAGGGTAGCTAATTAGGTTGCATATTACTGTACGAGTGAATCCAACATTTAGTAATGGAGAATTTCTGTACAATCAAAAGTGCATTCAAATTCTGTATTTAAATAAAATATATTTCCTGGGCTAGAATTTCATGAGAATTTATGAGAATCAAAGTTTTGCAAGAATCAACTCTTATTCACATTATATTCCCAATAAAAAAACCCATGTAATTATAAGGGTGTCAAAACAATAAAACAAACTAAATGTATCATTCTCAATTGACCACATAATTATCTGAATATGTCTAAGTTCTCATATAAATTTTAGCAAAGTAAATGATAATAATGATTCATTATTAATAAATAATAATAATGCATATTTAATAAAGCGCCCTTTCTAGCCAGAGCCATTCAATGGAGCTGTACAAATAATATGTAATATAATAATACTGTACAGCACCTCAGAACAGGGTTACCTGGTTCTGGCACTATATACATATGCATTATTATTATATATATATAATACCTCAAATAATACGTCTGTAAAAACCCTATAAGAGATTAAAAAGATAATTATTATTTAATTGTGAAAGTGTCCTTGAACAGACATGTTTTAGGACAGATTACAAATTTTCAAGAGGGGATACATTTCTAATATCTGCCGGCAACTTATTCCACAAAGTTCACACAGGTATTCAGGAGCCATATCATTAATAGATTTATAAGTTATTAATACAATCTTGAAATGGATACCTGTCTAGCAGGTAGCCAATGTAGTTTTCGAAGAATTCGGGTGATATGATCATATTTTTGAATATTTGTGAGCTATATTATTCTGAATGTGCTGAATGTGATATTAGTCTAAACAAGATGTAACAAAGGCATGGACTACAGTTAAAAGTGTCAAGAAAGCATTTAAACAGTGGATGTTCTTAAGATGGTAGTAGGCAGCTCGGCATACTGATGTGACATGTTCATACATGTTAATACATTGGTCAAAATTATTCCCTATATTTTTTACTGACCCATTACGGGTAATGGAAATGCACCCATCTGTAATGCTGGTGTCTTCAGGGATTTAACACAATGTGGTGATGCCAAATATATAATATTTGTTTTATTATCATTTAGTCTTAGAAGATTTTGAGTCATCCATGCATTACACACAATGTCATGACTAGTAACGTAACAATGACAATGTCTTCAAGTGCAATCGTCAAACTTTTGTGGATTTCTAATACTAATAAAAGTAATATATGGTAACAGGATGAAGAGTGGAACAATATAACCCTCCCCCCCCGGATATTTGCCACTTTTAATATGAAAGAACAGTAATACATATTTCATTACAGAACTGAACAAATTATAGAACAAACAATATTTTCACTTAAGCCTGAGATGCAGTAGCTTATGCCATTCAGGGTAGTTTGTAGTGGTGACCAACGGCTCCTGTAGCTGTTTAGCACTGGCACCCGATGTTAGATAGAGAATTTTGTTACCCTAGATTAATGATAATTGTGGTCATAGATGAATGGCTATATTCAATGTCTTTGATTTTAAGAAATCCACGGGTCATAGCTTCATCCTTACTTAAAATTATTAAGTTGGTTAATTTTGTTTTATTTAATCAATAATAAAGAAAATGTTTTAAATAATTTACTCATGCATACATGTTGTTAAAACTATTTGAAAAATATTGATCGGGGAGCAAATGACTGGATTCTGAATAAGCAAAGGAACATTAATGAATATTGTGTTGCTGATGACTTGCAGTATTCATTTTGTTTCTGTGGTGAAAATTTGCATGAATCAGCTCATGGATTCACATCGAAATTCAAGCCATGATTTGCATATGCAGGCTAAAAACTTACAAAAGAAAAGATAAAAGTAGTTCGCATGAATGTGATATCAGCCTGTCAGCCTCCATTATATGTAATTTGGTACTTTACAACAATGAAAATCAAGATTACCCTTTGTACTGTTTCAACCTCAACTAACTGAGGCCATGTTATTATGCATCAGTGATCACAGAAAATATGCACTTAGTGACTTGCATATATTACTCGTACTTGGGGCATATAAATATAAATAATACGCTTTACAGTTGAGACACACACACACACACACACACACAGTACTACATACAATTCCCATGTTGCACCATTTAATCTATTACACTTGTACGGCTTCAATTAGATAGTAATCAAAGGTATTGTTCTGTGCAAGCTGTGGGAGATAAATAAATTGATAAACAAACAACATACCCACAACCATTAATGTGAATTCAAAGCCTTTCTTCACTGACTTGCGGTGGACTTGATTTGGAAGATTGGCAAAACCAACATATCCCGGCATCTCTGGATTAACAAACTGTAATGAGAAAAAGAGACAAACGTAATTAAAAACAACAAATTCACGCCAAGGATGTGATTGTCCGTACATGAATATGTTAGAGCATGAGGTCATAGATGTGGTTGGAGAATACACACCGATTGCTTTGTCGATGACTCAGATGACGTTTGCGCCAAAATGCCATTCGTGAAGTTAGCAGGCTCCCTTTTATGATTAAGATTTTCATTGGAGAAAAAATTTGAGATTTTATATTTTTGCATCTTGTTAATGTTTTCAGCTGAATTAAAGACTGGTTTATCCTCGAGAGATAGGCCAGTGGTGCTATCTTTAATAGGAGAACTGCTTCTTTCACTCTCCTGCTCAGACTTCCTCTCCAGCTCGTAACGACTGACCACTTTATCAAGAACCTGTGGAAAATCCAGGTCAGCTGCGGCTTCTTCTGGATCAGTGGAGCCCAGAGATTCAGTACTTGAACTTAAAGACTGACTCTGTACACTGGCAGCCATCTGAATCTCATCTGGGATGGAGGCAGGCCCATCAGAACTTGACGGTACTGATAGAGTGTTGTGCTGACCATGAGGCTTGCTCTTACGATCACTGTGAATCTGGTGTGGTGACAGGTTAAAATCAGAGACACTAATGGTAAGGTCTGTGTTCGATGCCAAATGATCGTTATTATGATGGTCAGATTCCTGGCAAATGGGACGAAACAGTTGTTGCTCAGTAAGTCCCAGTTCATTAGTATCAAGCCTCCCACTGTTATACGATGGCTGGTATACTCCACTGGGTGGCCGGTCCGTTAACACAACTATATGGTTCTCTACTTTGGGAGAAAGATGACGTCCAGACTTAGTCAAAACATCTTTTCCTGGGTACGTATCATAAGCTGGCGATGACTCCCTATTGGATAACCTTTTCTTTAACCGGATTTCACCGGATTTCTCTATCCTGTCATTGTGGGGAGATTCAGTAACTCTTCCCGCATCAGCAGACTTATAAACATCACCAGTACAAAATATTTCTTGGCTCGGTGACCTCTCAATGTGATCTGACATTAAATTATGTTTACTGGCAAATTGTGTGCTCCGCGAATCCGTATCTGATGTGCCTTGTTGATTAAAATGAAGGCCGCCAGAATTAAAGGTATCTTTGGATGTCAGATTTCTATTTCTCTGATTGCATGGAACATAGTCTTCAAATTTTTCACGACTTGCAGACAGCTTTTGTAATGCTGTCAGCCTTGCTTCTGCTCTTTCTCTGCTTGTTGAACGTTGGCGAGATGATGCAGCACTATCCACACTTCGCTCCATGCTTGACCTCCTCTGGAAAACAGTGCCTGCATTAACATCCCTCTCTAAACTAGACCTCCTGCGAGAAAAAGCCGAGTTCTCTACTTCCCTCTTCTTCTCTAAAGCCGACTTCCTCTGTGACACTAGAGATGCATCACCATCTGTGGCTCCTTCCCAATGAGTTATCCTCTGGGTCACAACCGATCTCTCACCATCCCGCTCCTGCTCCAGACCAGATCTGCTAACATCCCTCCCTCTCTCTAAGCTATCTGCCCTCCGTCGTGCAGCAAATCTCTCTCGTACTGGACTAGTAGAGAGCGATGACGACGTTGACGATACCTTGCCAGTGTACACGGACTTGTTCCAACCAGAAGAACTACATTCGCCTGTACTTCCACGCCGTCCCTCCGAATAATAATTACGTTTGGGGCTAACTGGAGAGGTAGATCCTCGACTAAGGGGAGGTTTCAGGCTTGATGCTGGCGTGTTAGAAACAGTCTGCGGTAGTCTAGTCTCTCTTTCATTAGTTACCAAAGACGAATTAGATTCCTGACTAGATGTCTTACAACCGATGACAGACGGGCCACAGTCAGAGTTAGCCCTAGCTAGATAAACCTGTTTCGGCGGCCGAGGTGACTTCTCTCTGGTCTCCTTTCTCAGTTCATTAGCTTCGTGTTCTAACTCGGCGGCCAGCTGATCAAACACTCTCTGCAGTTCACCAGCTGCCCCCTCCAAATGTTCAATGGTATTGGAAGGCTCCGTAAGCGCTGAATTATCCTTCATCTGAGCCGTCTCCACTGCCGGGTCTGGCCCAGTATTAAGGGAATCGAAGGAATGTAAAGCCTGCATGGGCCTTCGTACATACACTGGCTTGAAGGCACTGATCTTGTCGACAGACTTCGAGCCTTCTTTGGAACATTTGTCGGCGAAGTCAAACGCCTTCCTAAAATCAATGTGCTCAACGGATGCGGTATGATGGGGTCTGCTCTTCATGTCCTCAGACGACTGCTCGGAACTAGAACACAGTCCTGCGTAACTGTTACTCCTGAAGGCCATCGTGAACAACTTATCAAACAAATAAACCAGTCAACTGTTTAAGTAAATGGTTCAAATATCGCAGAAAGACAGCACCTAATGACTGAACTATCAGAAACTATCAGGTGTCCTTCACATATCTGATCCAGATAAAACGTAGAACGCACAATAATGACAATGAACATTCGTTTGGTCAAACGTTTTAAGATCTACACTTCAAGCAATCCAACCGTTTCCGATAGCAAATAATCCGAAAGCTGAAAACAGCGTGGCACCAACTTGCCACTTGCACCAAATGGCAATCACATTCCTGTGACACTATACACATCACCAACAACCAGGTCAACCCGTCATTTGATGTTAATTTTAAAAGCTCGCTCTGTCTCTATTTCTCTAGTAGCCGGTATCTCGCTCCACCATCAGCTGTACAACCGCTACAAAAACATAATTCATCAAGCTGCCTCGGCTTTTCCAGTTCTACAACGGCATGCCTCCAGACAGATACTATCAGAAACCTTCTAACAGCGTAACATTAACAATCTCAATTCGTTTCTTTATCATCATCCTGCATATTAGGGACATCAACATTTCAGAGCGACTACACCACTGTGAAATGTTAATGGTATTATTACATAAATGTAAAATACAATCTTCCGCACAGAAACACACACGTATACATATACCAGCCAACCACACCGCACCGACCGCAAACAAAAAACATGGCTCTGTGTTTTATTACAGTCAAGATGTCTGCTAAAGATCTGCCATAAGAAAAGCCAGAGATAATTGCTTGCAGGTTAAGTTCACTTTGTCACCAAATAAACTGTGGAAACGATAGCAGTCATTATCAGGTGTATTCTTAACAATCATACCTAAAGTGTCACTTTGTTGAAAACTAATGTCTCGTTCTATAAAAGAACCAGCGGGAAATATTAAAAATATAAACTGATATATACATAACGGGCTAACTATCAGATACAGATATAGCATGTCTTCACCTTCACAGTTACCATATAGCTGCTTGTCATCACGTTTTATCCTGATTAATTTAATGAAAAGGGGATTGCCCATTAGCACAGTTTATAATGTAAAAGATGAGAACACCATAATAAGATAATGATTTTAGAACTAAACGTCAGGTCACTACACCATTGAGAGGAAGTATCTTAAAATACAGATATAATTTGAAATAAAACCCACAGCTCTGGCCAAATTGTAATGCCTGCTAAAAGATCTTATTAGGAAATTAAATGTCAGCTAGTGACACTTTTCAATTCAGCATTAACCTATATCAAAACCTGTCCTCCGTTCAGTGTGGTCTGATCGATAAGAAAGTGGTTTTAAGTAAACTGTGTTATCTATAGAAAGCATAATATTTAAGATAACCTGCAACAATAACAGCTGGAAAATGTAACCTAAATGTTTTTAAACATTGGCAACTGCTAACAACTATGACGTACACTGGTGGCTTTTGGCACATTAATAAATTTCCTGTTCATATTCTACACCAGCTGAATACTGATTAGACAAACTGGCCACTAGAGGTAATACAACTAACAAAAATGACTAGTTAGTAATCTAAAGTGTCTCCGTAATAAAGATTGATGATTGATGTTTTACAGCCACTTCTGAGCACATTCTAGAGTAAATGGACCGAGCAACCTCCGACGGTAATGAAGCGAAGTCAATGATGAAACACAATTCAGATGTGCCCACGCGGGCCGAGATTCAAACTCAGGTGGTAGTGATCTGTGACCCAACACGCTACCGGTTAGACCGGGGAGGCGCCAAAAATAAACTTTAATTAAATACGCTATTGATCTGGACAAATCTTACCAATAAAATCCATGAAGATAAAACGAATCAAGCTGTTATATCCGGTCCAGTCATACGAGACCTACAACAAAACTTCAGGCTAACCATTCTTTGACGTCATTGCAATTTAGTATCATAAACATTAAAATGAGGCTTCCCACTGGTAGTCAGAAAAATCACTACGAACCCTTAAGCTACCATAACCGGTTACAATTGATAACTTGCGTTATCACAGCCATCAATTGGAGAAAAAGCTACAATTTTGATTTGTTCACTTGTATACGCAGATTTAGCATACGCAGCTCTTGCACACACAGATCTGCAAAATCAACAATAGAGCTTAAAGGGGAAAAGATTTTGTGAATTTTTGTATACATAATCCAGGATACCAGTGTTATATTAATAAAATCATAAAACTAATAATACTATAGTTCCCAAATTATGCATTATTATGTTTACTTTCTTCTAAAACAAAACAGTTTTCCCTGATTCATCATGAAAAAATGGATCAATCCATAATAATCAGTATGATGTCCCCATTGACTGATATACTAGGATCATATAGTTAATTTCATTTTCATCCAGTTTATATTAGAAATCAGCTGACTGTTGGTACACCTGTCAGTGTCAGTGCCTTCAATATCGATCTGGGCTCACAGTATTACAGGACCAACCTAGTACATTACAAAATTGTTTACAACATTTTTAAATGAACCAAGATGTTTCATGTAACTCAATATTTCTATTTAATAGCTTCACAAGCTTTTGAAAAAATTTGCTAAAACCACCCTTCAGATTATCAGAAAACTGATAGAATTCATTTTAGTTTGACAGCAAACACCTTATGTGGGTACAGATACCCCTTTAGGTGGGTTAGAATACAAGAACATGTGGTAAACTGGTTTTACAATGAAGATAGCTGAATTTAGGCTCTAAATAACTATTAAAGCCAGCCACAATTCTGGTTTGAAACATTCCTTAAAATATAACCATATCTTGAAACATACCTCGAGCTCTTCTTCTGAATCCATAGGAGAATAATTACAATATCAGAAATCACAATAAAATGACAGTTAGTGATCACAATCAATGTTTGCTGTTGAGTGGCATAATGCTAATAGTAGGTTATGTTGTGCCATACAAACTGGAGCCAACTAGTGCTGCATAGCTCTTACCGTATTATCAATACACGTCGAGATAACATCTGACTGTAACCATGTCAGTTCTGTACAAACCATGATAAGTGAAACTAAATCAAGCTGATACCAGATGATAGAAAATAGACTGGAAAACAATACAACTGAACGTACAGACTAAATGCACACACACTCAGAGAGAGAGAGAGAGAGAGAGAGACAGACAGACAGACAGACAGAGACATAACAAGAAACGTATCACAACAAGTGAATTATTACTACATAACAAAACTCCCAGAGGCCAAATTAATATGAGCAAACAGTCAAATGGAATTATATCTCATTTAAGTGTTAGTGTTTGGGGTCTCTGCACTAAAACCAGAAAAACTTCAATAATGAAAATTTCCTTTAAGATCTTAATATAAGGTACCTGCAAAACCATAAAAAGCTGAAATGGCAAATGCCCGGAACAATTTTGAAATTTAACTGAATATTTTAGATACCAATAATGGTCACACGTGAATAAAATTACAACACCGATTGCAACACAGTTCCCAAATTTTGCATTATTATACTTAAAATGTTTTCATGAAAAAAATTGATCAATCCATACTGATTAGCATGATGTCCTCACTAACCGACATACTGGGATCATATTTTCAATAAGAAATAGGTCACGTTTATGGAACAAAACAACATTTAGTTTGCACAAACGAGCCACACTAACTTCATTCTACAAAAGTGTTGATAACTAATTAATAAATGGTATAGATCACATTAACATTAAAAATTAATAGTACTAATAGAATAATGGGTTAGAGTAAAAGGTCTGAAGGAGATATAGTTTATTGAAATTTAGATGTGCTAATTTCTTTAGTATACTAATCCAAACTAGCCTCAAGTTGCTGCATTGCTTTTGTTACTCTTGGGGCTTAAATATATAACAAATCACGCTCTCTCTCTCGCACACACACATACACACACCTCTATCTGACTAAAAAAACAATTGAATTACACATTTACTGATATGCTGTTATATTTTTGCATTTCTTAAAAAAAATTCAGTACCAATTGTTTTTTCTCTCTTCGTTTGAGTAATATTTTTTGTTAATAGTTACCTGATGACACAAGCACACACACACACACACACACACACACACACAAAAAACAATTATATTTCATAAGAATAATGATTGGAAATGGTCTAAATTGGTACAAGCTGATATGCTACTGAATTATTGAAATATATGGACAGGAATACCAACTATAAATAATTATTTAATTATATATGCTGTCTGATGATCAAATCTAGGGAAACTTGCATGAATCTAAATTAGATTTCAGTATTTAGAACCTGGTGGTGTTTTTGACAGCAATGTTTAGCATTAGATTTTACTGTTTTGGGATAATTCCAAAAAAATTTCCAGTGCCATCAACTAATCAGATTTTTATCTACAACAGTCATATTATATGATTTAGTTTCAAAGCCAAATGACAAATTATTTTAATAATACTGATATTTTGTATTTGTTACAACCAACAATCTAACTGCCCAAACTGGTTGTGTTTATTATTTTTGACTTTATTTGACACATTTCAAGTATGTAGTATATTTGAATGCAATATCATAATTTTAGTGATATTATAAAACCTGCATGTACTATTGGATATCATGATATATATACTTGTCTGCACAAAATGTTGAATTTTTCTGTTTAAATAAAATAAACAAATTAAAAATACTAATACCTTATTAGATTAGTCATAAAAAAGGTTTTTGTTACACTCTTCAACTGGTGTATTAAAATATTCAATCTGACTAAATCTGTTTCATTTTAAAACATACCTAATTTCATTAATACCTATCATTTTGAAAATATTTTAGCTAATGATTTTTTGCCCAACTAATCTACTCAATTGTTTTGTGAATTAGTTTTTCTATAAAAAAAACTATTAAAAAAAATTAAGGCCTAACTTTCAATCATTAAAGTTTAATGATTACCTGAATAAAAGCATGGTCCATTGCTGATGAAGACAAGAATGACAGTACTGCTTTACTGACAGTACTAAAACTACTACTACAACTACTACTACTTCTACCATAATTAATGTTTCTACTATAGGAACCACTACAGTTGTAATGAAAAAAGAAACTTTAATCTAATAGGTTAGTAAAACACATCAAACATGTAAATGATAACATAACTTTTAGCAAGCAAACGTCTATCAGGATTATCTCTGAAGCTGTTCCAATATCTAATCTAATTCACATCCATTCCTCTACAGGTAAGCTGTACCCAATTCACGTGACTTCTTTCCTTCGTCAACTCATTATATTCCAAGTGCAGCAAAACAAAATTTTTTTCAACTGATCTCACCGGATGTTAAAATCTGACAATTAGGCTCTCCAAAGACAAAGCGTGAAGTGATCCTGGTTTGACATATCAAAGTCAATATCGCAATTCTCACATAGCCATTTCCGTAGGCATATTCTACACAATGATAGACATTATTTCCATTACACGTTTTACACGTTCATAATGATATAGATGTCTGTCACAAAAGAATAAAATTAATAAATCCACGGCTTTGCCTGTTAGGAAATAGGCACATCGACCGAAGATGAACTCCAACAGCACTGCTTCAAAATCAGGATAAAATGACCGTTTTTACTTCAATCCTGAATAACCTAGCCATCAATGGCCGGTGTTCGCCAATGACTGACAGATAGTCAACACAGACCATATGAACTACTTCCCTGTGACCAAAAAAAAAAACCCCAACTGCACAAAACAGAATCCAATCAGCGAGATATTTATATAAAAACCAAACAGAATTGTCTTAACAGAAAGAGAACAGACCAGCACGCCATGTTCTTGTCATTATCACCGCATAAAAAAATCCTACTGATACACAAACTGACAACACAACGATCAGATTTTCTATAAATCTGGAAGCTGAAGGCTACACTTTCGTTCATATCAGCCCACGTCGTCAAGGTTATGCATTAAACTGGAGTCCGTTAATCAACATGCTTTAAAACGCTCTCTGAGCCAGTCAAATTAAATAAAAACATGATTAGCATTTGGTCTGGCCAACAAGGAATGTAACGTTATGTGCTTTGTACGTAACAACCAATTAACATACAGCTGTCCTTGGTACAGGTGTATGGACCAGCTGTATATAAACCACATCAGTTACTGTACGCCTTATGCAGTGAATTAACTAATTCGTTAACACTGTGAACTATTTCTGTGTAAGTGAGAATATGTACGCATTAAATGTACATGTACTTTACAAGGAGAGACAGAAAACGTGGATATTATCCAAGATTTGTCAACATTAAAAGTGATAAGTTGCGACATAAAATTTCTTATCTATAAAACTCATAACAAAAAATACAAGCAACAGCTTCTAGTGGAAAAGAAGCACGCGCGCACACACACACAGAGAGAGAGAGAGAGAGAGAGAGAGACTCTGGAGAGGGTTTGCAATGATGAACTGAACTTCTGTTAAGTCAAACAGATATAAAATAAATACCAGTAACAGCATCTTTTGCAACTGTTTTTCAGAACGCCACAAATAACAAGAATTTTATTGCAAAACAGGTTTAGAGTCGAAATGACATGTCACATGAAAAAAAAACCCAGTCAAGACAAAATACAAATCTCCAACATACACAGATTAGCAAATTGAATTATGGCCAGTAACAAATAGGACTGATTCGCCATATTCACTTCTCCAGACCAACTGAAGCACAGGGTATTCATTCTATTTATTAGTTACCTAACATATCTGAATTCTGGACATTATGAAGAGTACACGAGCTGCACTCCTGACTCACGTAAAGTGGGTGTAATTTTTAGTAAGAGAGTTCTTATTTTATAATAAATCCAGCCATATGTATGGATGTGGTATGGAGATGGACTAGGAGAAATATGTTAAGATTGATAAGACCAGTTATTATTCATATATAGTCAACCTAATAGATCCCACCTTCTGTGGAAACTATCAGCTGGGCAATGCAACAAAACATGGATTTCCTCAGAATGGTACACATATGTGTGTGTTTGCGCGCGCGCGCGCGTGTATAAGTTAAAAACTGATAACTTTCTGCATCAAGAAATGTATCTATTTTTTCACACCTTTTAGAGCAGTATTTACAGTAGTTTTTTTTTTTCATTTCTATATTAAATGCTTGTAACTTATCAACAACACCAGCTCTATGGCCTAATGGGTTACAGTGTGGGACAACTTGCCTGTGGTCATGGTATTTGGGAGGTCGGAGGTTTGAATCCTGACTGTGGTACTGTAGTTTTTCATACAACCAGGCAACTGGCAAGGGATTTCTCCCCCCAAATGTGCCATCTATTGTAAATTCTAAATTTGTTTAGAATTAGTCCCCGTGGTGAAGCAGTATATTATAGACTATATGTGTGTCCTTCATTTGAGGTAGCCAGCCACGTAAAATAACTCAAATTTCGGCCATTCGGTCATCTATACTTGCCGAAGAGCAAGCACTCAACCACACGTATACAGTCATTTTTAGTCCATTCATCTGTACCAAGCAATCTCTGCCGAGCTAGGATTCGATATTATGTATAGATGTGGCATGCTACAAAGGCAAGTGGTATGCAAATATTGAATAGGTTTTGCTTGACACTACCAATTAGACCATGGAAGAAACTTGTTTATATCATATTACACAGCAAGTAATATATACTAATATAGTCATCTCGATACTGATGACACTTATCCTTTAAACACATTGTCCTTCGTTTTCAACATACTAATACATAACTTAATTATTTACTGTCTGATATTAAAGTACTGAGGGAAGAAATTTGGAATAAACCCAAATTTCAATAAACATAATAACAAGCAAAACGATGTATCTGATCATTCATTCGTACCCAACAAATAGGACAAAAAGATAAGTAATGCACTGTTCCTTGCTCTAAATCATGAACGCTACAAGTTTTTGGTTGTTTTTTACAGTTTACAGTATCATATTCACTAACAAATCTTGTGGGGTTTTTATTTCCTGTAAATTTATCAATCTAGGGGATCAGAATGGATGTTTATAACCAGAACTAGCATTAAAAGATCCACTCATTTGTTTTAGAATGGCATGTAAACAAACTAAATGAACAGCATGTAATATTTGTGAACATGAGAAGTAGTCACTTTGTATAAAATTACAAATACATGTAAATTATATTTGAAAATGTAATAGTCTAATACTTGTCAAGTTTGTAGCTGTTTACATGTATGTAAGCAGAGGTGAATTCATTGTTAATCATTTTACCACTAACACCACTCAGATAGCAGTATGCACAGCGCTCTGTCACATTCCTTGCGCATGTTTTCTCACATTCACAAATACACAGTAACACACACACACATCTTGAACGTGAAGTGCTGCCTCCTGGCGAGTTTCATATGATTCACAACGAGTGTTTATTGAATACACCGCGTGACCTTATATACGAAAATTAATGCAGACAACACAATAGTACAGAGATCCACAACCACCAGCTGTAATACAAATGAGCTTTAACTCGAACTATTATTCTGACTTTTATTAAAATTTCTCACACAGTTATTACCGCAGCACTTAAACTTAGATAAAGGCAATAATTGTGCAGCCCACTGATAACTTATATTAGGCTAATGGTAAAATTAAACATTATATAAACCACATTCGTATACAATCAGTATAGATATAGGCGCATACATAATAATTAATTAAGGCCATTATTTTGAGCAGAAGGTTCATACAATAAAGTGGGTTATGGTAATAAAATAGTTTGAATAATTGATGAGGAATATATATTTCTTGGATATACAACCCCCCCCCCTCCAAATGGAACAGCAAGAGTGCTACTCGGACAAGAGTATTCTCAGTAATAGTAATGCCACATGGCTGAAAGGTTTACAGTATCTCCATCACCCAGTATTATCAATTCTA
Organism: Paralvinella palmiformis; assembly: GCA_025642065.1. Taxonomy (NCBI): domain Eukaryota; kingdom Metazoa; phylum Annelida; class Polychaeta; order Terebellida; family Alvinellidae; genus Paralvinella; species Paralvinella palmiformis. Next base: position 1,602,142 of record JAODUP010000003.1, read on the forward strand.
AGGCACAGCTTATAATCCTCATTATGGCAATCAAATATTTTGAGCTAGACTGTCTGACAGTGTCACTAACATCACATTAGCTTCATTCTATCAACACGAAGACTGTACTGTACGACAAGAGGCAGATGGTAACGTTCTATTAACGCTGGCTTGTATACGAAATCCGTACACCACACACCAACACAAATCCCTTAACAACAACAAAAAACAAAAAACACCAGAGAACAGCAGCACAACCGAATGCTAACATTACACAAACATATTTACCATCTTTACTGCACACTGATACATCTGCTGTGCTTTGAATGGTGAGCTCCTCGGTCCTAACATGATGCTTCGGCACTGTGTCTAATTTGTTTCCACCAGAAGATGACATCAGACTGTCTAAACACCACAACAATAAGCAGCACTGTCTACACACACAGCACAACACCGACAGCAGAACTCTCGACCAGCTGATAGAGACACGCCAACAGAGACCAGTTAATACACAATGGAACCATATACTTTTATTAAAATCGGTCACCTCAGATACAGGCTACAGACGATCGCGATGAATCTTCGCTGAATTCCGTATCCTATTAATTTTCACCAACCGTCGTGGTGCATCGGTGTAGACCGGGTTCAGAACTGACAGGCTCCACATACTGTCAACTTGATGGGCTCTCAGCAAGGTCAAACGTCCTTGTCGTTGAATATGTTTAATGGAGGTAATATCCGTATGTGAACCTATACCCATGAAGGCAAATTAAGAAGATGCTGCCAACCACTTGAAGATGTCCAATGAACAATAGGCGTGGTGAAAGTTTAAAGTAAGCATCGGCTATGAATCCATGTATATATATATATATATATATATATATATATATATATATGAGAGAGAGAGGGGACACGTGCTACATGATATCAAACTACACACATACATCCTGGTTATTATTAAAAGCTGCCATAAAACAAGCACATCATTCAATATTTCATTATATCATTCTAAACAACAGTGTAAACCCATAGCTATCCAGGATTACGGTCAGATGATGAGCTATTACGAGCTATATCCTACAACAGTTGGTTCTCACCTCTCGGTGCTAACAAGAGACAATAAACCAAGTCTTCTTTTTTTACAGATCTGCTCCGGCCGATCGTCAACAATTAGGGAGTAATAATATAAAACTAAAGAGCTCTGGTCGGGTGTTAACGAGCAACTGTCTGACATCAAACATAACACAAGATAAACAAAACGTTATCTAGATGTACATCAATAATGATCTATTTACATCTGTAAGCGTGCCAATATTAACAGGAAGACTTTTACCAGCATCCGCCTACAGACAGGATAGCACGTTAGTTGGTAGACATACTAATGCACACATCTGTGTTTGAGTCTTTCACTACGGGTTGTTGATACGCGAACAAAGCTCCACAGTTACGTAATATATCAAAATATTTTATTGACCACAATTAACAAGTGAAGCTTCTGATAAACGAACAGATCTATAATAACCATAATATAACCGTATTTCCAGTGATAATGTTAATACAATAACTAACACAACTAATAATATTAACATCAGGTTTCAAGGTCATACTTAGAGGAATGTACCATCCTTATAACGTTTAATCCATTCCGGTATCTTACAGGAACATTAAACGTGAAATCATATCTTGGCATTGTTTCAATAACATAACAACAAATATTGTCGGGCCGGGCTTGAGGCAGTTACTGTAAAGACTACTAGCCTCTCTAGCTGGCCATGTTAATTTATTTATCGTAAAAACTATGGCCTTTAAGACTTTTGTTAAGGGTTACCATAGCAACACTTAGATGACCTTGGCTACAGCCAAAACTAAACGAGAAATGGCGATAAATGGACTAATAACATCAAGTAAATATACAGCATTGGTAAATAACAAGGGCAGTTTGGTTTAAGTTCTTGGCGTGCCTTTGTAAAACAGTAACACAGTAATCTGTGTAGCTTTGCTAACAAACAGTTCTATGTGCAATCTTAATATCAACAAATGTCTATAGACAACGTTGATGTTTACAAGCTGATTAATAGTAGTGACTAAATGTTTACCATAGTGGTATTAATACTAACTCATAACCACTCACTGTGACAGTAACTGTATGATCCTCACTCTATGACAGTAACAGTGTGATCCTCATAATGACAAAAACTGTGTGATCCTCATCATGACAGTAACTGTGTGACCCTCATAATGACAGTAACTGTGTGATCCTCACTATAGGACAGTAACAGTGTGATCCTCACTATAGGACAGTAACAGTGTGATCCTCATAATGACAGTAACTGTGTGATCCTCTCTAGGACAGTAACTGTGTAATCATCACTAAACCATTAACTGTGATTTTGACCAAGACAAGAACTGCGTGATTCTCACTGACAGTAACTGTGTGATCATCACTAGGAGCGTATCTGTGTGATTGGTACTTCAATATCTTATTATATGATATATTAAATCAAATAAATAATTATTATCATAATGTGTGTGTGTATGTGTGTGTGTCACACTGTGCATGCAATACTTACACACACACACACACAAAAGCGAAAGTTTTACCTTAGAAGCGTAAAAGTATAAAAGAAGAACATCATCAGACTGACATCTTCTTGATAACTCAACCAGATCACAATCACGTCCAGTCATAATATAGACCAATCAAATCATATTATAATCATAACATTACATACAGATATATAAAGCAGAAAACTATATTATTATGAACAGAATCGCTTATAGACTGAACAACACAAATTAATACGGCGCCTTCAGGTATGGTGAACTATGACCTAGATACAGGTATATAACTTCGTTAACCAACAATCCCCTATATAAAAATATCAACAAAAAACATGAAGCGAAATCACTAATCAACCATTTATTTCTAACTGATCATTAACAACAAGTACACTAACACAATACTTCAGGTTTTTGTTCGGAGAAGTATTTAATGAACTCCAGCTATTGCCTATAGAATACATACAAATTGATTCTGATAATAATAATACTTTATATGAAGACTAAACTTCATTGTGATGATAGCTGTTAAAATTTTTCAACATCAAAACTGTACAGTTGAAACAACCAATAAAATTATAAATATTTAACTATGTGTTTACTGATTCTTTTCAAATATTTATTTATTTAATATGTTTCAAATGCATTTTCTTTCAAAGCATAGATTATATAAGGTCAAGGACATCGCAAAACATTAAAGTCCCATTAAATTTGACCAACTCCGAGGTAGAATTAAAATAATTGGTACAATTAATGTAAATGATTATTTATTTTATTCTATTAATCAACCTAAGAGTACTTTTAAAACTGACTAACTACTGGTTAGTAACCAATAATGGAGGACAACTGATAAATGATACCTGAGTTAGTCATTTATTAACTGACATCTAAGTGGTAATCAGAGGATTGATAACTAATACTTGTGTCTGTACCAAGTACCACTTAGGGACAATACAAAAAGCACACTTCCTAGATGACACTAGACAAGATCTCTCTCTCTCAAAGAACACACAGAGAGAGAGAGAGAGAGAGAGAGAGAGAGAGATCAGAGCCCTAAAACCGATTTCTTTTGATTTTATGATCTGCAGAAAATAAAAAGAATTATTTCATTATCGTTACTTCGGGAATTATTTTAATACAAGTATGTAATGTCAATCTATCATTCTGTGCGTTTGCAGCAAGAAATCTTTCTAAAATATGGTTATCATCAGAAACAATACGACGTTGTGACTTATAATGAGCTGTGTAAGAGTCAGGTACTGTAACTAGAACAATGTCTCCCCGAGTCTGTACAGCATTTGACGTACATTATAAAAAAATCATGTCATGTTTTCCATTCTGTTGTTAACAACCACTATTCCCATGCTCGGCCTGGCTGTAATGTCATTCCTTGTGACAGTCAGAAAAATGGCTGACGTATCTTACAACAATAGTTTTATAGATACTAACTGTGATGTTATTATCATTGATCTCTGATAACTGGCCAGCCATCTAACTTTATGTCATGTCTCATCACTGATAACGAGCTCAAACTGAGAACACAAGAAAACATCCCAAACGTCTGCCTGACACGTTCTAAATAAACAAGAACTGTTTACAAAAGTTGGGAGTCTTTACAAACTAGAGGAAGTTTATCTTAGTTTAGTTCTGATCACATTACCTGATTAGTATAAAAAGGGTCTGTCTGAAGACAATTGCTATGTAATCTAATTAAGGAGATGTACCAGTAACAACTCCAGGAGTCCAGGTACAGTGTAATCCATAGGCCACAGCATGGTATTGGTAGTGCTTCACATGAACTTGACTAGAACTGTGTTGTGTAATTATGCATATGATATAATATTTACATTAATTTATCCCTAGAGGGTCTGTTATCATTCACATTCACACACACACATATATATATATATATATATATATATATATATAACTAATGGTTGCACACACACACACACATACATATATATATATATATATATATATATATATAACTAATGGTTGCATATATCTGACTACTAATTATCATACATGATGGTGTCTTTCATATTGGTAGCCTTCAAATAGGCTAAGATAGATCTAGATAGACAGTGACTATCAGATAAAATATCTTTATACCTCAGCTAATGAACAATTGTTTCCAGCATGACAGTGGCATTTGAAGAGAAAAAAACGCATGAAAAGCTGGAAAAGTAGTCACAGAGTGAAGTGAGCCACACGCACAGAGGGGTTTGAAGGGAAATATTTGGTTTTTAGAACAACCTGAGACTAATAGATTAGGGATAAAACATGACATTTGCAAGAGATTGTTTTAAAACCACCAGTTTGACACACTCCCCAAAACGTTATTTTCAACTCTGGGGAAAAGGGAAACTTTCATACCAGTTAAGTACATGCATTGAAGGGTAACACCTGTATTAACAACAAAACACACACTTAAAATTCACATCCAGAATTTTTTTTAATAAACACATCTTCACTGGAGGGAAGACAAGCAATCTTCCACAACTTCTACCAGATGTTAAACACATACAGTGAGCAACAAGTTTCCCCTCTTACTAGGATGTTGGCTTCCAAACTTATTCATTGATCATACTCATAGTAAAGTAGTCCTGCTCTTATAAGTGGCTCTCTGTTAGACAAATACCCTAGTAAGCCTGCAGATATGAAAATGTCCATCAGTTGTTTTCAATCCAATATTATCATTACATAACTAATATAACACACACACAATCAGTACTAATATTTAATATAAAAATGAATGCCTAAACATATAACATTCAAACTAAATCAAACTCACCGATGGCCGAGTAGCATATAAGATTTGCTTCACAATTATGAAATTAATTAGTATAATTAGTGTACACTAAAATAAATGGACCGTTTTCTTGTTATGTTGAAGAAATGATGCTTACTGATCCTAGGTAGGTTGCAAAATTAGAAAATGTACCAGATTGTTGCACTTTCAAACTTCAATCAATTATCTCATCACAATCATAATTTGTTTAATAAAAATAACAGTAATTAACATTAATATATTATCACTAATTTCAGACACTAGCCTACACAAATTAGCAATCCAGTATCAAATAACTGCTAGCAACCATCTTTTTTTAAACTTAAACTGATTTCTGTGTTACAAAGATAACAGTTTTAGATGGATATGATATCCGTGGGTAAATTAACATATAATTCTTCAACTGCCAGGATACTCAGTTAACACATAGAGAAACAATACTACAACATAAATAAACACCAAAAAGCTATCATTGTATTCATATAAAACATTCACACAGACAACAACCTTTTTTATTTCAACAAAAAAGTAGGCTTATGCTACACCAAAATTTACTATTTACTACCATATTATCAATTAATATTTAATGTTATTACAATTTGCTACACAAAATTCCTCTAACACAGAAACAAGGAGAGGAGGGTCCTGACTATACACAAAAAGATAATTTAAGTTTTGCTAATATCAATCATTCATTATGACTTGTTGGATTTCTCCATGATTGGATTCTATCAGTCTGTGACAGAATAATGCCAAATGTTCAGTTGTGTTATATAAAACCCAGCTGTTATTGTGAACCATCTGTAGGTTTTTAGCCAGATAACAACTTTTTGGTCAATTAACACACAGTAGAACAACAGAACCATTCAGTGGCTATCCTATTTCAATACAAGGCATATTTCATATCAAGAACACTTGAGCTGATTCAGACAGACTTCACTCAAGCTTGTTTTAACTAAAAACGACCTTCCCTGGCTAAAACCTGAACTTGTTTTAGATGACAGAAGTTGAGGAACAATGATAAATAGAAATTGTGAATCTTTCATATAGGATTAGGACATGTGCAGGTGCTAATGAGAGATAATACAATTAGAAACAATGATTAATCAGTAGAAGCTAAATACAATTTAAGTATAAACAATATTATAATGAACTGTGTTTTTTATATTCATAATTAAAATTACATAAACTTGGTAAAAACAGGGTGATGAAAGAGACCTGAAACAAATGCAAACTATACTAACTAATGTGTCAATTTCTCAAACAAACTTGTGTATGTTATTTGGAAATGTCAGCTAAATATTAATTACAAATAAAGTAGAACTACAAATTAGCATGGTCACTATGTGTATACTAACTATAAAAAAGTACCACACATCTTTCAGTCATCTGTAGACCGCAGATGACTGGAAAATATGTAGTACCTGGGATACTAAAATAAAACCACCAGTCACATGGAATATCCATGAAATCACAAACTGTCATGTGATTATCAGTCAAACTAAAGTCCATAACAGGAAAAGCTGTACACCGATGAAAATTTAAAAACAAAACAGACAATTCTTTGTTATACAGAGAGCAAAACAAGAGCTAAAGTCTATAGGCAGATAACCAAAATCACTTAGGATTGTATGGGGGGGGGGGGTAAAGAAAAGACAAGTAAACAAATCAAAAGTAATTCCTAGTACAATATCACAAACACCAGTAACATTTCCAGTAAAAAGCCCACAGTTTTTATTCCCAGGGTTGGATTTCTAATACATAGGACATCTTATTGGCAAGTTACATTTATTAACTTAATTAACATAAACATTTGGCAATCTGTTTAACCAAAAGACAAATACTGCATTGTTGTACCAGAAACTACTATTAGATCACACAATCTTCAATTATATTCCAATATTATAACCAATACAAGAATAACTAAGAGGGGTGGCTGTTTAACTTATGATTTATAACCTGGAGATATGAAAAATATGATTACCAATAGCTCAGAATCTAATATTTTCCTGTCACCAATCTCAGCTATATGCAATTTCTGAAGTATCAGTTCAACATCAAGTATTTATGTGGGAAGACACAACACCATAACAGTGTTTGTCTGAACTGAAGACAGGTGGTCACTATATAAATATTCATACGCAGCATTATGAGTCATGATTAAGATGTGTATAATAATTATTATGAGAATATTCTTCTGGGTAACACAATATGATATAGCTGTGGTGACACAGTACACATTAGGATGCCATTGTGTACCACAGCTGTGGTGGATACTCTTCTATGACTAATATAACAGCATACATCATGACTAACAATAAACAATATTTAGTTTTATCTTACACTTGTTATGCTATGTTAAAGCCAAACTATCTAATCAAGACAAGAACCAGCCACCAAAACCTTCTGGAAAAGAGTACACAGCTCAGTTCAACTATAGTTTTTTGTATCTACTACACATGATTCATTAATACAAATTGGCTACATTCCACTTCCAACACTTCATAGTAGACACCTCTACATTCCCAAATATAAATTTTCCAACTTAGTTTTACCATTAGCAGATGTTATTTTCATATTGAACATATGTCAAAAGGCAGATCTAATGCTAATGAAATGATATCAGGGCTTCCCCCCCAAAAACAGTTACCTTTGTTAAACTATCTTAATGACTACTAAAAATCCTGTACTGATGATACTCATAATCTATTACTTTGATGTAATTATGGAGTAGGGTTGGGTTTAACTTTAAGGCAACCATAAACATGTTTTTGACATGTGCCATTAAATTGTAAAAACCACCTTAAACTAGCATAAACGTGTCTATGCTGTAAACCTGTTTTTGGCAGGACAGTTTCCCCCAGTAAAAACCACCCTGCTATAAATCTGCCATTGGGTATGGAAGCCACCAAACAAAAAAAAGGAATTGCAGTATTTCTCACTTTGGGCAGATATCACCAGGATTGTTCCTGTATTTACCAGTGGTATTTAACACCACAATTTAAATATCTCAGTGCATATAATTAATTAAATACAACAATACTTGTTACTTGTAAACAACCAAAAGCTCATCAGAAATTGATTATCAATTAGATCCTTATTGTCACATTAATGAGCCCAATACATAATTTACTGGTAAACATTAATAAATGACAGTACAACAATTTCTACAGCCAATATGAATGTTAAAACCACAGAATGCAAGTCTGTTTATGTTCAAATTAATTAAAGTATAGCTATGGTAAAATCTAATCAACACAGCCATGATGCAGCAGTTATAAGATAGTTTAATTAATTAATTAGCATTGGTGCACTATTCTGATGGTCTTATTACTCAACTGAAATTTGGTTTTTCTCCAGCTGCAGTAACACATTTATTTTAGGAATATGAGAAGTGTCAAAAGTTACAACAAAAGTAACAACAGTAAAAAATATTTCATTCCAATTGCAGTCATTGTTTCTTGTCTCACAAAAAGGACTTACCCATGTGACTCATTTATAAAGCCAACGTAAGTGAACATGTGAAATTTTTAACGTCATTATACAGACACAATGAGTATCCTTTACATAAAATGATACATTTTATTTTAAACATATTTATCTTTTAAAAAAGATGTTTCAGTTTCAAACATTGTTTGATCATAAAGTAAACATTCTTCAGAGAGTTAGTCTTTCAAGTTTCATGAGCAAGAGTTAGACTTAGCCTATAAGTTCAGCTTCAGGATAGATTCATTCATTCTTTTTTATTCATAGGTTAATACACATATTTGGAAGGGATCTGTGGAGAATATGACGTTTCTGTATAATCACAAGAAGCTATTGTGGTTAATAATTGTCAACTGATTTTTTGGGTCATGCAGGCACACAAAACAACTGCACAAAGACTGCATGTATGAAGCGCTGTAATTAGCTGCTTCACTACCTGTTTACATATTTTGGCCAATGACGAAGCATCTTATGGAACAACTAATCCTGTACATTATTATTACTTATATTCTTGAATTATAATAATGCTACATTATTTGTATGACATAATTATGTACTAAATGTCGTTTTATACACAACATAATTTCCTTTTAATGACAGATAAATAGTTCCCTTTTAAGACAAATGACAACCGAAGCTTATTGTCCATAATATCTGTATGGAGGCAGGGCTCTACATTACCTTTTTAAGGAACTTGCCATATACAGCAAGTTGGTATTAATTTTACATGTCCATGGAAAAGTTGTAAAGGGGAAGCACCACTGTATGATATCTTAAATAAGGAAAACATTCAACATCTTAAAGTCTAATGGTGCTGTCTGGAGGATTCTAAAGGGTATAACTATAACACCTCACGTTTGTGATATATTTTTTATAGATACATATTAGATATGTATGTGCTTAAACTAAAACAAGTGGCATAACAGAAATTTATATAAGGCCACTGTTTTTTAATACTTGTTTTACAAAGCCACTGATTACAACTGGAAGTAAAATAGACTTTTATTCGTTTTATTAATATTTTCACGTCAACCTGCCTGACCACCATGCGGAAGATGATTAGGCTACCATGCAGTAATCCAAGAGGGTGATAGGTCAGTTCTACTTCGAAATTATTTCAGTTATTTCTATAGTAAATTGGTCTTCAAGCCTAGAAATCTTGTAAATTTATACTAATTGTAACTCCCCACTCATCGAGAAATACATAAATAGTTTGAACTTTGCGGAGATCTACCTAAAACCGGCATAAAAATATTATCATGATAAGGCTACCACCGATAAAAGAATATGTAAACTGTAGCTTATCACAGTGATATAGTCTAAGGAACTGCTATATTTATTTCAAGTGTTTGTTTATATCTAATTATAATCAATCCTTAAATATGTTTCCCAGGTGCCTTTGATTCAATGTTATATAGCAAAAGAATATTTTGCAGATCATTTCTCTTTTCAGTAGTTAATTCAGGTAATAAACAATAACTCACTATTAAAATCAATAGCATCTGAATATAATTAGATACACAAATACACTAACATTAATGACTAAAATTTAAAACATTATCATTACACATGTATGGAGAAATGTAAACAGGAAAACATTTAAGTTTAAGAAACTACAAAGGCAAAACTCGTAACTCCCCAAGCCACAGTAACTGAGTAAGGGACTAGATCTAGACGTTCAAGTCTATCATTCTATGACGGTCAGGTCATTATCACGGTCCGAATAGACTAGTTCAGCATTTGAATATACATGAATATGATACAAATGATAATCATCATTTCATGATTGATGATAATCATAAAAGTTAAAAAGACAAAAAAAATTATTTAGAGAGCGACAAAATACATTAAACTTTTAAGTAAGACGTTCGCATTTGGACAAGAAAAATATGTCCGCACTGTGCTACATGTATAAAGAAATTCCTCTTAATTTAGACTTAAATTACAGTCATAATTTACAATTATAATTTAGTAAGTTAACCTTATGAGCAAATTATTACATTCTGACAGATGAGACATTTACAATAATTTAATTGATTGATTCCTTTTTACAGTTTTAGAGGTACAATAGCAAAACACTCACCTGTCTTGACTCTATAAACAATCGATTCGATATAGAAGAAATGTGAGAAATTAATTATCAACAATCTGATGGCATTCGACAAAACACAAAGAAGAAATAAAATACATAATAACAATGGCAAACATAATATTATCCCCAAGAAAACAGAGCTTCGCACCTGCCGCCATTTTTGAAATAAAACCGGAAGTATATATTTGTCTTCGTTCTTTCGCCAGATGGCACCATGTCGGTGAACGCCCTAGAACCTCTAGTGGCGCCGTCTAAACAGCACTTTACGAAATAACCTGAGTGATAAACCCTAATATTGAAGCAGAATTTACTATTTTTAACACTTTTTGAAAATAATCAGATGGAATACGGGTATATAGCAAAACAGAAAAGGCTGCATGAAACGTATATTAATATGATATATAAATGCGCGTTGCATAAAATTATATAACATATTACAGCAAACACTATTAATATATAGTAATCTATGTTATGTGAAAGTGAATATATTTGTTATATAACTGGGATGTGTGTGTGTGTGTGTGTGTGTGTGTGTGTGTGTGTGTGTGTGTGGTGTGTGTGTGCGTGTGTGTGTGTGTGTGTGTGTGTGTGTGTGTGTCGTAAAACACGATGACTGTAAACTATATGTGAGTGAGAAGATACGTTTTGAATGAGTGAAGAGTTGTGTTGTATTTGGAAATGACGTTGAACAAAAAATACCAAACACTTAATATTTTGAAATTTGGATAAAGAATCCATTTCATATGGATAATAGATTTATTAAGTAATTATCAGGACAAGTAGACTTGCAAAATGATTACTGGCGCCATCTTTCGAATACCATTAATATTCGAAAGGTGGCACTAGTATTTTACGGCCGCTTTTATGCAGATGGTAGACACAATGTGCCGAGTGACCTCCAAAGCCAATGAGGCGAAGTGATATATGAAACATCTTTCTGAAACAGCCTGGCATGGGTTTGAACCGACGTGCTATAGATCTGTAGCCAACCGCGCTACCAGTTAGGTCTTAGGGACTTCATTAGAACATCTGTATCCTTTTAATTGAAGGGGGTCTCCGAAGAAAAAAAAGTGTACGTCTTGTTCACTTGTAAAAATTTCTGATAATTATGGATGCCATCAAACATAGTTACGTGATTATGTATTTTAAGGTTGCTCATCGATTGCCATAAATCTAGACTTCAGCTATGTTCAGTTTATTTGCGGTTGATTGAAACTCATTTAACTGAGAATTATAACCAGAAATTTGATAAATTAAGCTATATATTCTGTTGTTCTTATGAACTTTTATTTGTATTAGTTGTAATTATGAATTACAGCTTATTTAAGTATTTAGCTGTGTATTGCATTGTCTTGAATCTGGATACTTTAATAAGTTTTGATTTAGAATTTTTCGGTACAGCTCCTTTTAATGGCTTCTGCATTATTCGATCTACGTTGTTGTTGTTATTATTATTATTATTATTTCAACTTGTTCTTTCTTTTGTACGAAGACTGGTTTGTCAAACCCATATTTTGAGCAAGGCTCGTTTGAAATACATAAACAAAGAACATCTTTAAGAGATGACAATTTCCTACTGCTTGACCCGCTTCGCTATAATTAGCATTACCACACTTATTACGTTAGGGAGTGATGCCATGTTTTAATTGTCTAACCTGTAAAATAGAGAAATGATCGTCAATTTGTTTTATATAGTGAGCGATAATTTCACAATCAGCCGAATGTTGGGTAATGTAGTTTAATGTATGCGTGATTCGTGTGTCATAAATAGGACAGGATTTGCTACTTATACCTCTTTCAAACAACGTGATCGCGATCGTATTTCAATCAGAAGAGGACATATAGATAATTTACAGCAAAATGGACATATAATAAGGACTACCTGGGAACCAAAATTACCACGGGGATGATTGAATGGCGGGGATTTGTGCGAAAAATGGCACCAATAGGTACAAAACATACTTTAAACGAGCGTCATAATAAAGGGAAGCTCTGTAGTTTCTAGGCTGAATCATTAAATTACATATAATCTCCACCACTGTAAGGTACCCAAACGTGTTAATAAGTATCTAAAACTTGTTTAGTTACATTAAATTATATATGTAACGTGCACAGTTGTATAGCTGATTTCTTTTAAATGTATGCACTAGACCTTCATATGGTCTATCCGGCCTCTCAGTGTTGTAAATTAAATGTATTTATCGACACAAATTGTATGAACACTTTCTGTCTGACAGGATACAGAAATTTATTTTTTAGGTATGACCATGAGATGGTTTGAAATGTACATACCTCTGTTTTGCTTAAACATAACTGTGCAATGTGTATGTTAGTTATCGGTACCATCTCGAAATAAATATCTATCTATCTATAATTTATACCATTATTATTATTATTATTATTATTATTATTATTATAACCATGTGCATAGGCAATAATGGACTTCTGGAAAATGGGTTTCATTGTCAGGATCCTGTGATATAAAGGCAGTCGTCGACTTACGACCTTGGTTGGTTACAACCGACTGATCATAAGTTGATCTGGTCATAAGTCGGCCTATGTTATAATTACCTTACATATATTATACTGTAGTGATATTATAGTAATCTTTTAAGTCGTACCAGCCATCGTAAAGTCGAACAGTCTTAAGTTGCGTAGGTTGTAAGTCGACGAATACCTGTATACAACTCTCTGTCATCACACATAAGCGATATTTGTGTTTAATCAAAGTTGCCCAAACTTCAGACTATAGCAATATAAGTATTAGGAACTGTGCTGTATCAAAGATGAACTATTTCAAACGTTTCTTTTTTTAGGTATTTATACGTAACAAAACTTAAGCGATAAGATAAGTGAATGTTATCGTAAACTATGACTGCATGACTACCTAGCTGACTGATTGACTCAACAGCTGGCAAAACAACCGAAGAACAAACGTCACGCCAATTTCTATACAGTACATACAAAGTCTTTATATCTTTAAATATTGTATAGTTCATTAGTTTGACTCACACATAACGACCTCAGTAGAAATGTAGTTGTTAACATAAATATTAAACAAGTGGGAATACGGTAATACCGCATCATTCACTAATTACATGTGTTATGACAACAGACCATGACTCTATCCACCAGCTAATTCTACGCAATATTAATAACGATACACATTACAGCCTATTTCCTATTAAAGCAAGAAATATGAACTAAAATGACGATGAACAATAATTAACACCAGGAGATACTAAATAAACGCTTGTTGGATTCTTGATAAATTCCCGGGAAATCCATTTATTACATGAAAAGTCCAATTAGATAAAATGCTTGATCTGATCAATTCGGACAGTTCTACTTTTTAATTACACTAGGCCCAGTACAGGTTTCCACTAAAATAATCTATTAATTACATGTAATTGTTCTTCTATACCTAAACAAACACCTGAGGAGACAATACCTGTGTAAGTTCTATAACTGGATCAGATAAATTTTATATTCACTGAATTCGGAATAATGTTTTTCGTTAGATTTCAATGGCTAAACGGAATGAAATGAAAGTTTCAGATAATTACATGATTAAAGAGAGTCCATTAAACTATGATATTCAAGACGCTGAAGAAACGGAGAATTATTGGGTTCAATTAAGACATCTGTTTGTACCATAAAGTGGGTATCCCGTTTAAGATAGTTTTACGACCTATGTCAAATTGCGATTTGCTGATGCAATTTATGAGGCCGACTGTCAACTATTAATAAAGAAGGATATGAGATGTGACATCTTCATCGTCTCCTTATCCGCTGCAACAGTCACATAGATTTATTGTTTAACAAATATTTTATCTCCTATGTTACTGATCACGCTCATTTATATGATATTATAGCCACCTATAATTAATGGGTGCTAACAATAACCTTACGCTGTAATAGAATATCTATTCTATTCTTATCTTGTTATCCTAGCCATATAATAAGTTTACGAGTGCATGTTGACTAGGGTGAATGTATTACTTAAAAATATAACAATATCAAATACACTTCTATAGACCTCTTAATAATATAAACTCATCAATAAATCTGTATGATGTCCTATATAATAGGCCTAAAGATTGTTAAAAGGGCCTTAACTCGATTTAAACTTAATTGATATTCTAATAACACATTATGACTAAGTGATGATTTACCGTTAATGCTACGAGAGACAACTGAACTTGCAGCGATCATAGATAACAGTAACATAACAAATATTTCACTTCTGTAGTAAAATCTGCTTCATAATCACTTGTATTAAGAAACAACTCGGCTAAATATATTTAAAGTTTATTTCATCTTTTATTTTTGCTTTTCGAGAACGTTTTCCCCATTAGTTTCACATAAACAGTGATATTATAAAATATTTGGCAATTTCTTAGCCTTCTTTAGTTTTTATTGGTTCACAAACTATTCGACACAAAGTATTCATCGTTATGCATGTTTGTTATGGGGGAAACTGTCTTTATTTTGCCTTTATTATTCAGTAATGGTTTGTCGTCGTCAAAAGGTGGACGCCTCTGTGGTGTAGTTGTTAACCCAGTTGATCGCACATCTCTACCATCTGAGTTCAAATCTTGACATTGGCGTGTATGAATGATGTTTCATTTTGCCCTATTACATTTTGAAGTCGTTTGGCCCATTTAGTCCATCATGTGTAAAAAAGTGGCCGTAATCCATCAAATGACAGTATGGCTAACACCAGTCATACAATTTCATCATGTTTTACCATTAGCACACATCATGAGGCTCATGATCCTTATCGCCAATAGCATTACCCTTCATCACTTGATAATCTTGTGTTATATATCTAGATATAAAACAAATTCAGGGCTGTAAAAATATTGTCAACAAAACTTTTTTTTAATCTTAGTAACAGAAAATATTCGTACGTTATTCACCTATCGTAACTGACTGATAACCTAACGCAGGCTTGTACCATATTTATACCCAGGAAGCTTGTTGATATGTACGATTGCGACAAGGTTGACGATATAAGCACAATTCCTTGTATCCAGCCGGTAATGTATTTTGGCGTCCACATACAGATACGACAAATCAAACATGTTATGATTCAAAACCTCATAGCACATGAACCAGATAATATATTTCCAGATGTATAACGTCATGGCAGAGGTAGTATTCCCAATTTTAAAAATAGGGATGTATTTAAGGCTCAGAATACTGTCGTTTCGGATGTAACATTGGACCAATACTATAGCCACCTGTTTCACTGTCTGGGTAATTATTGTTGGTGAGAAAAGATTGCTCACTCTTCATACAATTGGTTTGATCTGTTCTTGTTGTTCAATGTGCCGCAACACGCACACATTCTCCATTAGGCAACTTGAGGAAACCCGCAAAACAACTTAGTTGTGCGGTAACTTATTAATAATATGCATGTGTCATAGTGGAAATAATATTGTTAGTCTGTGATAGTATATACTAGAAAGTAAGTAATATCTTAGATAATTATTTTTAATCACCTGTATTTGTAAACAGTGGTGTGTGTGTGGTGCGCGCGCGCGCGTGTGTGTGTGTGTGTGGAGAACGTCTATATATACAAGTTATCTTATATAGCTATTCATAGATGTATCTTACTATTATTATAGTTGTACGTTACTATAATTACTAATATATATATTAAAAATTAGTGACCAAATGTAGAATCGTTTATTCTTTGTTTAAATTTGAAATGTTGAAGTTTTACGGCTATTTTTATACACAATGTAG
This sequence comes from Paralvinella palmiformis, assembly GCA_025642065.1. NCBI lineage: Eukaryota > Metazoa > Annelida > Polychaeta > Terebellida > Alvinellidae > Paralvinella > Paralvinella palmiformis. Next base: position 1,618,806 of record JAODUP010000003.1, read on the forward strand.
GCTAGAAGAGCCAGTTGTTCTCCAAAGGTAATGAGGCGAAGTGAAAGATGAAACAACGTTCTGACATTGACAATCCGAGATTTGTTATTATTTCTAGATGGTTCAACACATTAACATGGACGTTAAAATTGTTCTGTGTAAGTGTAAGTTGTCTATTTTTGACAACTGTGGTCACATCGTACTCGAAAATTGATCTCCTTACTTACAAGATACGGAATAAGTTAACCATCAGTTAACATTAGAGTCTAGCTGTTAACATTAATCACTGAGTGAAATAAACAAAATATCGCAAAATTAAGTAAACAAAAATAGTTTAACTTACCAAATAGTTGTTTATATTTCCTTCTTTCCTTTCGTTCCATTTTTTTTGTCGAATATCGAAAAAAGATCGATAACCAAATGGCGTCCAATGATCACGTTTTAATTTGATTGTATGTCCTCTGATCGGCGTGTCACTAAATTTGTTCCTTTGATCTTGCTGGGCGGGGGGGGGTGAGAGAAGTACATACACGATTAATTTAACAATAATTTTTTAATAACTGATGTTGTCTTGTGAATAATTAATTTATCAAAGTTAAATATCGTCAAAGCCGAATATTTACTGATGTACATTTTAGAGTAAAAACAAAACAATACACTATAGATTGAGTCTGTCTGTTTTATTGTCTGTGTTTTAGCAGTGTGTGTGTGTGTGTGTGTGTGTGTGTGTGTGTGACTTCTCTTACCACGGCATCTACACTAAAGCTTCTACATAATTCTGTTGGTTTTCGTGTTGTTAGGTTATGAGGCCAACTCTGTCGTTTCTGATCTTCACAGACATCTTTAACAAAATGGTCCTGTTGTCGTGGAGCGGTATTAAAGAATGGCGTCGATTGAGGCAACGTGGAATATCTGTTGACATGATGGGAATGTGGACAAGTGGAACGGGATTTTTCTTCGACAGAAGTAAGCGACGCTGTTCCAGAATCGTCGTTATCAGATCCAATAAATATCTGACACTTTCCATTAATCATTAACTCGTCATTTCTGTTATTCGTCGGATCCAGGTAGGTATCCTCCTCCGAGCTACTGGTGGGTGGTCGATCGACTCTTGATTTCGAATAGCCACTGGACAGATTCCGTGAACCGGAACTGATCCCGATCTTATGAGATTTGTTCCTACCATAATTATTAACGTGTCGAGAATGATCCGTACTGGATCGACAATCGGTGTCCGAGGACAATCGGTCGCTTCCGGAATCAAGCCGATCTGGAGGTAATTCTGGCTCCGGAAGACTGCCACTGGGCGAACAAGGCGATCGTAGATTGAGTTCATTATCTATTGATTTTGAGAACACAGGACCGGAAATACTTTCCGCGGGATCTCGTGGAACGTAAGATCTAAACAGTCCTCTCCTGGCACTGTCTTCTCGTTCTTCCGCTAGGTAGCGATATTTCTTCTTCACGCTGTCTTCCATAAACGAGGATAGCGGTGAGGATCGTGTTGGTTTGTGACGACGAGGTGGCACCATAGGCCGATCAGATAGATTACCGAGAGATGAGCAGATAGTGTCAGCTGCCGTATCATCTTCATCATAAGACATACACTGAAGAGTAGCCAGACTCCGTCCTTTACGTAAGTTAGTTCCAACCGGAACTGGCTCCAAACAACGGGAATATGAGTTATCCGGGCATCTACTACTAGGTCTTGGCACCTTTAAAACAATTAACGTTATTTATTTCGGTTTCAAATTGTATATCAGATTAATTTACAAATGCATGTTACTAAACCAAAGATAATTAAATAGTAATCAACAATGACATATGTCACACAGGATAACAAAGGATCTGGATTATTCATATAATAACATGATGTGATGTGATGGAAATCAAAATCTTTCAGATTTGACATTTAATATAATTTTGTTCTCGTTTCAATGAGTGAAAATAACATTTAGTATTATTGTCAATATAAGAAACAAGAAGAACTCTAAAAGAAGACTGAAATGCAATACGTTTTGTTGTATATTAGTAAACAATAGATTGTTTACCTTAGATTTGCTAGACAGCCTTGTACTTGACAACGTTTCATTTGTAGATAACAGCTGCACATGATTTCCCGGTGAATGTAATAACTGGGATCCGTCTTTATCAGGACATAACGGCTGTGGTGGTCGTTTTTCCTTATGAAATAACCACGACTTCTGTCTGCCTAATCCGGACTGAAGGGAACTCCCCTTTGCCGATTCAGGTGTTTGCTGATCTGTTTCAAGTGGCTCGGTGATCCGTCCGTCTGAGTTCGTCAGCTCCGAACGTTTGTGGTCTGATTTTAACAGCTGTGAGTTTTGTTCATACGGTACTGACAGCTGTACATTTTGTTTATCTGTCCTGGCACTTTTCCGTCGGTGTGACCACTTCTTTAAAATGCTTACCTCTTCTTGTTTGTCCTTTATCTTGTCAGGTAGAGGACTCTGGAAGAGAGAAACACAGATTGAGAAACTAAAACACTAACAGCTAATAAACAACGCGCTGATGATCAGAGTATGATCTGTTTCCATCAAATGGATTCATTACTTGTGCGTGTTGAAAAGCCAATCTTTTCTCTTAAAAAAGAAGCCAATATCGGTGAAAGAGCATCTGTCTTTAAACATATTCCTCTCAATCGACACCTATCTCCGGTTCGTTGTGTACATTTTGTATACTATGTGCATGTACGAGAAAAAAGGCGGTTACCTGACTTTCGTGTCTTCGTGGCAGCTTTGTCACGAAATGTTTCCTCATCTCTAATCGTTTTTGCGAAAGTTACGAATGAAACGTAGATATATCTGATTTATCCCGCTGCAGCAACACGAACCAAAATAAACTGGAGCGAGCCTGGATCTTAGCTCATACACTAACATATCATCTGCGCTGCCAACACAAACTACACAGTTAGTTGTCAATACAAAGAGATTAATATCAACAAGTTGGTACTGATGTAAGTAAAAACTGCTATGGTAGGGCCAAAAAACCTATCAGCCATTAACAACGATTTTGCGATGTAAATACGATTAACTGTACTGAGAACTAATAAGATTTGTGTTGTATTTTGCTCATCGTGTTAAGTATTAATAACATAAAGCAATTAATCATTTGTAAGTTTGTTATTGGGTCTAAATCTTATTAAATAATTAAGGAATGCGTCGATGCAGGTACGTTGTTATAGAACGTCAACGGACGCACACGGATTAAATTAATCTCACATTGAATGCATTAGACACGATCTGATGATCGAATACCTTTATGGTATAGTATTTTATGTGTAATATTAATATATAAAAACTCAGCTCTAGTCGGTTAATCATGTTAATGTATTTGAGTTAGAGTGTCTGGTCTAGTTAATGGAAACCATGCATTAGATAGTATCCGTGAGAAAAATTGTTCATCTTTCGCGACAAATTTACTGATAACCTTCAGGATTTGTTAACAATTGGATTATCTAGTCGGCAAGTTGAATATAGCTTTGGTGGTTTAAATGAACTAGTTAGGAAAACATATGTCATACAACGTTTATAATTCAATAAGTTAGCTAGATAATTGGTGGAGATAGTTTTTTTCCAGCCGAATCGATTTGTTGGTTACCATTCCGAAGACAATCTAAAGGAATCTAAAGTAATTATAGATGTTTTATACAGAAAATAGAAACTAAGTAAGGTGAAGAATGCACATTTTGTAAAATCTGTATCATTCATATGTTGGTCTTCGTACTAACTGAAACCAACGGCTATCTCTAACCAGGGAGGAGGAGTCATAGTCATAGAATATGATGATGCTGATGATGAAAATAATAATATTAACGTAGATTTATGAAAGTGTCCTAGCAAGCAAACATGGACCTTTCAAAGCCGCTGTACTGTGGTTTGTTCAATATCAGATATCAAAAACTTAAATAGAAATGTTGAACGATGGATCTTTCCATCGAAAAAGTAGCTACGAAGAGGTTAACCACATATTAACAAATTTAGATTGATTAATTGATCGATCGATAGCATTTTACGACAAAGATAATGATAGACGTTAACAATGTCTTTCTCTTCTTCTTCATTAATTAAGTCGTATATAAAAAAATTATCTCTGAAATCCGAACCTCCCCAGCTAATTAGACAGAATAGTAATTAAATATGACTATAAAACAATCACATTTAATTTAATTATAAATGATGACGATGATGATTGATGTTTTACGACCACTTTTGTGCACAGGGTAGGCTAAATGAGCCGAGCGACATCCAAAGGTAATGAAGCGAAGTGAAAGACGAAACACCCTTCAGATATCCCCACGCCGAGATTCTAAAAATTAGGTGGTAGTTATCTGTGGTCTAACGCGCTACCAACTAGACCACGGAGGCGACCCAAATGAGGTCAGTGTTATAGATGCAATCTGTATACAGACATGTCTTAAATAATAATATTCTCAATATGGTTACGAGCTGATTCATATTAAATTTTACTCTTTAATAAATAGTTTAGACTGAAGAGGGCTCAATCGTATATTTTACAGAATCGATTTAATCATTAATTTTACGATGATCCACACATCGGCGAATATTTTCTGTGTGACCACTATGCTTCGTGAACACAAGATTTTGATATCACTGATGACTAAATTCCGTCAAAAGTGTGAATCAGTGAATCAGTCAGTCAGTCAATCAGTTAGTGGGGTGTTTTGTTTAGCCTCGGTGCTATAGTTTCAACTATGACACATGATCAAGGGGTTGACCAGACAAAACCCTTTCACTGAAAGATGAAACACCCAACTAACACAGGTGATGCTGAGTTTCAATTCCACTTTTTTTGCAATGACCCCTCATCCAACGAACATCCAATTAAATTAAGGAAATTTTGACCAGGAAAGCATCAACCAGTGAGAATCTGATAGTGATATAAATATATAGTAATTCACAAATTGTAAGAGTTTACAGCTAAGTAATATCGTGACTCATGGTTAAGGATATAAATAGAACTATTTTCTGATATGCTGCACTTACACAAAATAACTATACAGTTAGACGCCGGAAATAGCTTCAACTTTGCTAAACTCGAACTGAAACCTAGAGCGTTTCCATTTAACACGTGTAGGTAACAGTCCTTTTAGTGGGTATAACTTTCTATTTGTCTAAATAGGTAACACGTATGTACGTTATTAGCGATGTGGTATTGGTATGGTTACTCAACAACTTTGCGGAAGTACGTAAATAATTATAGTTCTGATTCTGAAAGATTAGACAATATATAGACACAACCAATTCGCGGATGAAGCATGTTCTCAGAAGATGCTCAGTTTCCCCGAAAGGCAAGATTTTCTTCTTGTGAGAACCAGACACTTTTTAGTTCACAAAACAAAATAGTATTGCTCTACAGGGAGATCTATATATTTATTAAGGGGCGTGAACGGTATTTTCAGTCCGAAGCGGGAACTGATCTAGTTGGCTATATTCATGGACATGGTTACATATCCGACCCTTATATATGGTCACTATATATTAGGAAAAACAGGATACACGTGCTTTAAGTGACAGTCACACATCTAATCTTTTAACTCCGCGGCTGACTTTCTACGGACTTAATTCAACGGACCGTTCAATTTAGAATGCAACCAACCTTATAAAAACCGAAACAAATGTAAAGAAATTATAACTACTTATGTGCACAATAATCGTAAAACTGCAATTAGTACATAAGTTTAGGTTCATTTGCATATTAGCAAATTAATCTCGATATCTATAGCATGTTATAGCTTAAATCCCTATATGGCAGATAAGATCAACTACATTATATATATATATATATATATATATGTGCGTGTGTGTGTGCGTGCGTGTGTGTGCAGGTGCAGCGGCGGATTTACATCCTCTTAACTCATTTGAAACTGTTTAAGTATGTATATCAGGGACCCCTCTAGTTGGAGTGGGCTTTTTAAATTCAATAGGGCCCTTGAAGGGGCACCATTTAGATTGTGATGCATCTTTTTTATATAGGGGGCCTACATATAAAAGGGGCCCCAACTTCTATTAGCCCATGAGCCTGTATTTGTGTGTGTGTTTTATTGCAACAACAATGTAATTGTATGTGGCCGTTTGAGTATGTGGTCGTTTTGGTTATGGCCGTTTTGGTGTGTGGTCGTTTTGACTAGAAAACTGATTTAAACAACCGGCAAGCATGGCGCAAATATCAGATAAACCGAACCCAAACAATCCTATTGTGTTCTTTGATATCACCGTTGGCAGTACAGTAAGTATTGATAATACGGTAGCAGAAGGATAATGAAATCCTCTAACATTGTCTAGACTATAACATTGTTGATGGTAGTAACGTGAGCGATAATTAGTCATTTAGACCTAACACTGGGCCTGGCCTGGAATCCGGGACACTTAGCCAACGGACATTTAGCCAATATTTGCAGGGGGGACATTTAGCCAACAGTCAAATTTTTTGATTATGTTTATGTGAGTTTTCATAAATATAGTTGTTTCAATAAATACAAAACTGTATCAGTGTATGTAACTGTATTTTTGTAATTCATTGTACAAATGTAACAAACACAAAGTGATGTCTCATATTCTAAAACTTCAAACACCGATGTTACAGATAGTCTACAGCTGTTATATTCAATCGTCATAGTGTATGTAATTGAATTTTATTCAATTTATTGTACGAATGTAATGATCACAAACAAATTTTCATACTCTAAAATTTGAAAACACAAACATTGCATATAATACCTTCTTTATTTCTGACATGTTGTCCATAGGTGTACATTGTCAATATTCCTATTATTAAGTCTACATCGTATACTTTTAATATATTTGTTTGTGTTATCTATATTGTTTCCATATTTTATATTTCTTAACTGGGCGCTAAGTATAAATATACTTGAATAAAATATTGAGTCATTTAAGAACAGAAGAAAAAAACATAGCGAGCCATAATAATCTCATTTAAATTTATCGTTCAAATAATGACACAAGTATTTCTTTATAGTGTTTGTAATTAACAAACATCAAAATGCTCAATGACTTCAATGCCATTCCATGTCTTGCGTACAGTTATTGAATTTTGGCTTAAATACGGACGTATATCTGTATGATTTAAAATGTGTGACACAGATTACCGGTATGTCACGAACTCAGTAATCATATTCTCGTTTATCCCACTTATTATCATGCAACAAACCTTGTCGGATCAACAAATTCTGACTGCACATAAAACAGAATCACTGTAAAGGAAGCCAGATCTAATTGCCCTGGGGCCCTTTTATCCTACTAGCCTATAGAAGCCACTGGTTCCAGGTGAAAGAAGTTTAGTGTCATTGGGGATGGTCTGGTCAACTTGAATGTACACCAAACAGAAGCACTGTAAACAAAGCCAGATCTATTTGCACTAGATGACCCATTTATTTGATAGTGTCTTTCACATACATGCATTTTTATTATCACACTACTCAATATTTGGAGTACGGACAGTTGCTCTGAACTTTAATTCCCTAATAATTGGTAATATTCATCCCAATAATTATATAGGTAATATGATACTAAGAAATATATTTCTGAATTAAAAATCATATATATATTTTTTATTTTTCCTCATTAACAATTCACTGGTGAGTAAATGTCCACTTTTTCATTTTGTTTGGTGAGCAACTGTCCGAGTGAGCAACTGTCCTACACCCTAATATTTGACACATTAATATAAATATACAAATTGTACAAAAAGCAGGAAAAATATAATAATTTGCTTATCTAAAGATAGGCCTATATTTGCAACATCCATAAAGAGAACATAATATTGACAGAGCATGCACACACTCAAAAATATAACAATATACATTTTGACTATTGAATGTTGGCTAAATGTCCCCCCTGCAAGTATTGGCTAAGTGTCTGTTGGTTAAATGTCCGTTGGCTAAATGTCTGGATACCCCTGGCCTGGGCTAGTGTCTTACCTAGAAGAGACTCTAGAATCAACTAGAGGTCTATTACTAAAAAGTAGATACTAGACTCCCCCAAACTTTCAATTGTTGCATATGATATGTGGCCTGGTCACCTTCAGTTTCAAATTGCGTTGGCATTTCAGCCCCGATCAGATCTAGCCTAATCTAGGCCTAGCCCCAGGGGCTTCTGTTTGAACAGTCACAGTGATAAAACATAGAATGATTTGGTCCTATCAGAATGTTGAATGTATTTATTAACAATTCAGACTTCAACTGGGATACCTCACTGCTTCATAATAATAATAACTGAATTCAAGTCTGTAATAATCATCAAAATCATCAATTATAAGTTTAATTTATTGGAATATGACAAAAGTCAGCTGCAATCAGAAGTACCATCATGGAAAGTATCCCCATTACAGGTTTAGGCATATTTAAGTATCTATCTAATTATACGATACAGTAATTTAAAGTATCACAACCCTATTTCTATAAAGTACTGTTAAACGTTTTAAAATATTGTGCCACAGACATAATTAGATCACATAGGCCTACTTGTAATTTCACTAACATAATATCACAAAATTACATGCGAAAAAAGTGATATTGTGATTTCTTTTGGATTGATGAACACCGTTGGCATTAACCATGCTAATGACAGCTAGTACTAAGTGATGATCTGCTCTAGATTTTTCTTTGTCTCTGCTATTTCTGATGTGGAATACATAGACAATTAACTTAATCATGTAAGGATGTACAAGGTGTGTTGCAAGTAATGCTGACTACTATGTACAGCCAAGATCTCTGCTACAAGTGATAAAAGCATGTTTGAGGGTCATCACTAAACCAGAGAAATCTTTCACTGGAAAGTGAATGAATGAAACTCTAGAATTACTACTGTAATAGATGTAATAATTTCTAGTTTCTGAACAAAGGAGAAGTCCTTTCATGTTAACCTGAAAGAAATTGTGGGAGGGAGGTTCTGTTATAAAAGGATATTGTTTTCTTGACTTATTACTTACTAACTGTATTTGTCTATAGAAGCTCAAAACATGTAAACGTAAGATGCCAGCCATCTTTAAAGGTGATGGGAAATGTTATTCTTTAATTATTTATGAATTATCCATATATATATATATATATATATATATATATATTGTATTATGTTTTGTATCTTAAAGTAGGCCTACTTCTGTAGACCCTTGAAATCTCTAAATTATTTGTTGTTCTCAGTGGAGTAGATGGTAAAATAAAACTCCATATACTTTATAAGGTCAGATTGTGAATAGAAACATTCCAATACTTAAATAAGGTTTCCACAAGTTTTGTGGGTCATTATGTATCAAACAATCCAAATTCAAGAAATCTTCCAGGGTGACCATCTTGAATTTGTATGATCTTGTGTGTAGATCTATGTCAATGATGGCTACATGCAAAATTCCAGTTCCAAATTATGATTATTGATGATTTTATTGTTTATTTAACATGGTTGAGGGGGGTCTGACAATTTTTGCACTAACAACACTGGCTATCTTTATCTTTAATAAACACTTGAATAATAAAATAATGAACTTGTTCATTATTTTATTATCTAAGTGTTTATTAAAGATAACCTTTAAATCTAAATAATCATTCATTTAATAGTTAATAACATTTTCAACCATTATGATATGCAGCTGACAACTTCTCAAAACTCGCTCATTCAATAACTATCAAAAAACTGATACAAGTGAGCAAGATCATTCTTTTATACTTTGACCTCTTTTTTCTTGTTTGTTTTACTGGAAAATTTGTGTAATACTATGCAATAATACCAATTTATTCCTATTATGCTGTACAAATAATAATGTGATTTAGGAAATCACCATCTGAGTTAAACCTGCCCCTGATTAATTGGCATGCTACTGACATACTCTGTCGTTGAGTTAAGATTTCTGAAGACTACAAACAAGTCCATTAGTTGAATATTACACATATTAGATGTTATGGTGCACATGGTGCCCCAATATAGGTATTTTCTCCCTGTCACTTATTTTATTCTAATAATTTAAATATTCCTTCTGGGAAATTTTCATGAATATTGAACTATATTTAGAGGGTCCACCAATGAGTGTTCAGTTACTTCATGAATATCTTTATAATTTAGAAGTTTTTTCAATATGTTTTAAATAGAAATGCCAGTTTATGACATGTTTACTTAGTTTCCAGGGAAACTACTGCAATGGTAAGTAAATTTTCCAGCCATCTAGACAGGATTCAGCATTGACTACTAATCATGATGGCGGGCAATATAAAAACTACTGTCAGTTTGCTGACATTGCAACAACATTCCGTGATAATGATTCAAACATTTATTTGAGATTTTCCCATGATTTTGTTCATAAATTCAAAATATTAGTCCTTAAAACAGGAAATGGTTGTCTAGTCTGGTAAAACATGTAGATTGATGACATATGTTAGTGCAATTGGACCAAGATGAGATGTATCTATTCACCACATGCTTCCCAGAAGTCATCACATAGCTGGCTTATGTAAAACCTAACTACCTGGTAAGTGCAGCAGCTCCAGATGTGTGACAAACCTATTTTTGCCAATCTTATTTTTACATTACTGCCGATCATGGCAAGTTAACTTAATGTCAGCCCCTGGTACACTCTAGAGTATACAGCAGTTAATATTTATCTGATCCTGATATGTGTCTCTTGCCATGATCAGTTGCAAAAGTATCCAACTTAAGCCCTTAAGACAGATAACTCCATCATGAATAAAACTTCTTTTGTGAATGAAATGACTACTACAAAGAATGTGGATAATCCATCAAAAGATGCAGGTATTCTTGATACTTTCTCAGTTGAAGGACCCAACTATATTGGTTAGAGTCCATCAACATGAGCAGCATCTTTCGAGAACATTCCCAATATGGCCAGTTTCTGCTGAAGTGACTATGTGAAAAATCCTGAAGATAGTCAGTTTCTACAATCCATGAGGACAGAACATGTTGCCAGCTTTGGAGGTCATGATCATATTTTGTCAGAATAGAAACAGATGTCAGAACAACGTAAATTCCTGGAGAAATGCAGAGAATGAAAATCAGAGTAGAGATGGCAGAGTTTGGCTACAGTAATACTGAGTGATATCTCGGATATTGATGGCATCAGTGATAGAGTTGAACCAATAAGCCTGAAGCATGATGACATCAAAAACTAAAACAAACCAGCTGCGCTTTGCATTGTGGGATTTATAGGGGGTCAGTGATAATCCCGCCATTTTAACCTTAAATGTCAATATTCCGGATCTGTTATAACCATGCCAAAAACTAACTTCTGTGTACCGTTTAACTCTGCTTTGACACCAAAAAAGCAGGCACTGTAGAAAAATCAGATTATAACTATATGCTAATCGTCCATCATTGCTACTTTATAAATGATAGTAAAGTGTGGCATTCAATATTGTAAACCATAGTACAATAATATCCACTGCACATAACAAAGACTTAAAATGTGGTGTTCATAGTAAATCACACTAAAATTATATTTAACAAAAAGAAGAATAGAGTCCAGTATATTGGCAAATTTAATTTATTATTTATGGATATAATAATATGGTAAATTACACTTTATTTACCAATATTATTATCTATGATCTGATGGATAATAATATTGGTAAATTACACCTTATTTGCGCCTTTCACTGTTTCAGTCAATCCTGACACTGTAATTATAAAAATTTGACTTAAAACTACCCAACACTTTCCAGCGTTTCATTCCACTGCCAACACATGCCAACTTAAATGTTTATATCGCTTACTAGTGGCATGACAATATGGTACGCAGGAGTTAGTTTTTGGCATGATTATAACAGATCCAGAACATTGTCGCTCAGCGGACCCCCTATAAATCCCACAATGCAAAGCGCGCCTGGTTTGTTTTGGTTTTTGACGTCATCATGCAATTTCAACTGAGACATGTGCAAGTAGGAAACATAGGCAAGTGTGTATTGGAACTGAACCTTTCATACCACATAGCATAATGTAATCCCCAAAACTAGTACATGTATCACTTGCAGCTAAAATGAAATTGACTCCTTCACAGCAGGCTACTTTCACTGAAATATTCATCTAAGAAGCTTCATCAAAAGTGTATACAATATGCATTGAATGCAGACATGGGGTCAATTCCATTTTCTCAATTCCAATTCCACTCAATGGCCATTTGGTCAATTCCACATAAAATTGATCAAATTCAATTCTAATTCCCAATTTATCAATTCCAATTCCAAAATCACTGATTGGAGTAGGTATATATTCCAAGTAGGATTGTCATGGAAGAAATATTTCTGAATTAAAAAAATTAAATGGTAAATTAATTTATGGATTAAATTCTTTTTTGTAGCCAATTCAAAATTTATCACTTCATTTCCAATTCCATTTTTCAAAAAATAAGCAGTTTTAGAATTGCCTGTAAATTCCGGAATTGAATTGATCCCATGTCTGATTGAATGTATTACATTCTGGCTGATAAGACCAGACAGGGAATACGAAAGCATGTAGCTGAATACTGTAAGGAGAAAAGGAAAGCTCCATAGTTTACGGTACATCTCTTCATTGGCATAGCAAACTGGCACCCTCACTCACCAATAAACATGAAAGACAAAACATTTGGTGAAATCATTTACACAACTTGAGCTGTGCAGACACAATCTGCAATACAGTATTTGACACAACCACAGAATACCAGCCATGTATCTGCAGTGTGTATCCAGATTCAACAGAGCCTAGGACATCCAATCTTGTGATCTGGCTATCAAAATCATATAGATGAAGTTATTCTAACACATGTGTTTTTCTAAGCAATGTTGGAGCAATCAATGTAACAAATGATTCTGCTGAACATGGCATGAAACTAAGTTCTGACTTCTTCTTGGCCATGGCTCACAGTGAAGGACATTATCAGAATGTTCTCCAAGTGAAGGAAGATAACAGGAAAGAAAAGTCCTGTCTGAGAGAAAGGGGAACTCAGCATTATTTAGAGTCATGGTGGATCATCTAAATATTATTGGATCTTCCTGAAATATTTAAATAAGGGCACTGTGTGCACCTTATTAGATGTATAGTAGAATTACTTGGGTTCTGTTGACATTGCATTGGCACACATATCCAAAATAGATGTAAAGAAATGCCTTATAGTCATTTACACTAAACATTTGGGTTATTTTAACCTCTGTTTTAAGATAGGCATTTTTTACAAAATAACTTAGACCACTCTTGGCTGTGATGATTAATTTTCCAGTCTTTTATTCTTTCTCTGACTACATATAGATTAACAATGCTAGTGTTTTGATATCCAAATGGCACTCAATGGACCATATTTTTGAATTGTGGAGTAAAAATGCCATCATCAGTGTTTAGAAGTAAATTATGATATCTGCATGGTTCATTTGACCAAAATACCAAAGTAGATTAAAACCAGGCTGCATTTTGGGCTTTAATCAGTAAACAGTACACAAATCAACACAAATTTAAGTTGATATGTCCAAAATCCTGGTTTGAACCTTGCTTATGTCAGACCTTTCACATGTTGAAATGTATTCTCCAAGATAAAGAAATATTTAATTTTTAATTATTTCTCCTTAGAACATTGGCAGAATAAAGTTTGAGCTTTTTGCAGATATTGTTCCAAGATCAGCAGAGAATTTCAGGTAACAAATATTTTGTTTTGCTAATTATTAGTCAGTGCAGTGATTTAATGTGAAATAGTTTAGTGATTGGTGAAAGTATTTTATTAATAGCACATAATTTTAAATGGTTTATGGTAGTTATAGGATTCTCTTTCACAATTTTAGTTAACTGATTTTTGTGAAATATATCTATATTAAATAGTTATTATTGCATAAATAGTATTACTGCATTTGCAGACAGCTCTGTACAGGAGAAATGAAGAAAGATGGTGTACCTATGGGCTACAAGAACTGTACATTTCACAGGTATGATACTTGTTTAGTTTGATTTTCACGAATACCATCTCTCAATTATAATGTTTCAGTGTTTAACATATGAACGAAGTGCTGTAATATCAATGGATTTATGATAATATTTTGTTTCAGAGTAATAAAAGATTTCATGGTACAAGGCGGAGACTTTGTTAATGTAAGTAAATATGTTATTGTTTAATTTTGATAGGTGTTATACTATGTGATAAGGGTGATACTTAATGTTATTGTTGTTCATGTGTTAAGAAAAGATCGAAACATTGTTTGTATATGCTAAAAGATTACTTTTCTCAAATCATTATTATGGTTGTGCCAATCAGAGATCAATTAACCCACCATTTTGAGGAATAGTGTCAATTTTAGACTGGCATCTATCAGTAAACATTTATTATATGTGATCAGTTATTTAATTATTTCCTGCCTCTGACAATAGATAAGGACTACTTAATAATCTATTGGTAACAAGTTGATTTGAAATTTAGTAGCCATGTGAGATGTTTTGGTAGTAATACCTCAAACATCAGCAGATTGTTTAACATTAGGAAACCTAATCTAAGCCTATATTCTATCTAATGCTAAACACATTAAAACTTGTAATATACTTTCATATATATGTAATGTACAATCTTCCATAGTCAATAGCACTACAAGTCAAAGTTAATTTCATTAATTAATTCTTATTATTGGTTTGTCAGTCTCTCACACTCCAAGATAAATGTACTATAACATTTTTGTTATTGAAGGGTTTGATCATCTCCATATTAAATTGGAGTTGTAACTAGTATAGATATTTATTTCAGCATTATTTATTAAATAAATGGTCAAATGGGTATCTATGTTTTCCAGGAATTAACCATTTCAAAATGAGGTCAGATCTTATAAAAAAAAACCTTTCTTAGAACATCCTTCAGACTCTACTAGATATTGTTCAAATTCATTCAGCTTGTTAAATCATAGGTATCTATATAAATATAATAACATGATAAATTCTGTCTGGCTTCATATGTGATTGATGTGTGTGATTGATGGCAAAAACTTAAATTATCCATTAAACCCCAACAAATGACAAATAATCAATATTTAGCATGTAACTGAAGAGGGAAAAACTAAATATTTTGATTTCACTCATTAAAACAATAATGATGAATGTCAGATGATGATGATAATAATATACATATGTGATATCATGTAATAATAATAATAATAGTATTTTATATAGTGCCTCATTCAACTTGAATTGCTCTAAGATGCTTTACATTTAAAACATAATTAAAACTTGTTCTAAGGTCATATAGCACAAACACATTTTATACTTAAATATACTGGTTTATATATTATATATAGGCTAATTTAAATAAGTGGATTTTAAGAACCTTACAAAGTATTTCTTTACTTCATGCAAGTTTATTATTGTTTAACAACTTATTCTACAGCCTAGGAGCCGATGCTTCAAAAGATTTCTCTCCATACATTGTTGTGGCTTTTGTCACCATCAAAAGTTAACAGGACTCAGATTGCAGCTTTTTCCCGCCCCCAGACTAAATCCCCATTTTGGGCTAAACTGGGTCAAACTAATTTTCAGGCATGATTCACCACTAATTTATTAAATGAAACAGACAAAATGAGAAATAAACATTTATTATCTACATAAACTTAAAGCACATAAATAACAGTATGGACATGTATTTAAATAATTATACATAAATCATACAGAACCATAACAAAAGCATTCAAATGTTCACCAGTCTAACACTACCACGAAGTTCTCAATAGCAAGAGACAAGATTGGCTCCTTTCTTAAGACCCAACCCGTTATATAGTTTAGTCTGGATGGCGTCAAAGTTGGAGAAAATCCTCTCAGTTGAGGTTGAACTAGATGGAAGATGGAGCAACATAAAGGCTAGTTTATTACAATGAACTGTACCAATTTTCACAGCCTTATGGTCTAATGAATAAATTTACACTTGTATTATTATATTATTATTATATCAATTCTAACAAATACTTTTCATCTGTATCCAAGTTAAATGTATGTAAATTTGTCGACCAAACCAATCAATTCTGAGAAACCCCACTTTAATGCAGGTCTAACCTGGGTTTAGCCCACTGGGCTGGGATAAACTAGTTTAACCAGGGTTAAACTCCAACCATGTCTGAAATATATATGATGTCCGTGCAACTGAAACAAAACTGTTCTGCATTCACTGTAAGTGCTGTGTCAGAGAGTAGGTATATTATATAACAATGCATTGGTATAGTCCAATCAAGAAATTATAAGCACTTGGACTAAAGTTTTGCGTACCTCATCATTTATGTGTTTAACCAATAAGTCCTCTATTTTTTATTTGATAACAACATGGATTAGTTTTAGAATTCACCTGCTTCTCCATTCCTAGTGTATTAATAGAGTATTTATCTAATATAAACCATAGATTACTCATAGACATGGAAGTATTTATATAACTGTGTCCTACCTTAATATGAAGATTCTAGGTTTTCTTCACATGTTTATTATGTTTATTATAAGAAAACAATGAATTTGGTCTTATCCTTCTTCAGTTTCAGTACATTGCTGTTCATCCAGATACATGTACTTATGTTTTCAATACAAGTTTCAATTAAAGATGAAATATCATCCCATTTATCACATGGCTTTAAAGTCATGTTGACTTGGGTATTGTTGGCATAACAATGATATGTAATGTTATGCCGTTTGATAATTTTACCAACTGGTTTAGTACACAGAGTAATTCTTTGGTCCTAAAACAGATCCCTGTGGTACACCAATATGAAGCCCTACATCTGGTGATATATTATTTGGGATTGTGTCTTTTCAAAGGATTTAACACAATACTTATCAAGATATAATCCAATGATTGAGTGGACCAATTTTTCCAAATGAATGACACATCTAAGCCTTAGTTATTCATGTTCACTTGTAGGGGATTTTTTAGCATGGGTCTGAATGGATTAATAAATGATTTTAAAATTAAACTTTAGCTGAATGTAAATTGATTTTAATGAAGATTTTTTTTAATATTTAATGTAGAGTTTTAGAAATAATTTTTTTACTGATACCTGGGAACCAATCATATATATGTATCACCTGTATATTATTAAATAAAAAATCTTATTACATTAGAGTATTAACACCCTTGACATTTACATGTAGTAAACATTGCACAAATGGCTGATTCAGAAAATAAAACAGTTCACTTTCAATACAAGATATAATGCATAATTACCAGTGTTACAGTAATAGGAATCAACCATTGAATTATAATCTGTGTGATCATTGATTTTATCCATTCACATCGTCATGTCAGACAGCAAAGGTACTACAAAAATAAGTTTGAACTAGACACGCCGGACCATGACAGCCATGCAAATTGCGCTGAATGTTACTTAGTTTAGTGGCATATATCTATTGGATGAAGTCTATATCATTCCTATCAAATGTAAAATTATGAACTGAAAATTACATACCCTTAATGGACTATAAATAAAATTCTAATAGAGCTGGTAAATAGCCTAATTACAGCTTTTTAGCTAGACATTTATCGGCCTCTACATGCGTAAATCGTCATGCAACACAGTAATTCTTAGACTTTTAATCTGAGAGTTTAGTGTGAATTTCAGCCACATGGTGGTGCCAGGGGTAGTTGAATCAGTCTTGGGAATGTCAACTGAAAAGCCACTGAATTTACCCAAATTTAGGCTGCATTACTACTAATAATAATAATGGCCAAACTGGCAGTTATTTTACATGGCTGGCCACCTCAAATGAGGGAGACGCATATGGTTTGTAATTTACAGCTTCACCACAGGAACTAATTCTAAATAAATTTAGAATTTACAATATATGGCATATTTGGTGGAGAAGAACCTTGCCAGTTGCCTGGTTGGATGAAAAACTCGACCTACTATAGTGCCACAGCTGGGATTCAAACCTTCAATCTACCACACAGCATGACCATAAATAGTCCCACAATCTATCCATGAGGCCAAACAGGTAGTCAATCTGTTGTTCCGTAGCAGTTCAATGAGATAAATGACAATGGCTCAGATTTTGGCACTGTATTAATGTTGACTAATTGTTAATGAACATACATCACAAGAAAAATTGTTGGAAAATCATGAAAATGTGTTTTTTTTCAGTAAAAACCTAGTTTTTATCTAGATTGTTTTACCAGTTTTTACTGGGTGTGGCTAAAACTTGTCAATCATGGATGATGAATATTTATAAATTGTTCAATAATTAGTAGAGATTGTGTCATTGGTTTCTATCACCATGTCAATGAGCAATTGTGATTTAGCCTTAACTCACCTAGAGCATGATACAGTAGGGTTTGATCGTATGACCTGAAAACTGCAGTATATTGTGCTATTAACTGCAATATGTGAGCGTACCTGACAACATGATTGGTGACCATCTTTAGCAGAATTTAAAGAAGCGACACAAAGTTAAATAATAATAATAGCAACCAGTTATCTGGAGCTGAAAGAAGTCCTGAATATATACAGGCTAAAATATATGTACAATTTAGATGAAGCTGTTCTAAAACGTTGTCTGTGTTCATTAATTAATCAACATGATTTCCATGGAAACATGAATCTGTAGATTAATGAGTCAAAAACTGTATTATGCCATATTACATTATAAACACTAACTCATCAATTCCATCTTAATGCTTCATGTTTATCAGTTGAGAATAGATGCTACATATTGTTACTTTATGTATATTGAAAGGAAGCAAGAGTGATAAATGTCATTCTGTGTGATACCGTTTTTGTGTTATTTTACTTTTAGTATTGTTCATAATTTCAAGAGTA
The DNA here is from genome assembly GCA_025642065.1 of Paralvinella palmiformis. Lineage (NCBI taxonomy): Eukaryota > Metazoa > Annelida > Polychaeta > Terebellida > Alvinellidae > Paralvinella > Paralvinella palmiformis. Next base: position 1,637,575 of record JAODUP010000003.1, read on the forward strand.
TCTACTGTGTTCTCTTTGTTTGTTATAAAAAAAGGTCTTTTAACAAATACAATACAGACCAATATATGTATTCTTTTTTAATATTCATATTTTTCAGGGTGATGGCACTGGCCTTTTCAGCATTTATGGAGGACCATTTTCTGATGAAAATTTTAAGCTAAAACATTCTGGACCAGGATTACTGTCTATGGTAGAAATTTTACTAAAATAATAGTAGATATATGTAATATAAATATATGGATTTAATCAATGGAGGCTATGTGCCAAATAATTACGTTAAAAGTTATTATGAACTTCACCAAAGTGACTGTCGTTAATTGAGAATTGTACTACACATTAATATATCTTGTAGTTGTTGCTGCATAATAATTGTGCTTTCTTTTCAGGCTAACAGTGGCAAAGACTCAAATGGCTGCCAGTTCTTCATTACTTGTGCAAAATGTGATTTCCTGGATGGCAAGCATGTTGTATTTGGTATGTGGTGAATTATAATTAGTTTTTATTAAAACTGTAGATAGTTATTGGCTGTAGATATAAATCTAGGTTTAGGTGTAGAGATTTTCGATTGGATACATTGAGCATTTATATCAGAAATAATGTGTATAATTCTTTGCAATCAAATTTAGCCTTATTATTTTCCTTTGTTTATTTCTTATTAGTATTACACAAATTAAAAATATATACATTATGATTATTACTAAATTATCATTTTGTGAGAATTAAATATTTAAAGGTAGAATCTCTTATAATATTATAAAGGTTGATCTGATATGACAAATGAATTTATTTCAAATTTGGATTATACAATTAACAGTAAATGTAACACAATAATATATAATGCCAAGTGAATGTAAATTGGGGGACCAGTTAAACGTAATTTCTGTCTACCCACTGGCCCCTGGATGGTATTTATCAGTGGACATACACTACTAATAAATGGATAGTAAATGAATACATGGTGATGTACTAGAATAAAACATACAGTAATACAACAATAACATGAAAATATCATATATAATTAAAATGACTAGAATGGGGTTAACATTTGAGTGATCACCTGATCCATACTATGGTTAATACTTGGTAAGAGAAAACATGTCAAGTCCACTATAACATTTCTATTGCAGATAAACTTTATAACAGAAATCCCAATTGACTCACATATTTGATCAACCTTATGAAATAAACAATGGGGAGTTGTGAGAATAAATAAGCATATAAACGATTGGTGCATGACTTTGCCCAAATATATTTCTGAACAATTTTTATTCCTGAACATGACCATTTTTATTCCTGAACAAGAGATAAGAATATGCAATAAAGGCACATTGCAACAAAATTTTAGTCCCAGAGCCGATTTATTAGTTTACTTTGTAATTTATGACAACCTTGCACTGATATACGCGCTGCAGTTCATAAGTAACACAGTGGGTATGGCAGTGTTATAAAAGTGTGTTATTGTGTCAGCCTTAGTGCCATTACCACACATTCCAGCTCCTTGAAGCACATGTAACACCCTTCTGGGTGCCTTAGTATTGTTGGCTAGCATAACACTAAGGTATACTATGCTGTCTTTTTCTGCTCATTTTCACCATTAATATTTCACTTTTAGGATTGAAAATAACTTTTGCCAGATATTATGCTCATAGACTTAGATGGGTTGAATCTAAGACAAGGGTAGAATCTAACATTAAAAGGCAACAAGTCCTGCTGGACCTAATGACTTTTAAAATCAACTAGTCCTTGAAGTATTGAACTAGTTCTACAACTTCACAAGTGCCAAAATACGTAACAATGGATAATTATGTCAGAAATTGTCACTCGCCTGACAAGATGAATCTTCAACTGAAATACTCGTATTGTTTCTATTTGCCCCGGGCGAGCATTAATTTAGAACCCTGTAAGGCCATGACTGTAGCCATAAAAACATCAACCATCTAAGGCCATCAATAGTATTAATAATGTAAGTGTTAGCAGTGTTTATGAGCATTTTTAGTCTTGTGATGGTGATACTATATATGAGTACGACATCTGGATAGCAGCAGGCATTGAACTTCATGAATCCTATGACAATGTCACAATTCAATTGAGACAACTCATCCATCATATCTTGATAGAATAAGTTAGATGAAAAGGGAGGTGACAGTCCAGTTTGTTTAATTCCTTTGTAAATATGGATCACGTAGCTCAATAAATTTCCATTAAAATGTATACAGTATTTAGATAGTTAAGACGCCAGTTTAGGTACTTGATAGTCTAAGACGAATCATTACAGATATTCTCCAAGCTCTGCTCAGCTGTTAAATTAATGAAGCAAACAAAAACTGTGGCTTTGCTTGCAAATGTGTCTGACTATGTCAATACACTGATAGTGATGAATGATGAAACATTATCTGGTTATTATTTCTCTGAATTTTAGATCATTTAATTTCTATTTAGGAATTATGAGAATATAATAATAATAATAATAATAATAACAATAATAATAAAAAAAACAATTTTTAAAGTACCTACTCTATCACCAGTAATTAAGCCATTCAGAGACACCGTATATTTAGGTAAAATGAGTGGTAAAAGGGATTTATAAAAGATTAAAATAAAGATGATAAAATAAGACATTGACTAGTGTAAAGAGACTAGAGATTGTATGACTATATCAGAAAGAAAGATTGTGTGCATGTGTTTCTTAGCAGTGTGGAATAAGGGGACTGAATCCAGGAAGACTGTTGAGACATGAATAGTGTCTGACCAGTGTGTATGTGGGTGGGCGTGCACGTCTGTGTGTGTGAAATTTCAGATTCAATAGTCTGTCTGTGTACAGTCTAAACTATATGAAATATTCTTCGCATATGATAGTCTAAAGAACTTTACATGTTGACCATTCCCTTAAGATAATCATTTATTCATTACATTGTTATTTAAACAGTTCTAATTGTGAACATGTTGCCCCCTTTGTATTTCTCATCCTTAATAGAGTAATTCTGATAAGTTCTAATAAGATGCAATTTTTATACAGGTAGAGTCATAGAAGGTATGTTAGTTGTGAGGAAGATTGAGAATGTTCCGACAGGACCAAACAACAAACCAAAGATACCAGTTTTAATATCGCAGTGTGGAGAAATGTAACTGTGTTTCAGCATATTGTACCATTATTATGTGCTCTGTTTTGCTTTTATACAAATAATAGTAACACTTTGTTAGTTATAAAATAATAGTTAGACTGCATTCTGTGTTGGAATAAGTTTGTGTCTTCATCATGTAAACATTATAATAAAAGATAATATCTAAATGGACACTTTTTTATAACAGCAAGTTTAATATTTATTAAGATAAAATGTATTTCAAACTATAACTTGAATAAAGCATTATACTGAATAAGTTGAGCTGTTAAGAAGTATTAGAACATGTATAGCAAAACATCTGAATTAATCTTCTTTTGTGTTTGGACTGAGATATAAGGCAACAAATTTCTTTAGTATTGATGGTGTGTGTTAATTTTATTTCCTAAAAGGCTTACAATCTGAATATGTTATAGAATTTGTAATTCTTCAGGTATTTCATAGCTGTGTGTGTGTGTGTGCATGCACGCACGCATACACATAAATATGCTTATTTACATGAATTAATTACATATTTTCATTTAGAATGCATCTAAATACACTGTACTTTCAGCATGTGAGATAACTTTGTGACATATTAAAACTTGTGTTTGAATGTTTAGAATGTACTACTCAAAACAATCAAGAGAGCAAATTATATGTTTCAATTATTCAGCTAATTTTGCATTTTTGAACTAGATATTGCAGTATTATAGGTTTTGTTTGATTTCAGAGTTATCTGAGTTGAAATATTAACATAATCATGCCTTTTATTATCAGTAATCATAATGTTTGATAAAAGAAAAAACAAAATATATTTTCTAGATTCATTTTTTATTTTATTTAATCAAGCACAAACCTATGCCAACCATGTGTCAGTAACTTGTATGAACTCGTGGGCATTCACACATTCATTACAGTGATTTTGCATGCTTCTGATCAGTCCATCAGTGTTATTTTCAGGGATGTTCACCCACTCGTCAGCAAGGGCTGACCTGAGGTCATTTACTGTCCTTCGAGGATGGTCAAACATGTTCTAGCAATGTTCTGTCAGATTTAGTTCTGGCCAATCTATGACATTGATGTCGTCCTCATCAGGAAAGTTCACAAAAACATGAGAAGTGTGTCAGCGAGCATTATCCTTCACACAAATTAACCCATCATCCATTGCCATAGCAAATGGCTGTATGATAAGTTCCAATACTTCATCGTGTTATCTTTGACAGGCCTAGTCTAGTGTTCTTGCGGACTCGCCCATCTCCTGATAACCTGTCAACAACTATTCAACCACAGATCTTGACACGCCATGTCTCTGGGCAACCAGTCTCTGGGTGGAGTCATGTTCCAGCATTTGAACAACTTCTGGTGGACTCGAGAAGTAGCTAGCAGCATCCACATTCACCTACACAATGAATAACAGGCATTTACAAATCCTAATTTTGTTACTGCAGATAATAAGAGCTTTGTCCAGAATTGAACTTCATTGCCCTTTTATAGCGTATTAGCTGTGATGTCTGTTCAGATTAACTCTAGTTGTACACAGACTTTCAAATGACAATAACTGTGTGGCAGGTGTATTACCTCATCAAAAATAGGGGTACTAACCTATTTTGACCGGATTATAGAGAATAATTAATAAAAATCACCTAGTCCGCTTAATTGTTTAATTAGTGTACTATTATAATTATTATGTTACATGTACAGTAATAATTTCATACTTAAAGCCTGTTAAGTATGTAATGGATTAATCTGTGATTTGATTTATTTTGTACACTAATGTAAATACCTATAGTAACACTAATAATTTTTAATAGATACTATTATAATTATCAGATCTACAGAAGTGAAACACCATTTCATTGCTGTTACAATGATGTTTGTCAATTAAAAGAAAAAGTGTCCGAAACATTTTATTAGCCCATTTCTCCAGGGGTAGCTCTTTGGTCATATCTCCGAGGTGTGACCAGTGTCAAGGTTAAACAATAGTCACTCACTCATGTACACACACTGACTCGATAATTTTTAATGATATATTATTATAAAACAATTCTTACTAGGAATCTTTTTTTTTGTGACAAACAACTAATCATTTCAGAATTGCAATGTTACAGATACGATGGATCTTCATCTGAAAGAATAATGGCAGGTGACTTTAATATCCAACGGGACAATACTCGGCCTAGGGAAAAATTCCCACAAACACGGTCTTTAGCCGGATTCGAACCTACAACCTGGAGGTTGTGTTCTACTAAAAATTGATTTCTTTGATGCAGTAGACCAGGTGGAACTATTCATTGTATATGACAGAAATATCGGCGAGCACCATCAGTCCGGGGCAACACAATAATTAGAAAGTTATATGACTGCTATCCAGAAATGTAGAATTACGGTGATAGCGCAAGTTAGAGCGTATGACTCGTAGCCAAAGGGTCGCCGTTTCGAGACTCCGGAGCTGCAATGCTGTAATGTGGCGACTGGTTCATCTATAAATGAAAACCTGACATGACGTGATGGGTATGTGTTTGAGTGATGCAGCATGCGTTGTATGCTCCCTTTGGAGTTGAGATATGTGCTGGATTGGAACAGGTCTGAGTCGGAGATACCAATACTGTAAAGCACCTTAGGCCAGCTACTATTTAGCTGAACAGGGCCCTATATAAATGTCACACATTAGCCGCCGTTCTACACTACCTCCTCCGTTCCGTTTTTGTGTGTGTCTAACTATGGTTTAGGTCGCGAAATGAGCACACAAAATAATAAAATACAATGCCACAAAAACATGATCTTCCAAAACTGGTGTCTGTCTTAGATAATACAATGATAGATGTTAATTGAGTAAAAACTGAGAAAATTTCCAATTTACTATGTGCATTCAGATGTAAATGTCCTAAATTAAATAGATCTCGATTTTGAGTATCCGTCTATTGATACGTACGTTTATAGACCATGGCCACAAATGACATAAAATATAAGACATTTCAAGTCGTCCGATGGGTAACGATAACATTTTAGATGGCTTTGTCATATGAAGTTTTATTGCCATGTTAGAGCAACGACTTAACTATTAATCGAAAATAGTAGCCTATATTTACATACCTATTAACCTACGAGAAATGAAAGAGTAGTTCAGGATGAGTAAAACCATAAACGTTTCATTGGGTGTCAATTATTATTTATTGATTCTATATTTATTAACATATAATTTAGGAATAAGGTATTCAGATCGATCGAGACTGTGCTTGTTCAAGTTGTTGTGCAGACAGTACGTAGGTCCAATCATAGCATCACCTGTGGCTGTCGAGCTTGCACTGTAAAAGTGCTGTGAGCTTGTCCGCGTTAAGGCTCTGACGACACTGTATGCACTTTCCGAACAACGGAAAACGCTCTCTCATAGCCAGCATTTTTGTGTGGAAGCTGAGAATAGCGATCATTACTCGGGGAAGCGCATTTGTTCTATTGCCGTATTTATATTCATAATTTCATCCCAGTAACGGTCAACATAATTCTCTAAACCACTTCTTTCATGTTGATCTCAGTGTCCCCATAAGCTGGTAGTCCTCAAAATCTTCTTTGAGGACGCTTGGTCAACAAGAGACCCAAAGTGTTTGGTTGTGTTGTTCCAACACAACGAAGTCAGTTATCACTCTGTCGTCATATGGGAAAATCTTCACCATTTCTCTGCACAACAGCACCGTAGATTTTGCGAACATCGCTAAACAAGTTCGCTGTCTGGAAACATTACTTTCACTAAGTCGGTGAAGTGGTCGACTACAGACGCTGAGAGGTTATGATCGGACCTAAAGTGTGTAAAGAGTAAAAGAGTACCTCTGCCTTTGTGATGGCGGAGGATGTCTCCGGTTTCACAGCGAAGAGCGACGTCATTGATGTGTGTGTGCTTTCGCCTTGACCTCATTTGTTTTGTGTAGTGCGATGGCCAGGCGCATATTGACGCCAAAGTCGCCAGATGCAGCTACTGCTACATCACGAGCACATAACTATGGTACAAACAGCGCCGGATTAACGTATAGGCTGAAGCCCAAGGGCCCCAAGACCAGAGAGGTCCAAAATGCCCTGTAGTCTTGAGGCCCATGATAAAACTTTAAAAAGTTAAAGATATAAGAAGATAGGAATTGTATATTTTCAGATTTAATGAACTAATTCGAACATACTGTAATTACAGATATTTTCGCGTCTTATTAATTTTGCAAATCCCCACCCATTAGCCAATTCGCGGAGCTTTATATTCGCGTATGGTCACTGCCAAACAAAAGTTTAGTTCATGAACCACACACACAAAATATACATTCGTGTGTCATATTTTTGCGAGGGCACTGACCTTGCGAATTTCGAAAATATCTGTAATTACAGTACATAATGGGGGGGGGGCATTATATTAGCCCAGGGGCCCCTTAAGACCTAAATCCAACCATGGGTACAACGAGCATACTTCACTGCCAGGTATGCCGGCAAATTGGGACGCATTTACCACAATTCTCAAGGAATTGTAATACTAAATAATAAAAAATAGCGGTCAAACAATTAGAAAACCGTGTAGTTTATCAACTATCCTCGTAATTGTAATTGTATTAATAAAACCATAATGACTATAGCTAAACCGTAATACTTGATAGGTCTATATTTAGGAAGTTGATATTTCTATGATTGGTTACTAGAAACCGTGTGATGACGATATTTACATGACTAAATTTGAAAAGGAAGTGTCATTTAAACGTCATATCCGTGTTTCGATGTTTTATTTTGTAAGGTGGAGTTTATAGAGTTTCTAAATAAATTTAAGGCACTTAAACCGCAAATTCACTTTAAAACGATTTTTATCAAACAAAAAAGTATTTAATTAGAAGAAATTCATGAAACATTCCACATTATTTCCAAATCCTGGTGTGGGTGGGCGAGTGCGTGCGTAGATTATTCTAATATTTCTTTCTATGTTAGTTACTCCAAACAACTACCTTCTTCAAAATCAATAATCTGGTACATAAAGAGGCATGTGTTGTTATTATTGACTAAGTTAGTGCTGGTTTGAGCATTTCATAAGATCTTTTATCAAGCTGACATTGCAAAAACAGCCCCTCCCCGACTTTGCTTAATATCAGTGTTCATGTTTTTGGACTTCAGATTCTACTGTTTACATTGAAAGAAAAGGCTTTAAAAGGTATAACAGCCGTCTGCTTTAAGATGTTTGATTAATGTGACTCCGATCAAATGCTGCCATGTTGTAGTCATCTCTCTTCTCTACAGTGCCGTATAATTAGTTGTTTACATTATACAGAAGGGCGCCTTCTATAAAGTATTTTAGACCAAGCTTCATTTATTCGGTTGGCTTCATTTTTTTTACGTTTGACAGTTGACTATAATGATGAGTGATACTAGTGTCAATAGTTTGCTACGAATCTATTCACATAATTTCTTCTAATGTCGGTCAACCCGATGACTCTTATTTTGAGTGCCATTTCCTTATTTGAAATCTTAAAAGATAGCTATACTAATGTAGGATACGTGGTATAAAAATTATTTTGTTTTCGTCCATTATAATCCAAGTAACAGTTTTATGAAATTTTAATTATCTATAGATATTGGACATTTAAAGCGCATATTTTGACCATGTTAACAGTAATAACAGGATGAATTGTTTTGGGTGAACGTCGTCCTGGAATATGAGCCGTTTCTAAAAATATATTATTTAAACCTTAGAGCCTTTGACACAAAATTAAACTCTTTTACCTCGGCTTGAATTACAATTTCAGATGGTACGTTTTAGTTATGTGTTGATACTGAACATTTCAAATGCGGAAGTAGCCATTCCTAGTAACATCGTAGAACACTTAGCAATGACTCCCTCATGCCTTGTTAATCTTAAAAGTAGCATCAGGTTAAAGAATTTTGTGAACAGTTTCCCAGTATCTTGCCGGTTCAATATCGAGCGAGCTAACGTATTAGCATTGGAATGTGCAGCTCCTTCAGTTCATTTTCATTAGAATTATAACATAATTGTATCAAACAAACATAAGACAGTTTTTATGGGCTAAAATAAAATTAACAAGATCCCGATCGGTTTGAAGGGAAATGATGTCACGGCTATCATAACAGATTGAACCATTTGTTGCGGGAGAAACTAAATGACATATTATTAGTGTGTGTGTGTGGGGGGGGGGGGATATTAACAACATCCCCATTTTATATAAACCTCTTTGACTGTAGATGATGGTCTTGTCCTTTAATCACACTCTATCTAAATAATAAAGACAACTTTATCTAGTAAGTTATTGTGATAGAGCTTCATGGCTAATATTACCTAATGTCATACGATACATTGAAAAAATAATTATCTTCTCTCTCACACACACACACTTTGTCCTATTTTGAAATATGTTTTGTGTCCGTCATCTTTTTTCTTCTGATCTGTATTTTTTCCTTCAGTGAAGGTGCCAGCTTGACGGTGGCTGGACGCTCGTAAAAGTCTTCCACCTTTTCGGGACTAGTCTTAACAGATTGGATTATCTCCATCTGCGTCAAAGAGTCGCTCAGCTCTTCCACTTCCTTCTGAAGGTTGCCGACGATCTTGTTCAGTTTTTCCAGGTCGTTCCTGAACGTCCTGTACGAGACACTGTTCTTGTCCAACGTCTGCTGCAGGCAGAGCCTCTCGTCGGCTTTCTTGTTCATGTCCTTTTCCATGTCGGCCAATTCCTGTTCGATCTCCTTCAGGTTGTCCTCCAGCTCGCGGACCTCTCGCATCAGCCTCGACCGCTTCAGCTGTAGCGTGTAGTTCTTGCTCGTCTGCGAGATGCTGATGTCCAAGAAGTCTACCATGCCTTCTTTGTGCCGAACCTCGTTTAGCTTGTACTTCTTCGTATCCACGTACTTGTTCACTGTGTCGGCCAACGACTGCAGTTCGTTCTCAATTTTGGCCAACTTCTCTTTGTTGTCCTTGAAGAGATGATGCGCCCCCTTCACCGACTCCGACAGACGTTTGCGTTTCTCCTTCTCGTTGCGCAGGTCGAACTTCTTCTTCCTCGTCTGGAGACGTTTCTCTCGGATGTAGTTGCTGATGTCGTGTACGTAGGTTTCGTCTTTGTCGATCCATTGGGTCGATATTCGGCACACCGTCCAGAGTTTCTCGGTCAAATCGGGAACGAGCCGGAGCAGAGAGAAGGCCTTCTGGTCGCAGGCTATTAGGATCCTGTTCGTGAATGTCGTGTCGGTAAAGAGATCCTGCCTCACCTCCAGCGTGTAGCCTTTCGTCAACTGATCCAACTTGTTGAGTATATCCGTTATCGTCGCTTGGTAGGTCTTCACCACGTCGGCGTAGTCCTTGGTCAGCTTCAGTCGGATGTCTCCGTGGCCGAGATAGCTGACGCAGCTGGACTTCAGCCTCTTGAAACAGCTGTCGAGGTACTTCCGTTTTATCAGTTGCGCCGATTCGACGGCATCTTTGAGTCGCTCCCAGAATTCTGAAAGCGCAGCTATCACTTCAGGATTACATCGGTCACCGAGTTCGCGAACTTTGTTCAACATTGAGACCAGTTTCACTTCTCCGTCGATGACTTCCAACTTGACGTGATTCTTCCTCAGCTGGTTGTTGCAGTATAACAACTTGTCGTTGCACGTTTTCAGATATTCCTCATATCTATCGTCATCGCCCGTAGCCGAGCCGCAGAACTTCTTCCTTAGCCGCAGGACGTCCAGTTCGATGTTTGTGACCAGCTTGCGAAGATTATCCAGACCTTGCAGGTAGTCCTTCTGGATTCCGGAGTAGACAGGACCGGAGTTCTCTACCGCCTCACCTTTGCCCATTCTGGATGTCGGTATGGGAACGCGTACAGCCCGTTGCTAATCAATGGATTGGCGTCTTCTCGTTTCGTTATATAACCAGTGTCGAACAAGTTGAATGTCATGTTTAGCGTATGGCTTCATCTGAAACGGAAATTAGCATTGATTAGGTAAAAACTCTGACTGGCGCCTTCACAAACAGGGAAATAAATAAACTGTGTAGGCAGCTAAATATAATATTCGTGAGATAGTCGGAATAAAAGAGCGGCCAATAAACACCAACAAAAAAATTGTCTCATGCAAAACTTTGTCAGCGTTGGTAGGTCAAGCTGATAAACTGCAAACACCCGAATATTTCATATCACTAACTCATTATTCCTAGACCTCTTGAGCTTCTATTCATTTTCACAATCATTTAATCGCAATATTTAGTTATTCGTCAAGTACTTAACCACAGAAGTCGCGGTCATTTATTAGGTGCTCGTTGAAAACGTGCCACTATGAGCCATTACTGTTATTAAATAGATCAGGCAGTTATGATAAATAAAGCTGGGCGTTAGCTGCTTGTAATTAGTATTTATTAACACTATAAAGAATAGCGGCAAGATGTTTTGTTGTTATCAGTTGTTGGACGCCGAAACAACTTAGCAATATCTTTGTGGTGTTGTTGTCATAAACGTTCATCCAAAAACTTATAGCGATGTTCCTCTCTCTCAGAGGTGTTTACGTATACACTTGTTTGCAGCTGTTCATACATTCCTGTTCATTTATCTGTTTGTTTGTCTGTCTGTCTGTCTTTCTGTCTGTCTTTCTGTCTGTCTTTCTGTCTGTCTTTCTGTGAGTGAGTGAGTGAGTGAGTGAGTGAGTGTTGAAGTTTACAGATGGGTGGATGAGTGAGTTAGTGAGTAAGCCCAACACATGTTCCTGCTACTATTATAACTTACTAGTAGATGTTTCATCCCAACACTAGCCATCTGATCCTGCCCGGTTTAGTCTACTAATATCCATATTCTTCCAGATACATCCAATAATGGCTTACTCAAGATAATAGCCGTAGAGCTGACCACCGACAGACCGGTCGGTATATAAACTGACGCCGATGTGTAGTCGACGTATATCGGGTGTACCCGCAATAAGAGGCAGCTGCCACGAAAACCTAATACTAAAAACAATATCTTTAATCACACAATCTCTCCAACGACCATTGATCAGAGCTCAGAGTAGGAGACTGGCGCCTTGGGACGATAATTAATCACAGTTAGCCGACGATTTAATCCACGGTCAGACATACAACGCATGACTTTGTTACGGACAATATGATTACAAAACACTGACGTGTGTATAATTGGCTTGTTGAGGAACAGCTTATAGAGTAATTGAGAGGGTAGCTGCCCGAGATATGTCACGTGCCACTAAGTAACGGAGATCGATCTGGAAAGGGGCGAGGTGGCTTTAGGCCAACCTGGAATGAGGTGTGCACTAAGACACTGGTCTAATGGCAGTAGTTTAGGATAACTGTTGGTTCGAAATCTCTCTCTCT